>JACEEZ010014239.1:47500-107663 GCA_016584305.1 Chionoecetes opilio | reverse complement strand
CCAGAGACACTTGAACACTTCTTTACAGGAAAAGACCCTGGGTAATTTGAAACCCAAAACAGTTCTTTGATCTTGGGCGGGCCAAAACAATCAGTGGGCCCCAAAATATTCTCGAGCATTTGCTGTAAGTTACGCAAAGATCCCAAATTGAATCGCCCACAAGCTCCCGAATTTTTGTCCTGCATTTGAAATGAAACCCATGTGCTTTTTGAAATGGCGGGCCATTAATCCCAATCTAACTTCAGGGATCGCTTGCTTTGTAGAATTTTTTTATGCTATGCAGTGAGCAGCGTGTTTAAAACGGCATATAATACACAAAGATTTCTCCAGCGGGTTTTTAGGCCTGTGGCCAGAAATTGCACTTTGCCAGCTCTAATCGAGACACGGTCCCTGGGATGTTTCCCTAAGGTAAAATGTAGTAAGTGCCGACTACATCCCGAGTAGTTTTGGAATGCTTTCATTGTTTTGGGCCGAAGTTTGCCACACCAGCCACACATCCTTATTTCGTCTCAAATTTAAACATAATTGACAAATCCTTGTCACAATTACACCCATGTATTACCGAGGCACTCATACCCACCCTGTGCTCTGTAAAGGGCCGGTCACACTGGCCTTCGCGGGCCGCATGCGCCGTTCACGGCGAAAATGTTGAACGTGAAGCAAGCGTGGTGGACGCATCTGGGTCGTGATATGGACGTGATCCAGCCGCGCCCACCGGGCTAGAACAATCACACGGGCATACGGTTTTGATTTCCCAAAAAATCGAGAGCGCGGGTGACCTGGGTGGCCAGTGATAAAGACGGGGTTTTTAAACGCGTTTAGACGTGGTACAGACGTGCTACGGCCGCGTAAGTGCGTGGTTACACGCGATTACCGCACTTTAGCGGGTAACACGGTTTTGACGGTCATATGCAGGCTGTACCGTTTCCCTGTTCCGCGTGTTTTTCACGTCATTTGCGTGTTAGCGCGGGTATTTCTGGACCTATATATTGGGGTCGATTTCCCAAAGGGCTTCATAAACTCCTGTTTTGACGTGGTTGGGAACAGGGCCGTATTGCCCTCGTCTTGATGCTAGCAACGAGCATATGAACCAGGCTTTACATGCCCATCATAATCGTTGATAGACGAAGAAGAAACGGCTGAGGAGGACGGGCGGCCCGGAGCATAGGGCGTGCGTAACTGGATTACCCAGGAGACCTGAGCATGGCCTGTAATGATTGTCTCATGGGGGCTCCGAATGAAGATCCAAGCCTTCCAGAATTTCATGAGAATGCCAACTGACATGTTCGATGAAGTTGTGGAGAGACTGAG
The DNA here is from genome assembly GCA_016584305.1 of Chionoecetes opilio. Lineage (NCBI taxonomy): Eukaryota > Metazoa > Arthropoda > Malacostraca > Decapoda > Majidae > Chionoecetes > Chionoecetes opilio. The sequence goes on along the minus strand of JACEEZ010014239.1, from coordinate 106,352 downwards.
ACCAGCCCTTACCAAGAAGACCACCCACTGGCGAGCACCCTTGATCCAGGCCTGAAGGTTGCCCTCACCCTGAGGCACCTTGCTTCTGGCGCCAAAGTACCGTGACATGCAGTATGGCTGGAGGGTTTGCCTCACAACCCCAAATCAGTATAGTGGTGCGTGATTTGTGTATGGCCATGGGTCGACGAGTACCGTGAGGAGCTGCTCAACCCACCACAGAACGATAAAGGGTTGGCGTCAGATCACCGATAATGGGATGAGAAGGTGGAACTTTCCACATGTCTTGGTGCAATAGACGGCAAGCACGTTGCCTGAAAAGCTCCTGCCAACACTGGTTTCCGACTACTACAACTACAAGGGATTCTTCAGTATCATCCTCCTGGCGGTCGTCACATCTGACTACAAGTTCATGTGGATGACGTCAGCGGCAAGGGGTTTCAACGCTGATGCCCACCTTTACAATGCAAGTGTTTTGGGAGAGAGGCTCCCGAGAAGAACGACATTGTTGGATTCCCACAGCCTGATCCTATCCCAGGTGACACAGAGGATGTCCCTTATTTTCTGGTGGGAGATAATGCTTTCGCACTCCGGACCTCATGATGAAGCCGTACAGTAACAAGGAGATGACCAGGAAGCAGAGGATCTTAAACTATAGACTCTCGCGAGCCAGAAGGGTGGTGGAGAATGCGTTTGGCATACTAGCGAATCGCTTTCAAGTTCTCCTGTCGACCATGTTGCATGAAGCGGACACTGTGAGGCTCCTGGTCAAGACATGTGTAATCCTCCACAACCTTATGAGGTCACCGTTACCCGGTGATGCAGAACCGACTGGTGGATGTGGAGCGACCAAATGGAGTGGTGGTGCCTGGTGCCTGGCGTGCCGGCATGAAACCTTGAGAAAACGAAACCCACCGATTACCAGGGAACAACAGAGACTTCAAGATAGCCAAGGCTCAGAGAACCTCCTCATGGAATGGTGCAACTCAACTGCTGGAAGTGTTTCCATGGCAGGATGACATGCTCCTACCCCCCCCAGCGAGGGCCAAATAAATAGCAGTGTAATATTGTGTTTGTGGCATAATAAATATTTAATAGTCGCCTCATTGTTGTTTACTTTAGTCCTATTTTCTCTCAGGCTTTATTATTATAATATTATTGTTATTATTCATTTCATTTTTTATTGTGAGTATTTAAACCCCTGGAGAGGTACCGCTAGACAGAAGTGTCCCGCTTTTGGGCACAAAATCATTTTTTTTGCTAAACAAGGGGGTATTTTATTGTTTAATTCATTCATTAACTAAAAAATATAATTAAAATCTTCATTATCCTTCTAGGTAAAATTAAATTTTGTAGCGGTACCTTTCCCGGGGGTTATTTTTTTCCTTAAAAAAGGTTTATTTTTTTTTTTTAATTCATCATTAAAACATATAAATATAATTCAATCTTCATTATCCTTCTAGGTAAAATTAAAATTTTGTAGGGGTACCGTTCCAGGGTTAATATTAAGATATTTTATTATTACTATGGGAAAAACCTATGAAAGACAGTAAAGTTAAGGGAATGGAAACAAACATATGGAATATTATACAATTATTTATTGCAAAATAAAAAAAAATAATACTTATTGCAAAAAAAAACTAATAACTAATAAAAAAACAAAAAATATACCATATTACATATAAAAAAAAATATACAAAAAAATACATAAAATTTATACATTAAATATACAGGTCATCACAGGTCATCATTTAGTCTTGGAGGGTATGGGGATACGTTCCGTCCTCCGCAATGCTGGAGCCCAGAACCTTTCCGACTGATTCCGCCGAGTCCCCCTTAGACCGGACAGGTTTTCGGGGAGTGGCTGGGGGGACGGGGACTGCTGGGGATGCTGGCCACCCACCATACTGCCAGTTGGGACTCGGGCACCCTGGCATGTGAAAATTACTGCTGGCTGTAGGGTGGGTGGTGTTATGGCGGACTGTTGGGAGGTAGAGGGTGCCGCTGCTGGTTGTGGTGCTGTTGAGGGGCCCGGTCCAGCCCCCGGGATGTAGAGGACCCCGTGTGTCGCCGATGCAACAATGTCGACTATTTGGGTCGTGCATCACCTGGTAACTCCTCCTCAGGGGCAGAACGCGGGGTGTCGGACACAAACCTTATAAAGGCCTCCCAAACGTGACTGGGGCTGAGACCTCTCCTCCAGCAGCCTCTCCAGCATGCCTGGTTGGCCTTCATGGTGGATCGGAGGTCCACCAAACCATTCCTCTTCTTGCCTCTCAGTGGCTTTGGAGTCTTCCTCTTACGGCGGGTTTTAGGCCTGCTCCGCCGCTGCTGCCACCTCCATGTCCTCCAGGATGTTGGCTTCCCCGGAGTCATGTGGGTACTGTGCCTGGAGAGGTCTGGGCGTCAGGAGATGGGTCAACGGGGCAGGTTCACAAGGGTGGGCCGGGACATCAGTGGGCATGGAACCTGAAAAGATTAAACCTTTACAGATTAAACATTTTTTTTAATATAATGGCATAGACAATTACATATTTATATATTTCTGGGAATTAAAAAGTAAAACTTACTAAAAAAATCTAAAACAATAATGTTAAACGCAAATTAATAAAAAAGTAAAACGTAAAGGATAGTATCACAGAACTAATTTAAATTTAAAGAATTTATGTAACACATTGTATTACTGACCCTCTTTTAAGCAAAAATTTGGCATTAATTATATCCTCTGGCTTGAAAGTCTTCCAATTTTGTACAAATATTTGAGATTCTTTAAGTTTGTGAATATAATGAGAGGTACTTACTTTTGTAGAAGGCGATGTTTTTCAACACCCACTTGTCCCTCTCCGTCAAAATCTTGGGTTGCCTGGCCACTGGTCCTCTTGGACAGCTTAACATACCAGTCCTTGACGTTTTTCCACCATTTTTGGAGTGTTTCAGGCTGATCCCCAGCCCTTGGCCTTCATCTCCCACGAAGCCTTCTTCCTGTGGTAGTCTTTGGTACTGCGGAGCCCCCAGGTAGGTGTTTGACTGAAGGGCCCCTCCACCAATCCTGCTCCGTTGTGTCGGGGAGACTCCAGCCTTGCTTCGGAGCCCGCATCAGCCTTCTTCTTCCCTTGCCCCTTCGTCTTGGGCGCGGTTGCTGCTGCTGCTTTCCCCCTCCTCCTCCTCCCTCCTCCCCCTCATGTGGGGGGGAATGAGAGGCATCAGGCTCACCAAAAGGCTCCTCCTCCTCCTCCTCCTCCTCATCTGCTGGAGTGGCAGCTGGGGGCAGCTGTGGCCCGCTGTGGCATCACCCTTTAAAAGATGTTTCCTCCTCCTGATGAAGTTTCAGCAGGACTGGCCTCCCCCCTCTGAAGTAGCATCTGAAGTAGTAGCTGATGCACCCTGCGCAGGGACACCTGGTGGCCTCTTGCCCTTGGTGGGCGGTTTCCTAGGGGGGAACTTCTTGGGAGCCATCTTGTCAAAGTCTGGGAGTCTTGAGAGTGTGTATACTGTGTGGTGTCTGGAGCGAGTATGAGTTCTACCGCCTGCCCTGGCTCCTTTTTATACCCGTGGTGGGGCCGTGGTACCACGCGCACTAACCGTGATTGCCCGCGAAACGGCCGCCCTTCACCGTGGACCAGCCGCGATGTACACGTGATCACCCGTGGTTCAGGCGTGATGCAGCCGCGGTTACCCCCCAAAGCCTGTGCCACGTGGAGCTTTTCCCGCGCTTTACACGCGCTCCAGCCGCGCTTCACCAGCGGACAGGACGGGAACAGCGCCAGGCTGTTCCGCGGGCTACCACGGGTACCCCACGTGTAAGCCAATTTTCCCCCACGTGGAACAGCGGTAAATTTTTTGTGGGAATTTACTCGCCCCTGCAGACGCAAAGTGCCTGTGTGACCCGGGGCCCTTAACACTGTTAACGTTCCTATTTGCGTGATATTACCTTAAATATAGACCTATAAAAAAGACCTAAAAAACACTATCGAACAGCTGCCCCGTGTTGCCAGATCAAGCTGCCCAAAAAATTTCCTACATTCACCGCCAAACATCTCCCTGTTTAGCCCTGTATTTTCCCCGTCGCCTTTATATCAGTTTTCCGTCAGAATTGCACAATTTGCAATGGAAATACAGAGGGCCTTTACCCTTCATATCAGCCAACTTAAAATTTGGGGTTAAATTTCCATTTATCAGTGTATCTTTGAGTGACCCCCTGGCGTTTGGGGTTGTTATGAGGCAGTGGCGCAAACCATGGGGCTCTCCGAAATTTCCTTCCATGTAAGAAATCAGAAAACACTAATTCAGTTAAAAAAAAGTTATTACAGGTTCTACCTAGCGATGTGACCGCGTCACCTGACCGTGTACACCTATATCTTGATTTGGTCGCGCATATGCTTCACGAAATGTCTTGAACAAACATCTAACAGCACCAAAACCTATTTTTTTCAGCAGCAGAAATATGAAATCAGCCTGAAAAGGCCCATCAGCCGATGGCGGAAAATTTACCATCCACGACTAGCGATAAATCTAGCGGATTTACTGTGTACTGGGTGGCGAATACAAATTTTTGCCCCCCCTCACCGAAAAATATCCTAGGTACACCTCTGGCTGGAGAAATAGACATGACTACAGGTCACATCAATAACACAGTAACATAAATCCCTTTAGAGACTTCCAAACATCAATCAGTACGGCAGCTTTACCGGGAAAATGAGAATGAACCCCACGGGAGTCTGAGATAGGACCTCAGAACACGTACTGTACCGACACTGTGCGAAAACCGGACGAGAACGATACGGCTATTTCGAGACTTACAGCGAATCTCTCTCTCTCTCTCTCTCTCTCTCCCCTCCTCCCCTCTCTCTCTCTCTCTCTCTCTCTCTCTCTCTCTCTCTCCCCTCTCTCGCTCTCGTAATTTAGAGATATATAAACAAAAAGTTTTATATTTTTCTCCGTATCTTTCGAATTTCCCTATATTTTGGTATATTTTCTATTTTCTTCCCTGTTTCCCTGTAGTGACCTGAAATTCCCCTTAAACAGGGAAAATTTGCCCGCATCTGGCAGTACTGCGGCCGGGAGCTGCCGCCATGGCCTACCACTCACAGTTGCCAGATCACCCTCATAAAATATCCTTATTTGGAAATTAACACCCCTCTTTTGACTCTATTTCCTGTCACACACACGCACACGCACATATAAATATTTAACATGAACTCAATGGTTTCTTTTTTTCCCATTTATGCCTTTTTCTTTCCCTTTCGAAGCCAAAACTATTTCGTCAAACTGTAACTTTTGACTTGGCAACACTTTTATGGCCTGCACAGTGCACAGCCTAAAATAAACAGTTTTACGCGTATAATCTGTAAATAAAAATACTTTAGACATATATTAAATCTTATTTGTTTCTCATATAGTGAATAGTTCCTGCATAAATGAGTTAAGAGACGAAATATAACTTTCTGCGCCAAATTTCTTCCTTTACGCCTGTATACCCGTTGCCCACAAAAATAGTCACAAGAAGAAGAAGACGAATTCCTGGAAACATTTTACAAGCCTATATGACACCTGATTTCGGCTGAAATAGGTGTCCAAGCTCGCTTCTCTCGCTTGGACAATTATAATTATTTTTCACATCGGGGAAAAAGTAGTTTTTTTTCGGTGTTTTAAAACATCATTCATTAAACTTCACTTGTTGACACTTCAGACTATGTTAACAGTAAAAATATATAGCTATACATGATGAAGTCATCACCTCCGGCGTGGTGTGACCGACTTTGAGGTAGGTTGTAATTAATTGTTTCTTTGCATGATACAGATTTTTTCATGAAAATTGCACTGTACTGCACTGGCAAAGTTGGAAGGAATATGTGTGAGTGACTGACTGGTGGATGACTTGTACGTGTGTTTCTGAGCTGTCATTCTACTGTTTTCTATTCCCTAATTTTTGGATCTTGCATGAGTGGTGGGAAATAATTAGGATGATTGATTGATTGAATCATGAGTGTTGGGAAATATTTAGGATGATTGATTGATTATATATATATATATATATATATATATATATATATATATAATATATATATATATATATATATTATATATATATTATATATATATATATATATATATAATATATATATATATATATATATATATATTATATATATATATATATAGATATATATATATATATATATATTTATATATATATGTTGTTATGCATGAGCTATGCATTATGTGGTGTAGGGAAAGCCTGTCTGTGTGTGTGAGTGTGGGTGTATGAGGCGAGGGGGAGGCTGGCGGTGTAGCGGTCTGGGAGGTTTGGTTATCCAGAAGGTTGTGTTTTCGGATGCCATGTAGCGCGCCAGAGGTACGATGATTACTTTTCATTTCATCCCGCCGCGCGGAGAGGCAACAGCTTGCTCCCGGCTCCTGCCTCACCCCAGCCGACCCCACGGCCGGAGATTTCCGTGGAGGATTAATTCGCCGTAGGATACTCTGGGTGGATTTAACCACTCATCTTCATCATTTATACATTTTTTCTCATCTTCACTGTCTTTCTTAAGTATATCTTTTGCGTCTTATTACCCAGTAATGTGAATATATATAAGCACACTCGATGAGAGACGAATCTTCTTGTAAATCAAGGAAACGTAGCTTTGCTTGTTACTCAATCACGGGGAAGCGAGACCACAGCTGAGGCAGCGGCCTCTCTCAACTGCCTGTTGTTCTTCGTCAGGTGGCAGCCTGTCCCTCCACAATATCGGTGTAATGCATCTCACCATGTAGCGACATGATTTGTTCTCCGTCAGGAAGCAGCCTAGCTGCCATTCCTCAGTCAAGAGGCAGCTCGGCATATCTCACCATGTAGCGACCTCATTTTGTTCTCATTATTTATACATTATTTCTCACCTTCACTGTCTTTTTACGTATATCTTTTGCGTCTCGTTACACAGTAATGTGAATTAATATCAGCGCACTCGATGAGATACAATTACTGTACGAATCCTATAGTTGTAAATAAAAGGTAGCGTAGCTTTGCTGTAAAATTTGGCCTTCCTTGTCTACCTAGTACATGTAGCTATAGGTGGCAGGTCATGACAGGTTCTGGCTTTCCGGTTTTTCCCCTTACTGAATGAAGTTTAATTTCAGTGATTGCATTTGTTTATATATTTGCTTCCTCTTATCTGAGGAAATCTTGTATTGAAGTCGCTATCGGTTAGCTGGTATTTCATAGTAGCCTACTATTTAGCCTATAATTAACTTGAGCTTATCTAGAATGGAAATTCATTCTCACACAAAATGCACCATGCATATATGGTGAGCAGCTAGTTGGTGGAAGTAAAAAAAATTGCTCTAGCTGACTCTTGTCACTTTAAATTTAGTCTAGACTACGGTAGCCGTTCCTATATGCCCTATAGTGAACCTGGAACTGTTGAGTACAGTAAGGTTTTATGCTTGAAATGTAATGTACACATCCTAAGGATGCAGAAACTGCCGGATGCTAATTTGCATTTGTTGAGCAATTTGCATAATTGACCCTAATTAGCATATTCGTATTATCTTCCTTATTAAGCCGCCTATATAATTTTTTCAGAAACTGACGCATAGGAGAGTGATATGTTGAGTGATTAATGTAATCATTACTGAATATATATAAGCACACTCGATGAGAGACGAATCTTCTTGTTATATTGTATTGATGCATGATGGAAGAGCTCTCCCACGAGAGAGATGTCAAGATATGAAGACTGAAGTAAAATGAGAGACAGGAGGAGTGTGGATAGACTGATGGAGTAGCTCCTGTGGTAGTGTGCTGAGTGGAGGAATGACAGTCGTGTGGCTGAAAGTGTAAAAATAATTCTTGGAGGGCGCGCATGATAGGATTATCCTGTAGGCATTGCCTGTAATTCACTTCATTTTTTTCAGGTATCCAATCCATCCACCCCTTATTGCTTTCTAACATAAATTTTCTACTAGACTGAGGCGGTGGCACTGGTCTACAAATAAACGGGTCGGCTTTATTTCTCCCTTTAAATATGGGAACGAAATTTACTCTCTTACACTAGAGGTACTTTATGCCTTACGTCAGTCAGTAAGCATGTAAGTAGACTGTTTTAGTTTTCCAACAATTGTCCCCCATATTCCTTCAAAATCCAAATGAAAACAGACATCTGGGCATGGGACTTTTCCTACATCTTGAATTAATTTCCAACAGTTTAATTAAGAACCTCCTACAAAATAACTTGTATATCTCTCAGCACTGTACCCTTTTTTCACACCCTCTCTTACCTCGAATTAATCTTCCATCGTAAAGTGCCATATGACCTCCGATGTCTGGCACATTTTCCCTTTTTTAGCATTAAATTAATCTTCCATCGTAAAGACCTCTTGTGTGCATGTGATACTATAATACCTCTTGTAGCATACAGGGCCCTGAGCTATTCTCGTGGTCGTGGTGTATATGATTGATCAATTTATTCCTTAAATTGATGCACACTTTGCCACTATCACTTCTAGTCCATTCCAGGCATCTAAGTTTCTATTGGGAAAGCTGTACTTGTGTTACTCCTACCGTAGATAACACTAAAGTCGCCAGGACAGTTTTTTTCTATGTACAGACGTGTAGTGGCGTTAATACTTACATTTCTACATCCATGATTTCAGGAAAGTTAGAAGGGGCTATCTGGAGAGTCTGTCATTTTGTGTCTGCATCTGTGTCATAAGAGATATGGCTATAAATGATCATATTACAAAAATTTCAACAGAGTAGCGACCAACAATAAGGTCGCCATCTAGGGTTTAGTATTTACTGAGTGTCCTCCCGACGTCGACGTCGCGCGAAAAAAAAAAAAGTTGCAAAATTTGAAACCGTATATACATGCAGATACAAAGCATAAAACCGCTGAAACAGGGTAGATTTTACAGTCATGATATAAACTACTGTGTATTATCTTCAGTGGCACATACAAATTAGTAGCGATGCTATAATTCGTAATATTTGGCGGCTGGCGACTATACTGTTATCTACGGTACATGTTTCTTTTCTCAACTTTTCCTTGTGTCCCTTCAAATATCCCTACTTTTTCTTCTCTTACTAGCAAGTTATTTCTGTCAACTTCTTCCAAGCCATTTATCTGTTAATACATATCTTGTTGTTAGATTTTCCTCTCCCATTGTTCTTTTCCAAAGGTTGGCAGTTGTCTTTCCTCCTAGGTTAAATATTTCAACTAGACACCATCTTATTGCTAACCTTTTTTCTTTATTTTTACGTTCTTAATTTTGATGGGAAACCAAAAAATTTATGTAAACTCCATAGTTTTAGTACCGAGCAGTTGGGAGAGCTGGCGCTTGTTATCTTTGTTCTTCATGATGGCTGTCCAGGTAAAGGTGAGGTCAAAGTCAACTGGTATGCAATTGATCCTTCCCCGGTTCTTCTGTGCCTCTCATGATCCTTTGCACTGATACCATCATACCGATCAAAAAGGACATCTCTACTTTGGTAGTTACCAGACGATTTTTCATTATTGACTCCAGTCAGACCATTTCCACGACAACTCCATTGTGCACAGTGCTAATTGTTGATTAAAGAACAAATATGTTGATTTAGAATATTAAATTCAAAACAGATTTTTGCTTTGATTTAGAACATATGCGATGTCAAATAGGGAATATATTCGTAATTTCGTGACATACCTAATCAATATGCTAATTAGACAATTTATGGACAAAATAAAAATATACACAGTAGCATCTTGCAGTTTTACATCATTGAGAACTTAAAACTTAGGTCTAGACACCCATAGGAATTCTATAGGCGGCTTAATAAGGAAGATAATACGAATATGCTAATTAGGGTCAATTATGCAAATTGCTCAACAAATGCAAATTAGCATCCAGCAGTTTCTGCATCCTTAGGATGTGTACATTACATTTCAAGCATAAAATCTTACTGTACTCAACAGTTCCAGGTTCACTATAGGGCATATAGGAACGGCTACCGTAGTCTAGACTAAATTTAAAGTGACAAGAGTCAGCTAGAGCAGATTTTTTTACTCCCACCAACTAGCTGCTCACCATATATGCATGGTGCATTTTGTGTGAGAATGAATTTCCATTCAAGATAAGCTCAAGTTAATTATAGGCTAAATAGTAGGCTACTATGAAATACCAGCTATACCGATAGCGACTTCAATACAAAGATTTCCTCAGATAAGAGGAAGCAAATATATAAACAAATGCAATCACTGAAAATTAAAACTTCATTCAGTAAGGGGAAAAAACCGGAAAGCCAGAACCTGTCATGACCTGCCACCTATAGCTACATGTACTAGGTAGACAAGGAAGGCCAAATTTTAACAGCAAAGCTACGCTACCTTTATTTACAACTATAGGATTCGTACAGTAATTGTATCTCATCGAGTGCGCTGATATTAATTCACATTACTGTGTAACGAGACGCAAAAGATATACGTAAAAAGACAGTGAAGGTGAGAAATAATGTATAAATAATGAGAACAAAATGAGGTCGCTACATGGTGAGATATGCCGAGCTGCCTCTTGACTGAGGAATGGCAGCTAGGCTGCTTCCTGACGGAGAACAAATCATGTCGCTACATGGTGAGATGCATTACACCGATATTGTGGAGGGACAGGCTGCCACCTGACGAAGAACAACAGGCAGTTGAGAGAGGCCGCTGCCTCAGCTATGGTCTGGCTTCCCCGTGATTGAGTAACAAGCAAAGCTACGCTTTTTTGATTTACAAGAAGATTCGTCTCTCATCGAGTGTGCTTATATATATTCACATTACTGGGTAATAAGACGCAAAAGATATACCTAAGAAAGACAGTGAAGATGAGAAAAAATGTATAAATGATGAAGATGAGTGGTTAAATCCACCCAGAGTATCCTACGGCGAATTAATCCTCCACGGAAATCTCCGGCCGTGGGGTCGGCTGGGGTGAGGCAGGAGCCGGGAGCAAGCTGTTGCCTCTCCGCGCGGCGGGATGAAATGAAAAGTAATCATCGTACCTCTGGCGCGCTACATGGCATCCGAAAACACTTCTGGATAACCAAACCTCCCAGGGCAGACATTCAGAGAGAGTTAAAGGGCGCGGTGTTTAGCTTAACTAACTTCCTCTATTTGTACAACCCGGAAGTCGCGGGAATTCTGGTACGAGATATGGGAGTGGCGCTACGGTGTCACTATGGGCTTCGATAGCTGATTGGCTGAGCGAGTACAATTACGTCACAGCCTCGCCAGCGAATCACATAGTATTTCTCAAAAAGTTTCAGCCAATCACAAGGCTTCCACGCTCTCAGCTGGGTTTATAAACAAATTTATCATCCACACCAAAATGCTCCACCCTTCTTCCTCCTCCTCCTCCTCTACCTCCTAGCTTCTCCTTCTCCTTCTCCTCCTCCTCTTCCTCCTCCTAACCTTTTCTTATAGCAGTTGGTAGTAGTTGTAGTAGGAGCTACTATAACTAGCTCCTTTACAGGAGCTACCACGTGTAGGCCTCGCAGCCTCTTGTAGCTTCCTTATTTTCTTATGTTCTTATGTAGCAGCAGTAATAAGCCGTGTTTTTATCGTCCCAGCACCGTCTTAGATTACGAAGACCACTCCAATAACACTTGCTGAAATGTGTGTTATACTGCTTTGTGATATTGTTTGCAATGTTTTAGACTGATTATTATTTCGGCCCCTACCAAGCTTGTTGTGTTGTTGTCGCAAAGACCAATCCGTTTTCAATTGCGAGAAAAAACGGTCTTCGTACCAAAACGATGTTTGGACGACAAAAGCACGGCTATAGTAGCAGTAGCAGCAGTAATAGTAGTGGTAGTGGTAGTAGTAGTAGTAGTAGTAGTAGTAGTAGTGGTGATGAAGGAGGAGGAATTAGGTAGAGGAAGAAGGGAAGAATAAAGGGTAAGAGGAAGAAGGATGAGGAGGAAAATACCCTGTCTGTTGCAGAGCCGTGTGGTGAGTCATGGTCAGATGCCATCGTTCGCCACTTAGCTCATCACCTCATAACAAACTCATCACGAGCGGATGGCATTGTAATATGGCCTAATTTCATTTGTATACTTGCCCTGTTCAGTTCTTGAGTCAGAAAACATCATATATACTCAATTTATGAGTATTTTTATGTATATTGCGTGCTCTACAACTGCCTAGAGGCAGTTACTGGTTTTGACAGCTCAACGTCTTTAAATACGTCATCAATGTGTCTGCAGAATGCCAAAAGTTGCCCAGAACAGCTGTTGGAAGTCGCTAGGTCGTGCAGACCGGAAGTAAGCCTCTCTGAATGTAGCCCCAGACCGCTACAGTGGCGAGGAGTCACGCGGAGACCAGGGCAGACATTCAGAAAGAGTTAAAGGGCGCGGTGTTTAGCTTAACTAACTTTCTCTATTTGTACAACCCGGAAGTCGCGGGGATTCTGGTACGAGATATGGCAGTGGCGCTACGGTGTCACTATGGGTGATATTTTCCGCTTGATAATCTCTCTATTCGTAACTGGTCTTCCTGCCATTTGGGGGCAGCAACCACCCCGGGAGGCGGGTCACAAACCCCGGCTAACACCCGATACCCATCACGGTTGGATGGACAAGGGCTTGGGGTTTTATTAAGGAAAAGGGAGCCATTATACCTTCAGTCTGATGCGTGGCGGTTGGTGGCAGCAAACCGCCGGGGTGGTGAGGCGAGGTGGTCTCGGTCAGGGTCTCGGTGAGGTGCCGCCGTTCACCACTCTGCTCATCACCCCATTATAAACTCACCACGAGGGTAGGAGATAGGCTTAAGGCCTAATTTCATTTGTATACTTGCCCTGTTCAGTTCTTGAGTCAGAAAACATCATATATACTCAATTTATGAGTATTTTTATGTATATTGCGTGCTCTACGCCACCCCTGCCGTGGTCGCTTTGTTTTGACAGCTTAACGTCTATAAGTACGTCTGCAGAATGCCAAAAGTTGCCCAGAACAGCTGTTGGAAGTCGCTAGGTCGTGCAGACCGGAAGTAAGCCTCTCTGAATGTAGCCCCAGGAACGAGGGAGGTTTGAGCCGGACGTCGCTCTGTGGAGGAGGTGGTGTTGTGGCGGTGTTTGTGGCGTGGTGGTATGGTTGGGGTGGTATGAACAGTGACTGTAGGGAGGCAGTGAAGTCTTTGCGACCATCGTGCAAGAGATGGGGAGCCGACACTGTAACTTTGTAACTGATGGTTTTGTATGGTGTAGCGTGGCATTGATTCATTAAACCCAGACCTGTCGCTTGTATTTCCTTCGCCTCTGTGTTTTGACCTCGTATACCACTTAACTCGCCTCATCTTGACATACCGAATCCTGAAAGAGGGCTGCAGAAACAATAAGTTGGCTGTAGCGGGTATTGTAACGTAAAACATCTCTTTCCTGCACAGCCTTTGAGCCTGTAACACCTGGGTTGGTGTGGTAAAGGTCCAGGGAGGGGAGTGGAGAGCGTAACATTATATATATATATATATATGTATATATATATACTAGCCGCAAAGCCGCCCTCCGGGCGGACTTTTTGGCTAGCTCCTGCGGAGGGCTATTGGTGGGCCTTCGGCCCACCACCTGTGTTTAGTGGGCCTTCGGCCCACCAAACATAGACTCTCCAGATAGCCCCTTCTAGCTTTCCTGAAATCATGGATGTAGAAATGTATGTATTAACGCCAACCCATTCACTCACCCATTATCCATCACCCCCCACCCATTCACTCACCCGTTACCCATCACCCCCCACCCATTCACTCACCCATTACCCATCACCCCCCACCCATTCACTCACCCATTACCCATCACCCCCCACCCAATTCACTCACCCATTACCCATCACCACACACCCATTCACTCATCCATTACCCATCACCCCCACCCATTCACTCACCCATTACCCATCACCCACACACCATTCACTCACCCATTACCCATCACCCCCCATCTATTCCCTCACCCCCCACCCATTCACTCAACCATCACCCCCCCACCCATTACCCATCACCCCACCCATTCACTCACCCATTACCCATCACACTACATCAAGGTTTCCTCAATTCTCGCAACCCACTTTTTTTCACAATTCTCGCTAATAGGCTGCTAAAAAAAAAAAAAGTGATCGGATCATCTCATAAGTGGGCTTAAAACCTTCCCCTGGTCAACCTGGTTCCAAAACTGTGCCATATGATGGGATTCCGCTAAGGGGGGCGGAACCTATACCACACACACACACACACACACACACACACACAGACATACACACACTTTTGCTTTTATTAAAATATATATATATATAAAATATATTATATATATATATATATATATATATATATACTAGCAGAAATGCGGAGGGCTGTGGGCCCGTGGCCCAATGGGGGGCCCGCGGCCCCCGCATTGGGGTTCTGTGGCCACTGGCGGCGGGAAGTGTGTGTATGTATGTAGCTCGGGCGAGTTCTCAGTTGCCATCACTTCGATCTACCCTCACATTTCATCCAATATCTCGCTTATTTGGAGTGTTTACCTGCCTCACACCAGCTATAATGACTCTATATGAATTAAGGTATCAGCTGAAGGCTTGTAGATATTGTAGGTGGCGGGGGAATTGAGAAAAAAGACTTAAATGTGAGAGAAGTAGGTAGGAGGGAGTGTGGCCGCCATGGCAGTCGGTGGTATACGGTACTCTCGCTCTCACCTCCCTGCCCTTCTGGCACCACCCGCGGAGCTCAACGTCGCGATCACACTCCGCTCACCGCCACCATCACAGCCTGAAATCCCTCCCTTCTCTCCTCACATTTCATCCAATATCTCGCTTATTTGGAGTGTTTACCTGCCTCACACCAGCTATAATGACTCTATATGAATTAAGGTATCAGCTGAAGGCTTGTGGATATTATAGGTGCCGGGGGAATTGAGAAAAAGGACGATAAAATGTGAGAGAAGTAGGTAGGAGGGAGTGTGGCCGCCATGGCAGTCGGTGGTATACGGTACTCTAGCTCTCACCTCCCTGCCCTCCTGGCACCACCCGCGGAGCTCAACGTCGCGATCACACCCCGCTCCCCGCCACCATCACAGCCAGAAATCCCCTCCCTTCTCTCTCTCTCTCTCTCTCTCTCTCTCTCTCTCTCTCTCTCTCTCTCTCTCTCTCTCTCTCTCTGATCTGAAACTCTCCCACAGTTTTGTTTCGGTTTTGAGCCGAAATTAATGAAGGATCCCCATAAAATGTTCATTCTCTCTAGTATGAATTTTAGAGAAAATGTTCCAGCAGACTATAGCAGCCACAGCCGTTTTTAGGTTATTTTTGCTGGCCACGCCCACCAGGGTCGGCCATGCCCATCGAAACATAGCCTATGTTCTCCGCTGGGTCATGAGGATTCCAAATATGTGCGGCATGTGGGGTTTTGGCCATCTGTAGCCGAGTCTATAACGAACATAGAGACACACAGACTGACAGACAGACAAATTTTGAGATATATTATATAATATATATTATATATATATATATATAATATATATAATTATATATATATTATATATATATATATTATACTAGCCGCAAAGCCGCCCTCCGGGCGGACTTTTGGCTAGCTCCTGCGGAGGGCTATTGGGTGGGCCTTCTTCGGCCCACCACCTGTGTTTGGTGGGCCTTCGGCCCACCAAACACAGACTCTCCAGATAGCCCCTTCTAGCTTTCCTGAAATCATGGATGTAGAAATGTATGTATTAACGCCAACCTATTCACATCACCCCCAACCCATTCACTCACCCATTACCCATAACCCACCCACCCATTCACTCCCCCATTACCCATCACCCCCCACCCATTCACTCACCCATTACCCACCAACCCCCACCCATTCACTCACCCATTACCCATCACCACACACCCATTCACTCACCCATACCCATCACCCCCCATCTATTCCCTCACCCATCACCCATCACCCCCTACCCATTCCCTCACCCATCACCCCACACCCATTACCCATCACCCCACCCATTCACTCACCCATTACCCATCACCCTACATCAAGGTTTCCTCAATTCGAGAGAACTGGAACCCAAAAAGCCAGGGGTCGCTGGCAGTTTTAACTCACTTTTTTGACAATAAAAAGGAGGATTGTCTACTGGAAAACAAAATATGGGCTTATTCCACTGCCCTTAAAACACAAAAGTATAATATTAAGAACGATTTTCTTCTATATGTATATTGTATAGAAGCCTGATTCTGTAAAACATTGTATATAACCAAATAACCAAGGAGTTTATGGTTGAGGAGGCGAGGTAAATGCTACTCTATGATATTATATAGTCAATAACGTATGTTTAGAAGTTATCTATACCTAGGCAGTCATAGTTTCCTGTTATTATTGTGTATCAATCAGATAGAAAGCCTGGAAGTGCAATGAGTCGACGCGTGAAGTGGCAATGTTTTGAGTCAATCGCCCCGCCACAATCTCCCCGCCACCACTCCCCGCCGCGGCGTGTCGCCTTCACAATTATAACCTACATTGTCGCAACAACAAGCCGATTTCGGCATTCTTTATTCTTCGTTTTTCCAAGGCATGCTTATTGTATTATGACAAAGCGTTTGCCAGAACGCAGCAGTACGTCTTAGAAAACAGTGTGAACATCGCCCAAATTTTACATGCCACAATATACATGTAAAAAAAATTTTTTAACCCTTTGCTACTCGAGGCGAGTAATTTGCATTAAATTGCTATTATAAAACGTTCCATCGTAATGCATGTCATCTATATAATTAGTAGAAACAACAGAAGAACTATATTTTTGGGTATTCCAGATCGGTGCATAAATTTGTTTATCGCGAAATAATTTATGAAAAATATTAGTCGCGGAGCCAAAACACAGTAGACCAACCTTTGAGTTAAAACTGCCAGCGACCACTGGCATTTCTCGAGTTTCAGATCATTGGAATTCTCGCACCCACTTTTTGTTCACAATTCTCGCTAATAGGCTGCTAAAAAATAAATAAAGGAATTATCGGATCATCTCATAAATGGCTTAAAACCTTCCCCTGCTCGAGCCGGTCCAAAAATGTGCCATATGAGGGGATACCGCCACAGGGGGCGGCACCTGGAGCGGACACACACACACACACACACACACACCCCACACACCCCACACACACTTTCGCTTTATATTATTATTATTATATATATATTTTATATATATATATATATATATATATTATATATATATATATATATATATATATATTATATATATAAAAATATATATATATATATATTAGGGTACCCGTATAACAAAAATTCTTTTTTCTCAACTTTGGATGCCAATTTCCTATGTCAAATGGAATTCTAAGACGATTTTATCTAGTTCCCTTTTTGCTTTGAGCAATTCTTACTATCCCAAAATCGCACTTTTATATTGCACACTTATCGAATAATGCTTAAATGAGTACGCAGTGTCCGGTTTTGGTCCTGTGTTATTGCATCATGCACCAATATGAGTTCCAAATGACTAGCGTGCTAAGCTCTTTCTGATCATTTGGGTTTCATCAGGCACTACATCACAGTGTCACAGCCTCTACGTTGGCCTAGAAGTGTCATCATGTCCTTCTTAGTCCTGAAGCAGGGCATGGTCCCGGTGGAGGGCCCAAGCCCGGATGAATCCGTCTCTGGCCTGCTGCCCCACCAACTGCTACCGCAGCCTTTGTCCCCTGCTTCACGACTCTTTGGGTGCTCTGAGTGGGTAGAGAAATCCGGAAACATCGTACGGCTTGACCAGGATCTCCTAGAATCTGGATTCCCGGACAATGAAACAGGTGAAGGCCGCCTCGTGCACCTGGCCAGCTGTCAGCTGATCAGTGTCGCAAGCTGGTGGCTGACAAGTTCAGCTTGGGTGTGAGCGAGGTCTTACACTGGTGTCCCCCATACTCCTCGCCAGCCCTCAGCTTCAAATCGGTTCACGCGAACTGCGGTCGCCCTCACCCTTACTCGCCATCAGCGAGAGGAGGGACACCATCTGGAGTGTGCGACCAGGCTCCTGTCCGCAACGTAGAAGGTCACAGCTGTTTGGACCTTCTTGGCTGCGACTCATCACTATGAGCTTGCGTGAGAATGTGCTTGGGGCCGTCCTCTAGTCTGTGGTGAGCCCTTGATGTGTAGTAGAGTTTGAAAGTACACCGCAGGCAGTACTTGACTAGGATTCCGGGTGTTCAGTTCTTGCCAGTCAGCCATGCTTCTGGTTCCACATGTACACGAGCGACTGGCTGTGTGGGAAGCCATCTGGAGTGGGGAACCTTGCCACACTTGATCTCCTGCAGCTCGGATGGGAGAACGCCCCGCTTCACAGCCTGGACCCAGTGGTAGGAGGACCTGCTGGTCAGTGGGACATGTTGACCAGGATATACTCCGGTATCTCCGTGAGATCTTCACCGCCTGACAACTCCTCTGAACTCTGCGTTGTACGCATTCTCATTCACGCTTGGACAGCAGACTGCACACTGGACCCGTGAAGCCAGTGTAAAGATGAGGTAGGCCCGCGATGCTGGTGATAAGGTGCGCAGGGGAACTCGTTTGTGTGCAAACACGCATATACTCCATAAGAGCTTGCGTCCCAGCCTCTTCTCCAAATGGGCGTGAGTACCCCCTTCCACCCCGGTTGGCCATAGTTGAGTCACCTTGCAGTACGATCAATGTCGGTGGAGTCGTATGTCAACCAGCAGATCATAGAGATCCTGAGCGACCTTGAACGCAGGCTTCTCAGGTGGCACCGGGTCCTCTGGTACAAGCGTGCCAAAGGTACCTTCAGATGGCTCCTCTGTCACTGACACATGCTCTCCTTATCAACCTTGGGCATGTTCCATAGCTGTCGGCCACCATCGCCATGGTCTGTCCTTCCTCCATCCCGAAACCCAATCCAACTATTGTACCCTGGTTAGGGTACGCCGTTAACAAACAAATTCTTTTTCCAACTTTGGCATGCCAATTTTCTATGTAAAATGAATTCAAGACGATTTAATCTTATTCCATTTTTGCATTGAGCAATTCTTACCATGCAAAATCGCACTTTAAAACTATGTTTTGCATATAATTAAAAGTGATTTTTGCATAGCAAGAAGTGCTTCAAACCAAAAAGGTGAAGAGGGACAAACACCCTTAAAATTAAATTTTACATAAGAAAACACCCTGCCAATTGAAATAATCTATATTTCACTTTTTCATTGGACCTACGGACATACCATAATATATATATATATATATTATATATAATATATATATATATATAAATATATATATATATATAATATAATAATTATATATATATATATTATATATTATAATATATTGTATATATATATTTCTATATATATATATATATATATATATATATCTATATATATATATATAATATCGATACTAATATAGCGAAAGTCCTGTGTCTGTCTGTCTGCTGTCTGTGTGGTGTGTGTGTGTGTGTGTGTGTGTGTGTTGTGTGTGTGTGTGGTATAGGTTCCGCCTTGCTTTTTTTCTCCGTGGCGGCAATCAACTCATATGGCACATTTTTGGAAACGGGTGGAACCAGGGGAAGGTCATTCCAAGCCCCACTTATGAGATGATTCGATCACTTTTTTTTTCTTTTTTTTTAGCAGCATATTAGCGTAAATTGTGAAAAAAAAAAGTGGGTGGAGAATCGAGGAAACTTGATGTAGGGTGAGGGAATGGGTGAGTGAATGGGTGGTGATGGGTAATGGGTTTTTGGGGGATGGGTGAGTGAATGGGTCGGGGGGTGAGGAGTTGGGGGTGATGGGTGATGGGTGAGGGGAATAGGTTGGGGGTGATGGGTAATGGTAAATATAAGCGAAAGTGTGTCTGTCTGTCTGTTCTGCTGTGTGTGTGTGTATGTGTGTGTGTGTGGTCTGGATAGGTCCGCCCCCGCCCCCCCCCCGGGCGCAATCACCTCATATGGCACATTTTTTGGAGCCGGGTGACCAGGGAAGGTTTTAAGCCCAATTATGAGATGGATCCGATCACTTTTTTGTTTTGTTTAGCACTATTAGCGATAATTGTGAAAAAAAAGGGGGTTGCGAGAATTGAGGGAAACCTTGATGTAGGGTGATGGGTTTAATGGTCCAGTGAAAGTGAAAATAAGAAACAGTGAATGTTGAGTGATAGGGATGAATTTGGAGTTGATATGGGACTGGGTTGGGTGTGGGGTGGGGTGTGGTGGGGGTGGTGGGGGGTGGTAGTTGTGTGGTTTGGTGGGGTGGGGTGGAGGGGTGTGGGGGTGATGGGTAAGGGGTTTGTGGGTGGGATGGGTGTTGAGTGAATGGAGGGGGGTGATGGGTTGGGGGATGGGTAGGGTGGGGGAATAGGTGGGGGGTGTGGGTAATGGGTAGTGAATGGATGTGTGGTGATGGGTAATGGGGCGAGTGAATGGGTGGGGGGTGATGGGTAATGGTATGTCGAGTGAATGGGTGGGGGGTGATGGGTAATGGGTTGTTGAGGAATGGGTGGGGGAATACATACATTTCTACATCCATGATTTCAGGAAAGTTAGAAGGGGCTATCTGGAGGAGTCCGTGTTTGGTGGGCCTCAGGCCCACCAAAACACAGGTGGTGGGCCGAAGGCCCACCACCAATAGCCCTCCGCAGGAGCTAGCCAAAAAGTCCGCCCGGAGGGCGGCTTTGCGGCTAGTATATATATATAATTCAATTTACTCACAACTTTGTAGCGACTATAATTAAGATTAACAAGTAAACTTTTCCTCCATAAGGACCGTGTCAGACCTTTCGCTCTCTCTTTTTCTTTCTTTTTTATTCTATTAGGAATCATTGGATTAATGACTTAATGCCAACAAAAGGGGAATGTGCCAGACATCAGAGGTCATATGGCACTTTTTAGGGATGAGGAATCTGTAAGGATCTCATCACTAATTCATTGGCAAAGTGGAGTGCCGGAAGCCTGGGCAGGAGAGGGGCCAGGGAGGGTGTCCTTGGAGGCCTACGCGATGCTTCCTACTCCAGAAGGAAGAATATACACAGGAATATTAGGTTACAGACTTGTTGGTCCTTATATGGTCCTTATATATATAATGAGCGGTGCCACTTATTACGTTCTTTTACTTCTGGCATTGGCCAGTCCTCTACGAAGTAAGAAATAATAAGATTAAATAAGATGAATATTGTTGCAGGGGGAACTCACAAACTTGCAATATATACAAAGTTGCAATTATAAAAGCAAGAGGGTAATAGCGAAGGCCTATATATCTGCTGTAAAGGTAGTAAATTAAAAGAACAAACATGCTAATATCTGTAAAGTAATCATATCGAACCATATAACGAGCTAAGTCTTGGATGTAACACAAGGATTTGGTCGCTAGGTATTTATCTATTTAGTAGGTACTTAAGAGGTTGAATAACATGCGCGGATGTTGTTCCAAATATCTATAGCGCGAGGAGAGGGTGTGTACAGTACACGCTCCGACTGCCTGGTGTGTACTGTACTGACTAGTGACTACTGACTGTCGTGACCGAGTGACCAGTGTAGCGATCTCACCAGCTACCTTGGTCCGAGTAGCTACACTGCCCAAATACGCGTCACTGCACATGCGCGGCAGACGACCTGTGCCTCACGCCGAATCTGAGAAGCTACCCTATCAGCGAAAAAGATAATATCAGCCATGGGAGAAGATGGTAATAGGTATACGAAGGATAGAAACGTTTGTGAGCGCATGGGACGTATCACGTTCTACCTGTTGAGTGGCAAGCATCCGCCAGGATGCAGTAAATCACAGAAAACTACACTCTTGTAGCAATCTCACCAGCTACCCTTTGCTATGCTTGTAGCTACCCCATGCTTGCCACTCAACAGGTAGAACGTTATACGTCCCATGCGCTCACAAAAGTTTATATCCTTTGTATACCTATTACCTTCTTCTCCCATGGCTGGTAGTATCTTTTTCGCTGATAGGGTAGCTTCTCAGATTCGGCGTGAGGCACAGTTCGTCTGTCGCGCATGCGCAGTGACGCGTATTTGGGCAGTGTAGCTACTCGGACCAAGGTAGCTGGGGAGATCGCTACACCGGGCTGGTCGGACTCGGACCGTCGGCGGCGGCGCGGTGGCAGCTTGGTGTGGCGGTGTCGTGTGAGCAGCAGTCTGTTTACGAGGTGCAGTCCGCCTTTGTTTACTAACAAAAGAAAACGCGAACTGCGCATGCGTTGAGGCGAATATTTACTAATATTTACTTGTTGATCAACAAAGGCATGTCCAGGCGTCCTACGACAACAATCCCGTCTTTATTTATCAACACAAGGGGGTTGGGCCACGAAGTGGAACACTCGCTGACGTCGGCGAAAATTCCTATCGGCGACAGTTATAGGTAGTTTTGAGCAGATATGATATATGAGGCATTCAATTTCGTACAGAAATGTCCTGTGAGCAGGAGAGATGGGGCCCTAACCAACCGTGTTCAAGAATGCAATCTGCCCCAAACAGGTATCATATTCATCTGATACACATCAGTAGGGTAAATAGCGACATAGTGAAACACTTTGTACCCAATGACCTTGACGTCAAGGACGCGGGGGGTCGTTTACCTTCAAGGACACCGTCAAGGTCGTTAACCTTCAAGGACGCCGTCAAGGTCGTCAAGTACGCGGAGGTCGTTAACCTTCTAAGGACACCGTCAAGGACGTGGAGGACGTTGACCTTCAAGGACGCCGTCAAGGACACGGAGGGACGTTAACCCTCGAGTACTGTCTTTGTTTCGTAGCAAAGGACGTTGTCCTTCAAGGACACGGAGGGAGGCGTCGAAGGGAGTTGAGGACACGGAAAACGTCAAGGACACGGAGGGGGGCGTCGAAGGGAGTTGAGGACACGGAAGGCGTCAAGGACACGGAGGGGGGCGTCGGAGGGAGTTGAGGATACGGAGGGCTTCAAGGCTCGAGTAGGTCTTGTTTCATAGCAAAACCACACGGATGGGGGCGTCGGAAGGAGTTGAGGACACGAAGGGCGTTGGCTTCAAGGTCCTTCAAGGACAGGGGAAACTATTATATTTGTCATCGAGGGTGAAATATAGAATTGTACACAAGGATATTGTTCGCAGGGAAACTATTCTATTTGTCATCAAGGGTGAAATATAGAATTAATTGTACACAAGGATATTGTTCGCAGGAAAACTATTATATTTGTCATCAAGGGTGAAATATATTATTGTACACAAGGATACTCTTCTCAGGGAAACTATTCTATTTGTCATCGAGGGTGAAATATATAAATGTACACAAGGATACTGTTCGCAGGGAAACTATTCTATTTCTCATCATGGGTGAAATATAGAATTGTACACAAGGATGTTGTTCGCAGGGAAACTATTATATTTCTCATCAAGGGTGAAATATAGAATTGTACACAAGGATATTGTTCGCAGGGAAACTATTCTATTGTCATCGAGGGTGAAATATAGAATTGTACACAAGGATATTGTTCGCAGGGAAACTATTCTATTTGCCATCAAGGGTGAAATATAGAATTGTACACTTGGATATTGTTCGCAGGGAAACTATTCTATTTGTCATCGAGAGTGAAATATAGAATTGTACACAAGGATATTGTTCGCAGGGAAATTATTCTATTTGTCATCGAGGGTGAAATATATAATTGTACACAAGGATATTGTTCGCAGGGAAATTATTCTATTTGTCATCGAGGGTGCAATATAGAATTGTACACAAGGATATTGTTCGCAGGGAAATTATTCTATTTGTCATCGAGGGTGAAATATATAATTATACACAAGGATATTGTTCGCAGGGAAATTAATATATTTGTCATCAAGGGTGAAATATAGAATTGTACACTGTATTATGGGACTGCGAGTGCTGTGAAGTGTGGGGCAGGTGTATCCAGCTTCTTTCCTGTGAATACAGGAGTGAGGCAAGGGTGCGTCCTTGCCCCATCACTTTTCAACGCTTGTATGGACTGGGTATTGGACAAGGTTGTAGATCAAAGTGATTGTGGAGCATCCGTCGGCAACACCAAGATCACTGACCTTGTTTTTGCCGATGATGCAGTAATCTTTGCTGAGTCGCTGGAGGTCCTGGTGATGGCTCTCGAGGCGCTGCACGAGGCAAAGCCTTTGGGACTTGAGGTCTCCTGGCTCAAGACCAAGGTCCAGGTGTTTGGAGACTTACTAGATGAAGCAGTACAGTCTGTTCATGCGTGTGGCGAGGACATTGAGATCTTGGAAAGTTTTACTTACCTTGGTAGCGCAGTCCATAATGACGGCGGGTCACGTCAAGAAGTCTTACGGCGGATTGGCATAGCCCACGGTGTTATGGACTCGCTCAGCGGGAGTATTTGGCGTTGTCGGTACCTGTGCAGGAGGACAAAGACCCGGATCTTCAAGTCGCTTGTGATCCCTGTCTTACTGTATGGTTGTGAGACATGGACACTAAATAGTGACTTGAAGAGACGAATCAATGCCTTTGGTAATAAGTGTCTTCGCAGAATCATGGGGTATCGCTGGGATGAGTACGTATCAAATCAGCGATTGCACCGTGAGACTGAATCGAGGCCTATTATCTGCATAGTCCGTCAGCGCCAACTTCGGCTATATGGGCATGTGGCACGCTACCCTGAAACCGATCCTTCCCATCGGGTTGTATCTGTAAGAGACAATCCGGCGTGGAGGAGGCCAAGGGGGCGCCCACAAGGCTCGTGGCTGGGGCAAGTTGATGTTTCTTGTCGAGAGCTGCTTGGTATGGGAAAGGAGCCTGCATGGGAACTCGCGCGTGGTGACCCCCGGGAGTGGCGTCGTAGGGTGGGCGAGGCGACGCGCCCCCCGGCGTATGCCCCCAATTATTGATTGACACAAGGATACTGTTCACAGGGCAACTATTTTATTTGCCATCGAGGGTGAAATATAGAATTGTACACAAGGATACTGTTTGCAGGGAAACTATTATATTTGTCATCGAGGGTGAAATACAAAATTGTACCTACACAAGGATATTGTTCGCAGGGAAACTATTATATTTGTCATCGAGGGTGAAATATAAAATTGTACCTACACAAGGATAGCTACTGTTCTCAGGGAAACTATTTTGTTCGTGTCTTCGAAGGAAAACAGGGGATAATATATTCTTTGACGACATGATGGGTGATAAAAACGATTTTACAATATTATTTTTTCTTTAATACACTATGCATTGTTGAAAACAAACACCACTTAGGTGTTGGCAGCCAACTAGTTTTTCTCCCCGGCGTTTGGTAATAGTTGTGATTAAAATGTTATTAGTCCACTCTTTGCCACACTGTCGGTACTGGAATTATCCCCCACGTCATCCACCACACTTGTAGTTACCTATATTCATCTGTTGAAAAAAAAAATTGCATTGTGCTACTTGAGGAAATAAATGATCGCTAACTGTTTATGGTCCTGATGATACATGTGAGGACACAGAGAGTGGAGGAGATATACTTGACAAAATAAATGGCTGCTAACCGCAGGGAATTCTAAGAGAGAGTTGTGCTTCCATGAAACAAATATTAGAGCCATTATTTACCCGATATAGCACATAAGGTTTTGATATCCAGTTATTTAGGGGGATAGTGTACTTTTTTTAGGTTAATGGGTGATGAATTATTTTTTTTTTTCTTCATTTCATGTTTTGAAACATATCTAAAACTGTGTGCAATGTTTCCTGCACCTTCACTTTAAGATGAAGTATGGTTAGATTAAAAGAATTATGTGATCTTTGTGGAAGGCGTCGTAGTAAAAACGAAACTACGACATCTTTGTCACCTGTGTCGAGGGTATTTTTCAATACCAGCAAATCACGTGCGGAATAAGTGAGCAAAAGACACATAGACGAGGGATAACGAGATGATAATTTAGTGTAAATTATAGTTTTGCAACCTCATGTAAATGAGGTAAATATCAACATCCAATGGAAGAGGAGACGAAAGAAATTTAATATCAAGTAGGCGTATATGGAAAAGTGAGATTTGGTAAGGGAAAAAAACCGAAAGCAGCATGCTACATGTACCAAAATGTGGGGAACAAAATGTCAGTGGAATAGAAGACCGGGAGATAGAATGAGAAGTAGTCAAATGTTAATACCCAACCAGCTAACTGTAAGAGACAATCCGGCGTGGAGGAGGCCAAGGGGGCGCCCACAAGGCTCGTGGCTGGGGCAAGTTGATGTTTCTTGTCGAGAGCTGCTTGGTATGGGAAAGTAGCCTGCATGGGAGCTCGCGCTTGGTGACCTCCGTGAGTGGCGTCGTAGGGTGGGCGAGGCGACGCGCGCCCCGGCGTATGCCCCCAATGATTGATTGATTGAGCTAACGGACCTTCTTCTTTTTCTTTTTTAGCCCCGTGGGTAGACCTATATTATGTAAAAAAAAAAATATTGCATCGTAAAACTATGGTGAGGTCCTACTAACGTCCTCAAATCGAAATTAATGCTTGATGGAAGAATTGCTAATGAACAATTATTATAGTAACGTGTTCCTCGCATAAAGATCGGCACAGATGGGAGCATATTCTTATTGGCCTTCCTTCCATCATGCATTTCGCGGATATTGCCAGCCAGGTATTCACTTGATATGGAAAGGATGATTCTTGTGTCATCATGTATAGCGTATGGATGCACGCAAGTTAAGAAAAATAATATTACCGTGGTGTTCGAAAAAAATATGATTAAAGTCCATCAGCTTGCAAACATATATTAAACATATAGGGTGATTATGACCTAATTATAACATTTGGAGGTAGAGATAATTCTTATGCAAATCAAAGAACAAGACAAGCTATCTCTTCATGTGTAAGCTCTCCATAAAAATTAACGAAAGACATTTTTGTCACTAGTAAGGAAAGGTCCAATGGGTTATCAACCGTGTATCTATTTTATCTATAGAAAACGATTTTGCAACATTTGTGGAATATTTCGTTCATGCAAAGATTCACGCAAATAACTTACCTCCCTCAAAAAATAAAGGAAAAAAACCCAGGCTGTTAGCTACAAGTGACCGCACTGTTTTACAATATAAATTAAGAGTTTCCTCTACCCCCCCCCCCCCCCCCCTCCTCTTCTGCACCGGTGACTTACGGTTGTCACTACTAACCTTGCTCAAACCACCCTCTCCTTTTTTCTTTAGCCTTACTGTGAAGTGGGAGAAGCGTACCTAATTAGTGGAGTGGTGTGGGTATGTGGGAGAAAATGGAGAAAAATTATCGAGTATTATAGAATAAAAAAGCGTGCCAGTTCTGACTAAGGCTCAGTATGGTTATTTTACATGAATTGTGTTCTCTTTGTTGACGACAACGTAGTAGGAACGTGTATCTTTGCCAGTATTGTCACCAAAGTTGGGAGTGTTCTTTAATCTCACGCAATGATGTGTCGGAGAAATAAGTAAAAGACACTTGGATGCTCGATAGTGAGATTATGATTTCAGGAAAAGTAGGCGTCAGTAAGCCAAAGTTTTCCACCTTTGAACCTGTGTAACGAGTAAAGTAATCACCCCCCGGAAAAGTAATCACCCAGGAAATTACTGAAAGGGTAGAATAAACAGGTAATAAAAACTCTTGCTTAAAAACTTTACATATAATTCCCAGATATGAATACCAGGATCGACCAAAAAAAAATATACAGGGACTTGGGTCTTGAAGAGACACCAAACATTAAGTAGGATGCTTGATTACAGTTGTCACAGTACCAGGTAGTGTAGGAGCAGCACAGTACAAACATCAGGTAGAAACAAAAATATACTGTACGTACATACATAGAGGTTCTAAGAATATTTACCAACTATTAAAAAAACACCCCCCTCCACTCCAAAAAAATTAAATAATAATAATGATAATACTAAATAGCTAAATTAGTAAATATATCAAAACAAAAACATTGATGAATAAATAAACGAATTGATAACACTCGAAAAGAATATGAGGCACCTACCTACATCACACTAAAACAGGCATAGCAAACAAATGACTGGAAAATACTCACGAGAATATGATATCCACAGCGATGCCACATAGTACATTATGTTTAAAAAAACTAAATCAGATAGTTACTGAATAAAGAAAACCGCTCAAAATGCAGGTACACAAAGTAACGATCGTGGAATATACTTCACGTGCTAGGTAGGCTAATTTCTAAGTCACACTGTTTGGCCTTGAGACGACCGTGCTAACGTCCTCAAAATCGGGATAGCTTTGCGGAAAAGATTGCCAGTTACTGAATTAGATTCAGTCCCCCATTGGTAACAACAGGGGTAGGGGGGAGGGGGAGTATAGAGTAAACAAGCAATACGATAGATTGTCGCAGCATTATATTCCATATGTGTCGTTCCCCAATACCGTAGTTATTTTCATTCAAATAATCATGGGAACTTATGACAAATAACTGCACTGTTCATTATATTATAGTTTGGAACTAAGTACTTCAAGAGTGCTGAATCCGTACTTAAGTGGGGCTGTGACACGCAGCTTTTCATTCTCTTTACATTTATTTAACACATCTTTATAGCTACTGCTAAATCAACTACATAAAAACACTTCATGTTTAACTAACACTTCTCATACATATAGTTACTGAGGACAACATGGTATATACCTATACAAGCCTAACACTTCATGATCATCTAACACTTCCTAGACCCACAATCTCTTTATGACAACACGGTATATACCTACACAAGACAAAGATACTTCATGACAAAGACACTTCAGCCACTACAGAAAATCTACGTCACTTACCGTGACGTAGTCACAGTAGTGACGTAGTGTCAGTAGTGACGTAGTGTAGTGACGTAGTTGACAGTGAACAAAAGTAGTGTCGAGCGGGAGAGAGGCTTCATTTTAATAAGGGAAGTCTACAGTGAGCTCAGAGCTCCGTGTATATCTGCTGCTCCTCTCATAGCTACAGCTGTTTTATACAATGTCTTGAGGCAACTTTCTTGTACGTAGGGTTACTTTAACCTACTTAATATATATGACCTTATTTCTAAAATATTCATGCACTTAATATTACGTTGCATTTCGCTCCGATGGAGTATATGGTTAGGACAGAATGTTTACGTTATATTAGTCCTTATCTTACGTTAATGTACTATATTAGCTCTTATCTTACGTTACTGTACATGAGTAACGAACTTGTCCGGGCATGCATGACGAAATATTTGCACTCCCTGATCTCCTAACCTTTTGACCTGAGGGTGGTGCAAATATATGAGGTGTATTTATGAGGTGTTGACGCTTTCATGATGTGGCACACTAGAAAGGTTTTAGCAAGCCCTTCTTATCGCTTTGTGTATATTAGCACGAGTCTGACTTATGAACATGACACTGGTCTCCCTTACACTCTTGACATATTTTCTCTCCTTCCTCCTTATTCCTGTATACAATATTGTCTGTGTCAGGCTCATTTAAATGTAACTGTTCATTTGAGCCTACAAAACGGATTGCTTGCATGTTTTCCATATTACCTTGTTGATGGTGTTCAGAGACTCGCGTCGGGGTACGACATATGGATATTGGCTTTGTATCAATTTTTCATTGCGCTAGAAAAAAAAAAGGAGGAAGAAAAATTACGTTAGGCAACTCGAGGAGGGCGGTACTTGAACGAGGTGACAGGATGTTGGAGAAATCGGGGACGTGTGATGGAGTGAGAAGGAGCAAGAGGTAGAATACTTATTGTTCTGAGCGCTACTGTTATCCTTCCTCCTTCACTTTTCTCTGTCAGATTAGCTTTGAGTCTGTGTTTAGTTTATAAAAAAAAAAAAAAAAAAGTCTCCTCGCTCGTACCGTGACATGAAAAAAGTCGTCCATGTAGCGTGCAATGTCCTCGAAAATGATTTCATATCGAACAATAACCAGTAAGCTTCATTCTCAGGTCAACAATAATTGTTAACCACAACTTTTGTGATGAAAACTGAAGTTTGTTGTCACCTAACATCAAAATTCCACCATGAGGAAAGGGAGTTTGCTTACAGCTGTGTTTAAACGCTCTCCCCGTTAGCAATATGACAAGGCAGGGTAAAGACACTCGTAACTCAACTTTTGACACGCTAACGTCGTGAGATGACGGTATATGGTCAATCCTGTCGAATTCACTTTCTCTCACGAATTCTCGTGTTGTTTTGAGGGGAAGCGGGAGGGGAGGGGGTGGGGGTATAATTCTGCTAATGCTCTTTAGTCTCCCTCTATTATAATAATGCTTTTCTTTACCAAAAATTGTAGTGGATGGTGCAATAAGGTACCCCCTCCTCTCCCCCCTCCCTTTCTCTATAGGGGCAGGCGGAGACGAAGATGGTGGGCGTGTAGAACAGGACCCGTCCACTGAACGGGAGGGGGGGGGGAGTTCCCACGCTATACGAACCCTTATCAGCCCCCCCCCCCCTCCCGTTCAGTGGACGGGTCCTGTTCTACACGCCCACCATCTTCGTCTCCGCCTGCCCCTATTCTAGCCTTGTCTCTGCTTGTCCACTTTGTTTTAGCCTCCTACCCGTCTTTCCACTGTGTATCCAGCCTCCTCTACCTGTTCATTTTGTTCTGGCCTCGTTTCTGCCTCTCCACTATGTTTTAGCCTCCTTTCCGCCTTCAAGGCGTTCAAGCCTCCACTCCACCTGTCCACGTGTAATGCCATGATTTTGAAGGACCCGTCAGTTAAATGCGGGGGAAATAAAAACATACGAACATAAGAAAATAAGGAAGCTACAAGATGGCGTGAGACCTACACGTGGAAGTTCCTGATACTTAACCCCTTGAGACCCAGAACGTAATTTCCATTGTAATTTGGCCACCATTAGACGATTTTTAATTAATATAAGCAATATTTTATAGATATGACCTGTTTAGTGTCAAGTCGACTAGCTAATCTGGTATATTGTTACTTTTCTTAATTTTATTTTTCTATTTCAACAGCATACATATTTTTAAAGGAAAGGAAAGATCGGGGTGTGGAGGGGTTAACACTGTTTACTTCCATCTTTCATCAATCATTCAATCATTAGGGGCATACGCCGGGGGGCGCGTCGCCTCGCCCACCCTACGACGCCACTCCCGGGGGTCACCACGCGCGAGTTCCCATGCAGGCTCCTTTCCCATACCAAGCAGCTCTCGACAAGAAACATCAACTTGCCCCAGCCACGAGCCTTGTGGGCGCCCCCTTGGCCTCCTCCACGCCGGATTGTCTCTTATAGATACAACCCGATGGGAAGGATCAGTTACAGGGTAGCGTGCCACATGCCCATATAGCCGAGGTTGGCGCTGACGGACTATGCAGGTAATAAGCCTCGATTCAGTCTCACGGTACAATCGCTGATTTGACACGTAATCATCTCAGCGATAACCCATGATTCTGCGAAGACACTTATTACCAAAGGCATTGATTCGTCTCTTCAAGTCACTATTTAGTGTCCATGTCTCACAACCATAGAATAAGACAGGGATCACAAGCGACTTGAAGATCCGGATCTTTGTCCTCCTGCACAGGTACCGACAAGGCCAAATACTCCCGCTCAGCAAGTCCATAACACCGTGGGCTATGCCAATCCACCGCAAGACTTCTTGACGTGACCCGCCGTCATTATGGACTGCGCTACCAAGGTATGTAAAACTTTCCAAGATCTCAATGTCTTCGTCACACGCATGAACAGACTGTACTGCTTCATCTAGTAAGTCTCCAAACACATGGACCTTGGTCTTAAGCCAGGAGACCTTAAGTTCCAAAGGCTTTGCCTCCTCGTGCAGCGCCTCGAGAGCCATCACCAGGACCTCCAGCGACTCAGCAAAGATTACTGCATCATCGGCAAAAACAAGATCAGTGATCTTGGTGTTGCCGACGGATGTTCCACAATCACTTTGATCTACAACCTTGTCCAATACCCAGTCCATACAAGCGTTGAAAAGTGATGGGGCAAGGACGCACCCTTGCCTCACTCCTGTATTCACAGTAAAGAAGCTGGATACACCTGCCCCACACTTCACAGCACTCTCAGTCCCAGAATACAGACCAGTTATCAAACCAATAGTCCTTGCAGGAATCCCGCGAAGCCGCAGAAAATCCCAGAGTGACTCACGATGCACTGAGTCAAACGCCTTCTTGAGATCAACATAGGCTGCAAGCGTCCCCT
This sequence comes from Chionoecetes opilio, assembly GCA_016584305.1. Lineage (NCBI taxonomy): Eukaryota > Metazoa > Arthropoda > Malacostraca > Decapoda > Majidae > Chionoecetes > Chionoecetes opilio. The sequence continues at coordinate 74,231 of JACEEZ010014239.1, read as the reverse complement.
GTCGAGACTCACGTCGGCGTTCCACAAGGACACGAAGCGCTAGGATACGGTCCGTTGTTGACTTACCAGGCGTGAACCCAGACTGCTAAGGTCTCTGATGCTTCAGCAAATGACTGCGAATCCGTGTCAGCAATAGATGGGCAAGCACCTTGCCTGGCACGCTGAGCAGTGTAATACCGCGGTAATTGTTGCAGTCCTGACGGTCCCCTTTCCCTTTCAAGATAGGGACGACCAGCCCCCTTTTCCAGTCAGGAGGAATGGTACCTGATTGCCACACGGCAGTCAGGACAGCATGCAACCCGCGGATCATGGCCTCACCCCCAGCTTTGAGGAGCTCCGCACTGATATTACAAACACCAGCTGCCTTTCCACCCCTCAACTTTGCTACAGCCTCTCTGACTTCGTCAAGAGAGGGTGCGGTTTCGTCAATGGGAGGATCGGCATCAACTGCCTGTAACCCAGTGGTATGAAGCTGCTCAGTTGGAGGGCCCACCGTGAACAACTGCCCAAAGTACTCAGCCCAACGAGCCATCTACCCATCCATGTCCGACACGAGGCGCCCATCTGCTGTTCGAATAGCACTCGCCCGAGATGGAGACTTGGAACGGAGCTTCTTCAGGGCTCGGTAGGCGGGTTGGAGGTCATTAGCGTTCAAATGACCCTCGACATCCTCAGCGAGACTCCTGACATACCTCTCCTTGTCTCTCCCCAGGAAGGTTCTAGTCCGGCGTGACAGAGCCCTGTGCTGGTCCTGGTTCCCAGCCAGCCTGGCAGCGCGACTCTCCTCGATTTTCTCCAGCGTCTCCGTCGAGACAAAACCACGCCTTGACCTCGGGCGCTCCCCAATACACTCCTTGGCAGCCTGTAGAGTTTCACTTTTGAAGGTATCCCACAGTTCTACAGGGTCCCCGAGGGCACCGAACACATCAAACCGATTTGAGACTGCCACCGCATACTCATGAGCACATGTCAAGTCCTTCAGTTTCTCAAGATGAAACACAGTATGTTTTTGGTTACCTCTTGAGATTCTTCTGGACTTGACATGAAGCTTAAGTGTAGCAACAACAAGTCTGTGATCTGTTCCAAAGAATTCAGCACTCCGGTAAACCCTGCAGTTCTGGAGGATCCTCCAACGAGTACTAACGAGGACGTGGTCGATCTCCTTAGCTATCCCTCCGGCATTACTATACCATGTCCAGCGGTGCAGCTCTGGTCTCTGATACCAAGAACCTGCAATTCTTAACCTTCTGGACCTTGCAAAGTTCAGAAGCATCTTTCATCCCTATCCATGAAATTTTCTAGTCTCTTTTAAAAACTCCCTACTGACTCGCCTGCCTGGCGTAGAGTAAAGGGCGATCTGATAGAAGTTTTTAAGTGGTTAAAGGGCTACAATAAAGGCGATGTAGGAAAAGTTCTTACGGCTAGTAAACAGGATAAAACAAGAAGTAATTCAAGAAGAAATTCAATCTGGAAAAAAAAAAAAAAAAAAAATAGGTAGAAACTGGTTCACAAATATGGTGGTATATTATTGGAATGGACTCAGTCAGTCATCAGGTAGTAAGTCCGGAGTCATGAGATAGTTTTAGCTGGTAACATAGTAGGCTGATGGTAAGCTGTATCAGCAGGGAGGACAGCCTAGGGCACGCTGCTCACTTCCCCTTAACGGGCCTCCGCCACGCTATCAAAGTATTTACGAATCTTACTCAGAAACATGAGGAAATAATTCCCTCTAACGGTCAATAACACTATGGAGATAGTGTGAATCCACAGGGACCCCCAGCGAGGGCAAAAATCCAACCATCAGAAAGGATAAGCAGACAGACCCACAGCCTATCTTAGCTTGCTAACCTTGCTTCGCACTCACATGCCACAGCGTCCAGCGGTACTGACTGTCTGACCGACGTCCTGCCCGTGATGGCGACTCCACCGACCCAGCCAGCGGCGTGGCGCAGAAAACAGGATGACCACTCATGAAAATATATATTTAAAGACTTATCTTATACTAAGAAAATATTAAGATTATTAAAGCAAATCATCATGTGGAAAGGCAGGAGGGTCCTTAATATTATACAGCATAATCTCACTTAATATATTACTATAGAAATGCTGAAGTTGTGATTAATCGAACCAGGTAATTTCTGGAAACAGAGTAATTCGGTACTAATTAATCTTCGAAACTCAGTACTCAGAGCTGACTTAAGTAGAATAAAGGGATCACCCAAATCATTCTGCAATGGTACAGTGGCTGTGTCTGTCCCCAGAGAGAGCAAAAGCTGTGAAAGCAGGGAGGACAGCCTTGGGCACGCTGCTCACTTCCCCTTAACAGGCCTCCGCCACGCTATCAAAGTATATATATACGAAACTTCCTAAGCCGCGGTCACACGAGCTACTTTTCTGGCAATATTACAGCCGGCAACACAAACGCGGCCCAAACTCTGCTATAATTGCGCTGTTTTTTGAAGACCGACATCTCGGTCTTTCTCGGCAAGCAAATTGCTGAAATTCCTTCCACTAACGGATATTATTTGACATTCATTTTTAATGCACGCTCTAATTCAATATACAGGAGCTAAAATAAACACCTACATAGTGGCAAGGTTTATTACCATTATGTTTATTGGAGATTACAATACGAATTGTGAAGTCTTGTACATTTTTAAAAACATTTTAAAGGATATAATACACTTCGGAAAATTTATATGAGTTAGGGATGGTTTTCTATTTTTTTTTGTTGGCTGTCTACCTTTTTAGGGGATACTGAACTGGACAAACTTATTGTTGATCACTGATGTTTGATGTTTGATGTTTATTCACACTGACGCGCTTCCATACACAAGAATCCATTTCAATCATTCACCACCCTATTTGTGAACCAGTTTCTCCCTATTTATCCCTATTTGTCCAAAGACACTTCTTCAGATACGGCTTGAGAAGCCGAAATTGGCATTAAAACTCGGCTACCTCTATGAAAGTCCGTGTGACCAAAACACGGCAATACATTGCTTCACCTGAATATTGCCGGCTGAATATTGCCAGAAAAGTTGCTCGTGTGACCGCGGCTTTAAGCCGCGGTCACACGAGCACTTTTTCCGGCAATATTCAGCCAGCAAGACCAAACCGGCCTCAAGTCGGCTAAAATTGCCGACAAAAAGTCAAGACGAATATGTTGGTGTTCTTGGCTGAAAATTCCCGGAAATTCCCACCACCAACGCATATTATTTGACATTAATTTTTAATGCACGCTCTAATTCAATATACAGAAGCTGAAATAAATAGCTACAAAGTGGCAAGAACCGATTACAAGACGAATTGTGAAGTCTTGTACATTCTTGTACATTTTTTTAAGCATTTTGAAGGATATAATACACTTAGGAAAATTTACATGAATTAGGGATGGTTTTCTATTTTCTTTGTTGACTGTCTATTAATAACTGAAATTTTTAGGGGATACTGAACTGGACCAACTTATTGTTGATCACTTTGATGTTTGAATGTTTGATGTTTGATGTCTGACGCGCTTCCATACACAAGCATCCATTTCAATCATTCACCACCATATTTGTGAACCAGTTTCTCCCTATTTATCCTTATTTTTCCAAAGACGCTTCTTCAGATACGATAGAAATTGCCATTAAAACTCGGCTACCTCTGTGAAAGTCCGTGTGACCATAACACGGCAAGGTATTGCCTTTGCTGAATATTGACGGAAAAGTTGCTCGTGTGACCGCGGCTTTAGAAACATGAGGGAATAATTCCCTCTAACAGTAAATAACACTATAGAGATAGTGTGGATCCACAGGGACCCCCAGCGAGGGCAAAAACCCAACCATCATAAAGGAAATCAGCCTATCACTGCTTGCTTTGCACTCGCAGTGTCTTGCGGTACTGACTGACGTCCACCTTCGTTCTGCAGGACAGCAGCCGTCCGACAGACGACAGTGAGTGAAGTCTGTGACCGACTGACGCAGCCGCGCAGCGTCAGTCGGAGTGGTCGCCTAAGGGTAGTGTTGCCACTTTTATCGCAGGTGCTTCCCACAAATACAGTCCCTTTTACCCACAAAATACCCACGCATTTTTATGGAATAACCACAAATTTACCCACAAATATTTTTTTCAATATTCGTGATAATAAATATATACCAGCTGCAAGCCTTCAAGATGGTGTATATTCGAGTATTTAAAAAAAAATATATACATATAAATTCATTCTTCATCAACTTTAGAAAATGAATAAATTAATGTAACGCCACCACAATTATATAACATATAACTAAATATTACTATTCCATCACTTTATTGACTGGTTATATAAATAAATAAATAAAATCATCAATCGGGTAATTTTCCCGATTGATGAGGTTATTTATTTAGTTAACGCTAATTTATACATGGTGCTAATTCATTTATCAGAAAACGAAATATATAAGTAAATAAATAACATCATCAATCGGGAAAATTACCCGATTGATAATTTTATTTATTTATTTAACGCTAATTTATGCATGGTTCTAATTAATTTATCAGATAACGAAATATAGCAATGGAAAGCTACTAAAATTGCGCCTCTATTGATACCCTTCATGATAAAAGTTGACTCGCAAAATTTTAAATGGCGAGGAGTTAAGTGAATATTAAGTTCATGCATATTTCTTCATAGTCTCGTAATGGCATTTCTTTAGCGTGTTTTACTGTTTTTTATTTGATAATATTATAGAACAAACATTTACGAAGATTACAGTATATCATATATACTGATAAACCAGTCTATATGATAGTCCATAGACCACTATATCTCTTTGTCGGGCGCCCCGCAGGCCCCTATGCAGCCCCGCAATTCATAACATTGTCGCGTGTACAGTCCAGGTATACAGTGGTCTATGGATATGTATAAAACAGTCAAAATACTGATGCCGTCTTGGACTCGCGTGTGTTGGTACGCCTGCCCAATCAACACCGGCTGGGCATTTCTTGAAGATTCCACCGGTGGAGATACGACTGTGGGGAATCTCCACCTGCCGGGATTTGACGAGAATTCTTGCATATAGCCCTTTGTGTGGGCATCGGAGGAGACGTAAAGTCTGGGCGAGACCGTTCTTATTAAATAGCATAAATGTACTGTATATGGGACAAAATATTATAACTAGTACAATTATATAGCTACATATTATCTTACCTAAAATCCAGCGTCATCTGACCTGTGTGGCGTGTTTGTCTGCCAGAAATAGCATGCTGTAGAATGCGAACACTTGGCTCATGTACGCATCATTAGTTTCATTGCCAGATTTTTCTCTTATTTGTTTTCTTCAGTTCTTTTCTGAACTGTGCAATGTGGTTTTTTTTTATATTTCTGCCTCATCTTTCGCCGCCTTCATACTTTCTGCGATCTCACGCCACGCATCGGCCCTCTTAAATCTATGTTTATAAACTATATGGGTGGTATCCCAGAACAAAGGGTGTCCGCGGTAACAATCTATCAATTCCAATGATCTGAAACTCGAGAAATGCCAGTGGTCGCTGGCAGTTTTTACTCAAAGGTTGGTCTACTGTGTTTTGGCTCCGCGACTAATATTTTTCATAAATTAATTTCGCGATAAACATTGATGCACCGCATCTGAATACCAAAAAATATAGTTCTTCTGTTGTTCTACTAATTATATGGATGACATGCATTACGATGGAACGTTCTATAATAGCAATTTAATGCAAATTACTCGCCTCGAGTATCAAAGCTTAATATATTTTTTACATGTATATTGTGGTATGTAAAATTTGGGCGATGTTCACACTGTTTTCTAAGACAGTACTGCTGCGTCTGGCAAACGCTTGTCAAAATACAATAAGCAATTCCTTGGAAAAACGAAGAATAAAGAATGCCGAAATCGGCTTGTTGCTGCGACAATGTAGGTTATAATTGTGGAGGCGACGTGCCGCGGCGGGGAGTGGTGGGCGGGGAGATTGTGGCGGGGAGATTGAATCAAAACATTGCCACTTCACGCGTCGACTCATTGCACTTCCAGGCTTTCTATCTGATTGATACATAATAATAACAGGAACATATTACTGCCTAGGTATAGATAACTTTTAAACATACGTTATTGACTATATAATATCATAGAGTAACATTTACCTCGCCTCCTCAACTATAACCTCCTTGGTTATTTGGTTATATACAATGTTTTACAGAATCAGGCTTCTATACAATATACATATAGAAGAAAATCGTTCTTAATATTATACTTGTGTGTTTTAAGTGCAGTGGAGTAAGCCCATATTTTTCTTTCAAGTTGACCAACTTTTCACCAAATTGCGAGTTAAAACTGCCAGCGACCCCTGGCATTTCGGAGTTGCAGTTCTCTCTAATTATACCGACTGTTCTCTCGTCCACTCCATGGTTTTGTACAAAGTACGAGTGAACCAGCCTTCGCTGTTGGTGTGTGTCTGTCCAGATATCTCCCCCGACATTGACGGTGTTCCCAACATATCATCGCCTCCATATCACCACCAACATGTCTACAACATTGTATCATTACCGACCTCACAACTTGTTAGGCCTACTATGTTGTATTTTATGTTGCCAACATGTTTTGTTGTCAGTGTGGACGCACTATTAGCCGTGGAATGTCTCAGTACGAGGCTGCGGAAAATGGGAAAAAGCAGTTTCCCTACTATCTCAAGAACCGGATTTTTTTCTTCTGAAAACGTTATAATGGGAACAAAATCCCGATTTCAACAGGCTTCCCTGTTGTGCAAGCAAATTAAAATTCCATTGAGAAATGAGCGCATTAAGCGTGATTTTAAGGCATATTTTCCGAGAAAAAAAATTCCAGAAATCCAGGTGACGGAGTCATACATGCGTAAAACTCTTGCTGATATTAAAGTTACATTTTTAATAGTAGCATACGATTCCTGCATACATGCTCTCCATCAAGACATAAAAAAAATGTTTGCCGGATAAAAGATAGATGTATGGTGCGTCAATAAGCTGCTGGAAAGTGAACATCACGAAGTTGCGCAAAATAAAAAAAACTGTTATATCTTAAGATCGGTATGAGAAAAAAAAACGGATAGTTGCTTAGGGTAGATCTCGTTGAGCTTAACAAAAAGTATTCATGGTATATTTGGTCTAGGGTTAATAGTTTCATAGTAAAAAATAGGGAAACGCAATAAAGGTAGTATTTTGAACATTACACGCAGCCTAAAAATTGGTCGGGAACCTCCCTATCTCGGGAACGTGAGCCGTCACCTATGGCTATACATTGTCCCCTTGCACATATGTCACCTCTGTGGTGCAGTGGCTAGCGTGCCTGGGCAGACATTCAGAAAGAGTTAAAGGGCACAGTGTTTAGCTTAACTAACTTCCTCTATTTGTACAACCCGGAAGTCGCGGGGATTCTGGTACGAGATATGGCAGTGGCGCTACGGTGTCCCTATGGGTGATCTTTTCCGCTTGATAATTATCAAGCGGAAAAGATCACCGTCGTGGGTATCGGGTGTTAGCCGGGGTTTGTGACCCGCCTCCCGGGGTGGTTGCTTCCACCAAATGGCAGGAAGACCAGTTACGAATAGAGAGATTATAATCTCTCTATTCGTAACTGGTCTTCCTGCCATTTGGTGGAAGCAACCACCCCGGGAGGCGGGTCACAAACCCCGGCTAACACCCGATACCCATCACGGCTGGATGGACAAGGGCTTGGGGTTTTATTAAGGAAAAGGGAGCCATTATACCTTCAGTCTGATGCGTGGCGGTTAGTGGCAGCTACCCGCCGGGGTGGTGAGGCGAGGTGGTCTCGGTCAGGGTCTCGGTGAGGTGCCGCCGTTCACCACTCGGCTCATCACCCCATAATAAACTCACCACGAGGGTAGGAGATCGTTTTATGGCCTAATTTCATTTGTATACTTGCCCTGTTCAGTTCTTGAGTCAGAAAACATCATATATACTCAATTTATAAGTATTTTTATGTATATTGCGTGCTCTACGCCACCCCTACCGTGGTCGCTATGTTTTGACAGCTTAATGTCTTTAAGTACGTCATCAATGTGCCTGCAGAATGCCAAAAGTTGCCCAGAACAGCTGTTGGAAGTCGCTAGGTCGTGCAGACCGGAAGTAAGCCTCTCTGAATGTAGCCCCTGGCTACGAAACTGCGGGCCCGGGTTCGATCCCGGACCAGGGCAAGTCGGAGACCAGCCTACCCAGCTGTTCTTCCTTCTTTTCGGGGTTGATAAATGGGTACCTGGGGAAGGTAACTGTGGTAAACCGGGAGTCACACTACCCTGTGTCCCGGGGTGACTGGTCCTCACCCACCACAGGCTCTAAGGCAGGGGTGGGGAACATTTTTTTATACCAAGGGCCATTCATAACATCATTCGCGGGCCATAAAAAATGATTAACTTGGAAATCAGCCTCTTTTTTTTGTCAAACATTTAATTTACCTCTAATCACTAATGCGGTGGCTGGAACTGCTTCTCTTTAGTGAGGCGTGTTATGTCAGCTGGTATTGAAGATGTTACCACTCGCAAATGCTTTTCCAGGCTTGCGTCGGTCAGTCTGGAGCGCAGTCGACTCTTTGCGAGAGTAAGTTTTGAAAAGAACTGCTCGCAGCAGTAAGTTGTGCCAAACACAGATGCATATTTCAGTGCATGTCTCATTATTATTCAAGTTGCCGCCCCTATACTTCCTATACAAGACCCTGCAATGTTAATTACTGTAAACTTTTTATATAGAAATATATATTATACGGTTAGGAGAGCAAAATAAGCTGGGTTGCTACTTGTGCAACCTTTAGCATTTCTCAGAATTCTCAGAATTTCTCTGACTTTAGGCCAATTTTCAACTTTTGATCTTGATGACATAGAGGGTTGTGTAATACCTCTTTTTAGGGGTTTTCCAGGATGGGGAGTCCATTTCTGGGGTTAATTTTTGGATATGGGGTCAAAATCAAGGTCAAACCAGAGGTCAAAAGGTCAAATTTGGCCTAAAATCAGGAGAATTCCCCTTTATGTGATTTGAATATGAATTTATTCGTCAGCCATTACGAAATGCAAATATATGTATATATATATATATATATATATATATATATATATATATATGTATATATATATATATATATATATATATATATATATATATATATATATAGTATATATATAAACATACACCATAATTATATATATATATATATATATATATATATATATATATATATATATATATATATATATATATATATATATATATATATATATATATATATATATATATATATATATATATATATATATATATATATATATATATATATATATATATATATATATATATATATATATATATATATATATATATAATATATATATATATATACAGTGGAAGACAAAGAAGTTGGCGGTGTCTTGCATCCGTCACGCTCCTTGACAGATTTTGTTTAATTCCCTCCTGGCGCTTCCTATGGGGAATGATTGAAAATAAAGGTGTCTGGGATCTCACTCACGGCCTTGACTTCCTGCTTGCAGTTTTTCAAATCATCAGTCATTAATGGGCAGTGACCAGGACATATTGCTTCTTATCGTCACTCCCGGCTCGATTACCCAAAACGTCACCAAAACATTTTAGAAAAGTGTTTTCGCTCAGTTGGATATGGGGCCTGAGCCACAGTTGACTGCAGACCAGATCACCCGTATTCACAGCTTATATAATATCCGTTTTAGTTCAAAAGAAATTGTGAGGGAGACTTGGTTACTCAACGAAAGGTTGAGCGGTGGGTTAAAAAATTGCGAGACTTTACGGATGTAACGAGACACGCTCCTTACGCACACTGTACCCAGTAACTGTGGGTTTATTTACTTTAATTATCTTGCTGCTTTGGTAGGAAATTTCACTAGCTGTTTTTTGATAATATTCAAAGTTGAAACTTTTTTCTTGCGTCCAGGACGGACAAGGACAGGACAAGTGCGTTAAGGTGCGGTCACACGGAAAATTTGTCTGGCAATATTACACCCGGCAACGCAAACGCGGCCCAAACTCGGATATAATTGCGAGTTCTAATGATGACCAACGTGTCGGTCTTTCGGCAAGACATATTGCTGCAATATCCTTTCACCAATGCATATTATTTGACATTAATTTTTAATGCACGCTCTAATTTAATATACAGAAGCTGAAATACATAGCTACAAAGTGGCAAGAACCGATTACAAGACGAATTGTGAAGCCCTGTACACTCTTGTACGTGTTTTTAAGCGATTTGAAGGATACAAAAAACCAAGAAAAATTTAAATGAGTTATGGCTGGTATACATTTTCCTTGTTGACGGTCTATTAATAACTAAAAATTTTAGGGGATACCAACTTATTATTGATCACTTTGATGTTGACTGTTGAATGTTTTATGTCTGACGCACTTCCATACACAAGAATCCATTTCAATCATTCACCACCTTATTTGTGAACCAGTTTCTCCCTATTTTTCCAAAGACGCTTCTTCAGATACATCTTGAGAAGCCGAAATTGCCATTCAAATTATTGCTACCTCTGAAAGTCTGTGTGACCAAAACACGGCAAGGTGTTGCCTTTGCTGAATAATTGCAGCCTGAATATTGACGGAAAAGTTGCTCATGTGACCACGGCTTTAGACTTTCAGCAGTTGGCGAGTCTCGCAATTTTTTAACCCACCGCTCAACCTTTCGTTGAGTAACCAAGTCTCCCACACAATTTCTTTTGAACTAAAACGGATATTATATAAGCTGTGAATACGGGTGATCTGGTCTGCAGTCAACTGTGGCTCAGGCCCCATATCCAACTGAGCGAAGACACTTTCCCAAAATGTTTTGGTGACGTTTTGGGTAATCGAGCCGGGAGTGACGATAAGAAGCAATATGTTCTGGGCCCGGATCCTCACTTACAATTAATATTTACTCTTAAATGTTACTCTTAAGTGTAAAAGTTGGTATTACGAAAATGCATATGCTATCCTCATCAACTGTCAGTGTAAGTATTAGTAGATCCTGGCTACTTTGAGTGTAAACCCGTTGCTATGGACGCTTGTTTACAAAAACCAAGGTACGAAATGAAAAGACAATATATTTCTAAGAAAAATTAAGAAATGTATCATTTCAAGACTAAATCATTATTAGATAAACAATATAAAGCCATAAATAATGTTTAACACGGAAGAAAATGTTGAAGAATTGTATAAATCGACGATTATAAAAGTGTTGCCGTGGGAGTATGTTTTCACTTTTTCAGTCAATCCACGACGGCCTTTCATGTAAAAGCGTTGTCATTAGCAAGGTTGTGAGAGGGCTGTGACGCTGTCATTGTGTGTATTAAATGTTTGTATGTAGCGGAGAGAGATGAGTGACATTGTAACTTCAGTACGTGCCCGGTCAGCTGGGTATACTCTCGCCCACAGTATTAGACTGCTCTCGTCTACCAAAATTCTCGTCCCGACACAGGATCGACGAGATTTCGAGTACCATATAGACAATGCAGACCGTATAGTTTCCCTATCTGAATGGCTTCCTCTGCTTTCTCGTAATGGAACTAACATTTTATTCCATCTGACAGCGTTGGAAACAAGACTGTTTGGATGTGATTTGACCACAGCTTCATTTGCCTGAGATTGTAATAAGACTTTCCCTACGTAGCTGGGGTAGGAGTAAATCTCCTTTTATTGGTAAACTTTCGTTATTGGGCACCACGGATTTCGAGAACGAAACTTAATTTTTCCTGAATAGATGTTGTGTCTTGATTTAATCTGTCACAGTATAGAAAATATATTCCTCCAAAAACGGGTGAGAATTTAATTAAACGCACATCTAAACTTTTAAGAAACCAATAGGAACTCTCGCCGAAACGCCAACCGAGAACTCTCGCCGACGTGGAAATGCTCGGCGCCAGTTCCACTGGTAACAGATGAAAAGGAAGAATAAAAGCTATTTCATTATTGCACACAAACTTTTCTCGCTTGTCCCAGAACACTGAAGTTGCAGTTTGACATTGGTAACTGGTGACACTGCTTGGTGGTTGGTAACGTAACTTGACCTAAATGGGGATGGGGACTGGGGTAATTACCCTAAATGGTAAATGGGGACCTCCCCCCCCCCCAGACTTCCCTGCTCGTTTACTAACCTAAGCTGCAGATAACCTAACCACATAACCTAGCCTAGCTGTTCAGTCTATTGCTGGTATTTACCTAATTCCTGAAGGCAGAAACACTCCTAAAAGCTTATCAAATGTATATATTGGGCACTATAGGCTAATATCATTATCAAGAACTGTCGCCGAAAATAGGAACAATCGCAGAAGTGAAATATTGAAACACCCGCCGACGTCGGCGAGAATTCCTATTGGCGACGGTTCCAGGTACCCATTAATTTACCAGTGACAGAAAGAAAACCACTTTTTGACTGTAATGATATGTAAGTACATATATATTTGCTTGTGATGGGGCAAGACTTTCATTACTTGGCTGTGATAGCATGCATCAGTATTCCAACATATGTTTCCCTATGGTTTATGTAAAGCAAGGCCTGTTTTTATTATTTGAATTGATGGGAACATCTGCAATTTTTTTGTGTGTGTACTCCTTGCCCTTGCCCTGCAGACCCTTCAACAATCAAATTCCAGCAAATACCAATATAATAATTGTGTGTGTGTGTGTGTGTGTGTGTGTGAAGAGCTTGGAAGAAAATGATGGAAAACCATTTTAGCCACTTTTTTGTAATACTGCTGATTTATAGACAAATAAACATAATGCAAGTGTTGAATTGATATATGAAATATTTTACCTGTTAGTTTTTTCATAAACAAGTTCATATGATGATGGCTAGGTTAGGTTTAGATTGGGTCACGTTTAGGTTTGATTCAGGTTATGTTTAAGCTATTTTAGGTCGAGGCTAGATTTTGGTTATGCCTTATTAGGTTGTTTAGGCTAATTAATCAAATCTAATGGTGTACGGTCGCCCGGCCGGCCGGCCAGGCTGGCTGCAGTGCAGCAAAGACTCACAGCCGGTCAATGCAAATCAACTTTTCTACTGGTTACTAGTGAAAATATAGATCAAATTTTTGTTTTCTAGAAGTTATCATAGTATCATCACTACATGGGGGAGTTTAAATTATACAGAAAACGCGAGTAATAAGGACGGCAGAAAAAGCCCAGTTCTCCTTAATAAATACCTATTTTTCTGTGGTGCAATTATTTTCAAAAGAATATTTCCCCTACTTATACTACTATAGCTCATCATAGCTTGTTACTCTAACATTGCTGCATTTTGTCTACGGTTAAAGTAACTCAAAGCCATGACCACCACTTTCTGAAAAGACTTTTTAAATAGTTCTTTTCAACTGTATCGTGTCTTTTCACTAAATCAGTTACATATTTAGTTTATGTAATGTCTCTTGGGTTCCTCTACATCATTCAACGTCCATATACATATATAAGGAGCTTTTTCTGCCCCAATATGTAGAGAATAGGGATGGGCGTATGGACGCCCATAATGCCAAGATAATGCTTCTTCAAACTAGGTCTTGTAGGTCTATGTAGCCACATATTCAGCTTCTGCAGCGCCTATATAGTACCTAATTGTAACTTTAGCGTCCGTATTTGTTATATAAAGACTTATTTCGCATTCGGCAAGTTCTGAAGAAGAGATGGGAGTTCCTAAGCGGCGGCCATTTTGAATATTTCCTACTATTAACTTTGGTATTAAGGGTTTAGAAGTCCTCGCCAGCACTATTAAGTTGATACCAAACTTAACAGTAAAGATTAAGCAAAGAGTGAGTGAGGATAACAGTGAGTGTGAAGTTAAGCGTAAAGTCGGGAGTTAATACCAAAGTTTAGTATTAATTGTAAATGAGGATACGGGCCCTGGTAACTGCCCATTAATGACTAATGATTTGGAAAACTGCAAGCAGGAAGTCAAGGCCGTGAGTGAGATCCCAGACACCTTTTTTTTTCAATCATTCCCCATAGAAGCGCCAGGAGGGAATTAAACAAAATTTGTCAGGAGCGTGACGGATGCAAGACACCGCCAACTTCTTTGTCTTACACTGTATGTATATATATATATATATATATATAATATATTTATATATATATATATATATATATATATATATATATATATATATATATATATATATATATATACATATATATATATATATATACTAGCCGCAAAGCCGCCCTCCGGGCGGACTTTTTGGCTAGCTCCTGCGGAGGGCTATTAGTGGTGGGCCCTTGGCCCACCACCTGTGTTTGGTGGGCCGAAGGCCCACCAAACACGGACTCTCCAGATAGCCCCTTCTAACGTTCCTGAAATCACGGATGTAGAAATGTATGTATTCCCCCCACCCATTCACTCACCCATTACCCATCACCCCCCACCCATTCACTCACCCATTACCCATCACCCCCCACCCATTCACTCACCCATTACCCATCACCCCCCACCTATTCCCTCACCCATCACCCATCATCCCCAACCCATCACCCCCCCCCCATTCACTCACCCATCACCCACACCCATTACCCATCACCCCACACATTCACTCACCCATTACCCATCACCCTACATCAAGGTTTCCTCAATTCTCGCAACCCACTTTTTTTCACAATTATCGCTAATAGGCTGCTAAAATAAATAAAAAAAATGATCGGATCATCTCATAATTGGGCTTAAAAACCTTCCCCTGGTCAACCCGGTTCCAAAAATGTGCCATATGAGGTGATTGCGCCACGGGGGGCGGAACCTATACCAGACACACACACACACACACACACACAGACAGACACACTTTCGCTTATATTTACCATTACCCATCACCCCCCCACCTATTCCCTCACCCATCACCCATCACCCCCACCCATCACCCCCCACCCATTCACTCACCCATCACCCCACACCCATTACCCATCACCCCACCCATTACCCATCACCCTACATCAAGGTTTCCTCAATTCTCGCAACCCACTTTTTTTTCTCACAATTATCGCTAATAGGCTGCTAAAAAAAAAAAAGATCGGATCATCTCAAATTGGGCTTAAAACCTTCCCCTGGTCAACCCGGTTCCAAAAATGTGCCCTATGAGTTGATTGCGCCACGGGGGCGGAACCTATACCAGACCCCACACACACAACACACACACACACCACACACACACACACACACAAGACAGACAGACAGACAGAGACACACTTTTGCTTATATTATTATAGATTACCCATCACCCCCCACCTATTCCCTCACCCATCACCCATCACCCCCAGCCCATCACCCCCCACCCATTCACTCACCCATCACCCCACACCCATTACCCATCACCCCACCCATTCACTCACCCATTACCCATCACCCTACATCAAGGCTTCCCTCAATTCTCGCAACCTACTTTTGTTTTCCACAATTCTCGCTAATAGGCTGCTAAAAAAAAGAAAAAAAAAAGTGATCGGATCATCTCATAAGTGGGCTTATAACCTTCCCCTGGTCAACCTGATTCCCAAAAATGTGCCATATGAGGTTTTGCGCCACGGGCGGCGGAACCTATACCACACACACACACACACACACACACAGACAGACACACTTTCGCTTTTATTATATATATATATATTATATATATATATATATATATTATATATATATATATATGTTATAATATATATATTTTAATATATATATATATTATATATAGTATATATATATATATATATATATATATATATATATATTTTATATATATATATATATATATATAATATAAAAGAAGTAAATCATATGTTTTGTTTATTCATTATCCACATGTAGCTCCCTTTCGTCGTCTTCGATATCCATGTGCTTGTTGGCGAAAGGACTACAGCAAATGTCTCCTCCCTCGCACTTGCAGTAGTCAGTGTATGAAAGGGCTGCTCTGCTGCAGCTGCAGCGTGTGCCACTGCTAGCCTTGCCCTTTGCAGTGCAGCTACAGCTAACTACATCCAGGAGTGCTTGGGGAGCAACTGGCGCTGTTGAGACGGCCGGTGTGATGGTGGAGCCTTCGATGTTCCAACCAAAGTTGGCAATATTTCTAGCTTCTACAAGTGGATCACATTGGTCCGCTGCCTTCCACAGTAGCATCTGAAGATGAGCTCGGAGCACATGCAGCTGCAGGTTCGCATCAGTCGGTGGCAGTTTCTTCAGTGGTGGAGGCTTCTTACGGCAACGGTATAAGTGAGCACGTGTGTCATTCATTGTTGTACAGCTCTTCTGTCCATAGAGTGGTAAGAAGAAGGTACATGTTGTATCCTGGAGCTGAGCGTGGGTCACACTTGGCTGTCCGAGCACTTGATCGAGACCTGGCATGTCTATCTTTGGGAGCTTGAGCGCTGACAACTTTCCTTTTCCAAAGGGGTACGACACTGTATCGCAGCCTGACAGTGCATAGACACAGATAAGTTGGCTGCACTTTCTCAGGCCTAACCGCCGAACAGTTTCGTTGATGTCCATGACATCCCCATTCCATTTTTCCATTTCAATCTTGGCGGAAACTTGCATCCTCGATGTCCAGTACACCAAGAGAACAAAGACATCGTGTCATCACTAAGGATGCGGATGGTCTCGGCGCCTTCTTTCACTGCTTTCAGCCTGTAGCTGCAGAGGGTTATGTCTGCCTCATCATGGGTAATGTTGAAATTATAGTAATAATTGATGTGAAATCACCTTACTATTAACCCAAGAACTATCTAGACTGCAATGATACCCTATTTAGACCCTAACTAAGGTATACTCAGCAGTGGTAGATGGGTTGATGATTTGAAGGCTTGATTATTATTTGAGGAAGTGGTGGTAGTCGCTGTAGGGCGGCTAAGGGCGCTGGTAATTGTTGTAGGTGCACGTAATGGTGGCGATGGTTGTAGGCCGAGTTGGTAACTTTCCACAGTTACCTGGCGCGGCACGTATACTGTTGTGGTGTTTTTACCACATCGTCCTTGGTTTAACCGATTGATCGGTTATGCTGGCTCAATCATAGCAATATGATGAGCGTGACTACACCTTAAGTGTATAATAAAGAGTGTCCACACCTTGATCGTGTAGGATTTAATGCGTGAATGATGTCTTGACCCAGAACTCTTATTAAGACGGCTGGAGCTATACTACACGTGTACGTTCCAATAATGTTTACTCCTACACTTGGAAGTTCCAATATTTTCCTCACAATTCTTATATTATATTAATCCTTTGATTAATTGTGGTACTATAGGTGCATACCACCAAAATTATATTACTATATTTAATGCATCTTAATTTATACCCAATTCTATAATAGTATATACATGGGTGGAATTTTTATTCATCTCACTTTTTGACAGGGGAGGCGTATCCCACCATACCATTCTTCCGCTTAGAGAGCGGTTTTAGTGGATATTTTCCACAACTGGGGACCGGCGAAAAATGAAGGTTTGCTTCAGGTAATTTGACCCCCTATTATGAGGTTTCTCCAAGTTGTATTACACTTTAAAGCAGCTTGCCTCCGAGGTTGGGAATCCCCTAAGTTGGCCTGCCAAGACGCAGACTTAGAGTCCTCCTTTACCTCTTCAGCTAACTCTAGGGGAATCAAATTATTTACAGTCCGCACACATCGTTGTCCTCTCACTAGTAACTCCACTGACCTCACAATCCCCTTTCCATCAGTATGCAATTTTGCTATTTTTCCTAGAGGCCATTGCGAACGAGGCATATCTCCCCTAAGGATTACTATATCTCCTACTTTAATTGGACTTTGGTTTTCTGGCTGTTGAGCCCCATAAAACTTTTCCCATAGACTCAGTAAATAATCTACACTCCAATGCTTATCCCATGACCGTAAAATTTTACTTAAGGTGTGATAACCTTCCCGGAGATGTTGAGCCTGGTCATTTATTGTAGGATCTTGTATATCTTCTATTGTTTCTATTAAAGGAAAGGGTTCCAGTCTTCTCCCATAAATTAAATGTGAGGGAGTAAAAGCTTCTATATTTACTGATGAATCATCTAAGTAGGTTAAGGGTCGGTTATTGATACGAGTCTCAATCTCAACCACTATGGTTTTCAGGTCTTCTAGACCTGTCTCTCTCTTGTGGAGAGTTTTCCTAAGACAAGACTTAACTATGCCAATCATTCTCTCTGTCAAACCATTTTGCCAAGGAGCTCTAGGGGTAGTAAAGGTCCATGAGCATTTCCTTAACTCTAGAGATTTTTGTACTGATGGATGATTTAATATTTCTAACAATATGGGGGAGGCTCCTACGAAGTTACTAGCATTATCACTAATCAATCGCCGAGGACACGACCGGCGAGCCACAAAGCGCCGGAACACTTGAATAAAGGTTTCGACACTTAAATCATCAGCTATTTCTAAATGAACAGCCCTTGTAGAGGTGCAAGTGAATAAGCTGACATATACTTTCTTGGGGGAAGTATTATCTCCTGTAATTATTATTGCCCCAGTATAGTCGACTGGTGGTGTCCTGGTGGAACGCCGACGTGAGTTTCGACAGGGGATGCTTGCAGCCTATATTGATCTCAAGAAGGCGTTTGACTCAGTGCATCGTGAGTCACTCTGGGATCTTCTGCGACTTCGAGGGATTCCTGCAAGGACTGTTGGTTTGTTAACTGGTCTGTATTCTGGGACTGAGAGTGCTGTGAAGTGTGGGGCAGGTGTATCCAGCTTCTTTCCTGTGAATACAGGAGTGAGGCAAGGGTGCGTCATTGCCCCATCACTTTTCAACGCTTGTATGGACTGGGTATTGGACAAGGTTGTAGATCAAAGTGATTGTGGAGCATCCGTCGGCAACACCAAGATCACTGATCTTGTTTTTGCCGATGATGCAGTAATCTTTGCTGAGTCGCTGGAGGTCCTGGTGATGGCTCTCGAGGCGCTGCACGAGGAGGCAAAGCCTTTGGGACTTGAGGTCTCCTGGCTCAAGACCAAGGTCCAGGTGTTTGGAGACTTACTAGATGAAGCAGTACAGTCTGTTCATGCGTGTGGCGAGGACATTGAGATCTTGGAAAGTTTTACATACCTTGGTAGCGCAGTCCATAATGACGGCTGGTCACGTCAAGAAGCCTTACGGCGGATTGGCATAGCCCACGGTGTTATGGACTCGCTCAGCGGGAGTATTTGGCGTTGTCGGTACCTGTGCAGAAGGACAAAGATCCGGATCTTCAAGTCGCTTGTGATCCCTGTCTTACTCTATGGTTGTGAGACATGGACACTAATTAGTGACTTGAAGAGACGAATCAATGCTTTTGGTAATAAGTGTCTTCGCAGAATCATGGGGTATCGCTGGGATGATTACGTGTGAAATCAGCGATTGCACCGTGAGACTGAATCGAGGCCTATTACCTGCATAGTCCGTCAGCGCCAACTTCGGCTATATGGGCATGTGGCACGCTACCCTGAAACCGATCCTTCCCATCGGGTTGTATCTGTAAGAGACAATCCGGCGTGGAGGAGGCCAAGGGGGCGCCCACAAGGCTCGTGGCTGGGGCAAGTTGATTTTTCTTGTCGAGAGCTGCTTGGTATGGGAAAGGAGACTGCATGGGAACTCGCGCGAGGTGACCCCCGGGAGTGGCGTCGTAGGGTGGGCGAGGCGACGCGCCCCCCGGCGTATGCCCCAATGATTGATTGATTGATAGTCGACACCAGCTACCTCAATGGTTTTAATAATTGTACTCGATCCATGGGGAGTTCAGGGGGCCCGGGAGAGGTGATCAGTCTTCCCTCATATCACTTGTATTTGATACTAGCCGCAAAGCCGCCCTCCGGGCGGACTTTTGGCTAGCTCCTGCGGAGGGCTATTGGGGCCCTGGGGGGCCCACCAAACACAGACTCTCCAGATAGCCCCTTCTAACTTTCCTGAAATCATGGATGTAGAAATGTATGTATTAACGCCAACCCATTCACATCACCTCCAACCCATTCACTCACCCATTACCCATCACCCCCACCCATTCACTCACCCATTACCCCTCACCCCCCACCCATTCACTCACCCATTACCCATCACCCCCACACCCATTCACTCACCCATTACCCATCACCCCCCACTATTCCCTCACCCATCACCCATCACCCCCACCCATTCACTCACCCATCACCCCAAAACCCATTACCCATCACCCCACACCCATTACCCATCACCCCACCCATTCACTCACCCATTACCCATCACCCTACATCAAGGCTTCCTCAATTAGAGAGAACTGCAACTCCGAAATGCCAGTGGTCGCTGGCAGTTTTAACTCACAATTTGGTGAAAAGTTGGTCAACTTGAAAGAAAAATATGGGCTTATTCACTGCACTTAAAACACACAAGTATAATATTAAGAACGATTTTCTTCTATATGTATTGTATAGAAGCCTGATTCTGTAAAACATTGTATATAACCAAATAACTAAATAGGTTATAGTTGAGGAGGCGAGGTAAATGTTACTCTATGATATTATGTAGTCAATAACGTATGTTTAGAAGTTATCTATACCTATGCAGTCATATTTTCCTGTTATTATTGTGTATCAATCAGATAGAAAGCCTGGAAGTGCAATGAGTCGACGCGTGAAGTAGCAAAGTTTGATTCAATCTCCCTCCACAATCTCCCCGCCACCACTCCCCGCTGCGGCGTGTCGCCTCCACAATTTTAACCTACATTGTCGCAGCAACAGCGATTTTGGCATTCTTATTCTTCGTTTTTCCAAGGCATTGCTTATTGTATTTTGACAAGCGTTTGCCAGACGCAGCAGTACTGTCTTAGAAAACAGTGTGAACATCGCCCAAATTTTACATGCCACAATATATATGTAAAAAATATATTAAGCTTTGCTACTCGAGGCGAGTAATTTGCATTAAATTGCTATTATAGAACGTTCCATCGTAATGCATGTCATCCATATAAATTTGTAGAACAACAGAAGAACTATATTTTTTGGTATTCAGATGCGGTGCATCAATGTTTATCGCGAAATTAATTTATGAAAAATATTTGTCGCGGAGCCAAAACACAGTAGACCAACCTTTGAGTTAAAACTGCCAGCGACCACTGGCATTTTCTCGACTTTCAGATCATTGGAATTCTCGCAACCCACTTTTTTCACAAATTTTCGCTAATAGGCTGCTAAAAAAAAAAAAAAAAAAAGATCGGATTATTCATAAGGGGCTTAAAACCTTCCCCTGGTCAACCTGTTTCCAAAATGTGGTATATGATGGGATTCCGCCACGGGGGGCGGAACCTATACACACACACACACACACACACACACACACACTTTCGCTTATATTTTATAAAAAGTTTTGAAGTATATTTAAGCCGTCTACCCTGTGGTACCCAAAAATTCTCTCCTGAGTAGGCTAATGGTCGCCATTCCCCCTGTAACGATTCCCATGAGATTCTCCACACATTTGATTGATTGATTATATTTTAAGGCCCCGAAACTGCAGGTTATTGCGCCTGCAACATCATGAAAAGAAAAACTAAAAACAAAATTTAAGATAGAATAAAAATATTAAAATAACAAAATACTAAAGAACGAGTGCATTAAAAAAAATAATAAGTGAATAAAAAAACTCATAATTGTTGAGAAGGCCACCTTTCCAAAAAAAGTATGGTTTCATGTCCCGGAAGAACACCTCTCCCCCCAATGCCGGGGAGAGACAGCGGAAGCACCGTCCGCCCGCGCCCAACCGGGGGGGAAAAAAATTGACACGTAGGCCCCCAAACGGACACTCGCCAGAAAAGTGACGCACAGTTAAGGGGATAAAACAATCATCAAGTAAGGAGGGTGGCCCCCCTCCATGGAACCCATGAGTAATAGATGTGCCCAAATACCCAAATCGGCCCAAAGGCGTTCCCATCTCCGGGAAAGGACCGCGTAGCTCAGCCCTCGATACTTTGGCGGATGGTGCGCAGTTTTTTTGCCTATAGTAACCCAAACGTTCCTGCCAACTTTTTTGTGACTGATTTTAGGGATTCCGAGCGCAGGCCCGTACCGCACTGCAAATGTGTAGAGCTGGTCTTCTCCTGCGCTTTTCCCAAAGGGCATCACTTCCTCTTCCGGCACCCCTCATTGCCATCCCCAAACAAAACTGACCGTCCGGCCTCGCCTCTTGAGCAATAAAGCCTTTCCAGGAGGCATGCCACAGTGGGGAATTTAAAATACATAGTGATTGAAGAGCACTAAAGAATAAATAAAAATTGTAAAGAACCCGAAGGGTAAAAAAATAATCATGAAGCATAAAAATAGATTTTTTTTCACCCGTAAAAACAGATGAAACCTTGGGAGGCTGCGCCTTTGTTAAATGAGGGGATACGACACCGAATCCACTCCTTCGTCTGATTTGGACCTAGTAAAGACGGGCCCAAAACCCGATGTTGCAAAAAATGGTCTAAAAAATGGCACGCTCAGCCCTGAGGAGGTAAAAACCCTTTCGGGAAACGAAGGGTTTTGCAGAAGGACTTCGGGAGAAAAACCATGGACCGACTGTCGTAGGCCTATCGGGCAGATCCGTAAGCAGGGGAAAGGGTAGCGTCTCCATAATACTGTCAAAACGGAAAAAGGGCTTTGGTAAGCTTCTTCGCACATGGGAAAGTTGCGATCCTGAAAACACAAGAACAGCACGGAAGCTATTTACAGGAGGCTTGGAGCGATACCCAAAATCTTAAAAGGAGGACTGGCGTTGAAAAATCAATGGGAGGACACCAGATCCCCAATGACTTGGGAAGGGGGATCCCAAAAGCCCCGGTTGCCAGACGGCACCCGCATGATGTACCGAACCGCATCCGCAGTCAGTGGGTGTGGCAGAGGGACCTTTCCATCCCTTTCAACTTCAAAAGGAAAGTACGGTGAAGAAACGGAGTGTACGCGACAGACCCCCAGCTGGTTGCGAGAGCTTTCAGTAGACCCTGGTCCGGGACATCATTTTTGAGAGCACGAAGGTGAAGGTACCCAATCGTCTATTTCAAAAAGGGTCCTAAAAAAACCCCGGGCTCTTCCCTACATGGATTTTCTTTCGTAAAAATACGGGGTTTGGGGCGGGATGAATTTTTCGGGTTCTGCAAAAATAACCACACAGTCTTCGTTGGAGAAAAACCGGAAACCCCGATCGCGTCCATTTACAAACTTTATCAATAGCAAGTTGACTTCTCCTGCAACCGACATCCCGGAAGCAGCAAAAAAGGTTTATACATCATCCACGTATAATGTTTTAACAATCCCCTCTGGCAGTACATCAACAATACCATTGATGGCCACAGGGAACAGAGCTACACTCAAGACGCTACCTTGGGGATGCCACCTGGAAGCGGGTGTTCAGAAGACATTTTGTTGCCAACTCGAACTCAAAAGAACCCGGTTGGCTAGGAAACTCTGGAGGAACACAGGCAAACGACCTCTTAGCCCGAACTCATACAGAGACTGCAAAATATCGTGTCACTAGCAGTTTAGTAAGATGATGACGTTTGGGAATTAGCATGGGATTGCAGGTTTTATCGGGAAGATCAGCATTCCAAATTCTTCCTCGACACTTAATGATGCCCTCATTATCTAGGTAAAGACCTAATTATTTGATTAGTTTGTTCCTACGGGGGCTGGCCGAGGCTAAGAGCTGATATTACTCAGGAAATTCCTGCTTTTGTATTGTTCTAGCCCAAAACTTCATAGGATCAGAACTATCCCTCTTTATGAATTTGAAGACCAATTTAGTAGTCTTTAATAGTTTGCTTAATAAGGAAAACCTTTTTATATCCATAACAGGATCTGGGATCAATATAGGTTCAATAATTTTATCTTCTGATATGTCTGACTTACTATAGACCTTTTGATTAGGCCATTCATTATTATTTTTCAGCCAGGTAGGACCTTTAAACAATAATCCTGTATTTAGTTTGAGGATGGTTGTTCCTCTGGACAAAATATCCGCTGGGTTTTCCTTGGTAGCAACATGATTATAGTGAAATGTGGAACTTAAATAATTTATCTTACCAACACGATTCCTTACATAAGGGATTTTTTGTGTTATGTTTCACTAACCAGTGTAGGCAAATTTTACTATCGGTACACATATATACTTCACCAATTTGTAATAAATTACTTAGATATTGTGCTAATTTAGTGCTTAATTCTAATGCAGTCAGCTCCATTTGAGGCAAGGTACTAGGCTTAATTGGGGCAACCCGAGCCTTAGACATAATTAAATTACATTCCTCTCCTGCTTTAAGATAAGCTACTGCACTGTATGCTCTTGTTGAAGCATCACAAAATATGTGTAGTTGCTGGGGTTGTCGCCCATCAGTATTTATTCTCCTACTTATGTGAACTTCATTTATCTTATTGAACTCAGATTTTATAGTCTCCTATTCTGTTGTATATTTCCCATCAAGGGGGGTATGCCAATCGAGGTGTTTCTCCCAGGCTTTTAGTATTAGACATTTACCCCTTATAGTTATTGGCTCACTATGCCCAAGGGGTCAAATACTTGGCTTACCTGACTTAAGAGTGTTCTCTTTGTTAGGACTACATCAGAAAAATCTGGACACTTTAATCTTAGTTCATCAGTTTTTACATTCCACCATAATCCTAACACTGATTTTTTTTGTTTTTGTTTTGTTTTTTTGTTACATCACAAGGAACTGGCCAAGGGCACAACAAAAATGGGTAACACAAAGCCCGCTTAGTTGCCAGTCCCTATAAAGAAGACAGTAAGAGAATAAAATAAAAAAGAGGGGTGAGCCAATTTTAGTTCGGAGGTGTCTTGTTACTCTTCTTTTGAAAGATTTAAGTCATAGGAAAGTGGGAAAAAATTGAAAAGGGNTCTCTCCCACTCTCTCTCTCTCTCGTTGTCTTTTACTACAAACATGCTGATTCGGTAAATTTAGTGCTGTGGTGCAATTATACGCTGATCAAGTATTCAGATTTTTTTTTGTGTGTGTGGAATGTCAATAAAGATCAAATCAGCTTCATCATTAATGTCTTTTTAATGTAACTTACGTCTTGTTTGCATTTGTGTTCGTTGTGGATAGTTTTTGCGTTTATTGGTGAACATGTGATGCGCACCTCACCTGAACGCTAATTATCCACCTGTCTAACGCATTACTGAACCGCCTTGTGTGTGTCTGACCCTGATAACACCTGACGGACGTAACCGCGATACGTAACACGTAAAAAAAAAATAGTCCCAAGTACCTATTATGAAATTTAAGGAATCATATATCATTTTCGGAACTTCTGTCCAAAAAAAATATCGCACTATCTTCACTTTGGAAAATCGAAAGAGGAAGAAAAGTTTGAGTTAGTGTGAGCTAATCTCGGTCTGCACTGCCTGATGGAGGTATGAGCGTAGTGGCGACGGTGCTTCAGGTGCAGCAGGGGAGGGCGTGGGAAGCACGGTCCAAGCTGAGCAAGGTCTTGCCACAAGGACGCCCCCCCCACCCCACCCCCCACCCCGTGGCAAGCCATGTAGGTGGAAGTCATCATCACCACCCCTGCCCGGTGCACCCGGGCGGAGGTGCGACAGGGCGCACTGAGGTGGATTGCAGAGGCCAACCTCCCTGGCAGCGCCGTCTACTACACGGACGGCTCATTCGTGGCCCCCGTCCGTCAGGGTGGCAAGGTTGGTAGAGACGTGAGTTCGCAATGTGCAGCGTCCCTGTGCATTGGGTCAGCGGTTCGAGTCCGCCTAGTTCGTGCTGACGTGGCGGCGCTTTGTATAGTCAATAACCTTGTAGTTGGTACTTGCAAAGTGTCTAGATAGGATGAAAATCTTAATCTTATCATTCGTGGCCCTCGGGATATACCTGTAGTTCCCCCCGGTAGTATATCCCGGGGGGCCGCGGCTCAGTCGACCCTGAGAGAGGCACGGCGGGCGTGGCGGTGGTCACAAGCCGGGAAGTGCTTGCCTTCCCGACGCCCGACCACTGCTCCACCCTACAGACGGAGCTTGTGGCGATCCAGCACGCCCTGGAGCACGCCCGGCACCGTCGGGAGATGGTGGCCGTCCACTCCGGCGGCCCAGAGGACGACGAGGATAGGGCAGCCCTGGTGCTCCGGCGGGCACTATAGAAGACCTGCCTCGGCTACAAGTTTACAAGTTTACAAGTTTATTGAGAAAAGGTGGGGGAAGTTACAAAGAGGGGGGGGGGGGACGAATACCAAATACAGAAATACAGAAATACAGAAATACAGAAATACAGAAATAGAAAAAAGTGGCCGGGCGGTCCGTCCGGCTTGCTGTTTTAGTTTGAACATTCACAAAAAATCGAAATATTTTAAAAGTAACATAAAAAACAAATCAGGATCAGAAACACATAATAAGTATAGCATGAAGTGCGCAGTTCAGTCAAAAGACATAAGTATATACATATCTCGGCTGTTGGCAGTGGTGCGCAGATATACCTCCCTACCTACGGATAGCTATCTAGACAAGTTACCACCGGAGGAATGTTATCACGATTATCTGCCTCAGTGTATAGGTTTGTGCCTGTGCTTATATTATTTGTGGTGGGGGTGGTAGTTGTGTGTGGGTGGGGGGGGGGGGACCAAAAAAAAGAAAAGATGATAATATAATCTTCCTCGTTTTTCCTGCCTCCTCCTCCTCCTCCTCCTCCTCCTCCTCCTCCTCCTCCTCCTCCTCCTCCTCCTATTCTTCCTCTTTAGGCAGGAGCAAGGAAGGAAATGGAAGGGAAGATAAGCAGCAGTAGTAGGAGGAGAAGATGGTTGATTC
>JACEEZ010014239.1:30000-35000 GCA_016584305.1 Chionoecetes opilio | reverse complement strand
ACAAAAAATAGGAACGTAAAATCATCAAACATTTTCGTCCCATATCAAATTTCACACCTTTAAGAGACCTTGACACTCCGCCCTTGATAGCAAAACACAAGGAAGAGAGAGAGAGAGAGAGAGAGAGAGAGAGAGAGAGAGAGAGAGAGAGAGAGAGAGAGAGAGAGAGGAGACGGACTAAGGAAAGAAAATAAGATAAAAGTATAGATCGGGCAGAGTACAAAAGTTTCCAGTAACCAAGAGTACGAACAAACTCGAAAATAAAAGAAAGAAAAATAACAAAGAAAAATCAAAGTCTACAAGAGTTTACAGTAAGCAAAAGACAAACAAAAAGGAAGAAAGAGCGAAAATAAAGGAATATCAGACACGGTATAAAAATTTCCAGTATGCAAACGTAAAAACAAACTCAAGAATTAAAGATGAAAAAAATAATATAAAAGAAAATCAAATTATACATACATGAGTTTACAGTAAGCAGAAAAAAAAGAAAAAGAAGAAAAACTATAAAAAAAAAACTGTAACCTAGGCCAAAAGAAAAACAAGATGAAGAAAGAACGAATAAAAAGGAATATCAGACACGGCACAAAAGTTTACAGTAAGCAAACGTAAAACCAAACTCGAAAATAAAGGAAAATCAGAGTATACAACAATTTACAGTAAGCCAAAGACAAACAAAAAGGAAGGAAAGAACGAATAAAAAGGAATATCAGACACGGCACAAAAGTTTCCAGTAAGATAGATCTATAATAATATAAGCGAAAGTGTGTCTGTCTGTGTGTGTGTGGTATAGGTTCCGGCCCCCGTGGCGGAATCCCCTCATATGGCACAGTTTTGGAACCGGCTTGACCAGGGGAAGGTTTTAAGCACACTTATGAGATGATCCGATCACTTTTTTTTTCCTTTTTTTTTTTAGTAGCCTATTAGCGAGAATTTGAAGAAAAAAAGTGGGTTGCGAGAATTGAGGAAACCTTAATGTAGGGTGATGGGTAATGGGTGAGTGAATGGGTGGGGTGATGGGTAATGGGTGTGGGGTGATGGGTGAGTGAATGGGTGGGGGGTGATGGGTGATGGGTGAGGGAATAGGTGGGGGGTGATGGGTAATGGGTGAGTGAATGGGTGTGTGTTGATGGGTAATGGGTGAGTGAATGGGTGGAGGGTGATGGGTAATGGGTGAGTGAATGGGTGGGGGGTGATGGGTGATGGGTGAGGGAATAGGTGGGGGGTGATGGGTAATGGGTGAGTGAATGGGTGTGGTGATGGGTAATGGGTGGGGGGTGATGGGTAATGGGTGAGTGTGGGTGGGGGTGATGGGTAATGGGTGAGTGAATGGGTTGGGGGTGATGTGAATGGGTTGGGGGTGATGTGAATGGGTTGGCGTTAATACATACATTTCTACATCCATGATTTCAGGAAAGTTAGAAGGGGCTATCTGGAGAGTCTGTGTTTGGTGGGCCGAAGGCCCACCAATAGCCCTCCGCAGGAGCTAGCCAAAAAGTCCGCCCGGAGGGCGGCTTTGCGGCTAGTACAAAATAAACTTCAAAATATAAGAAAGAAAAAAGATAAATCAAAGTATACAAGAGTTTACATTAAGACAAACAAAAAAGGAAGAAAGAACGAGAAAAAGGAATATCAGACACGGTAGAAAAGTTTCCCGTAAGACAGATACAAACATCCGCGGAGAGCTTCAAGAGGCACAAAGGACATCAGGTGCATTAAAGAAGAGCTATATAAGGAGGCTTAGAGACGGGGCGCCACGCTGGGCAGGCGATGGACTTCGTAGTAAAACAGTGTGTAGTGATAAGGGCGAGAATTAATTAAGTAAGTAAGGCAAAGGCGGATAAGAAAGGGCGTTAAGATAGAAGGGACAAGAGTGTAAGGCTGTCCTCGTCACCACACAACCCGGATGGAAGGCGTCTAAAGGTAAACACAGTGTTGAGAATCCCTGGCAAACACCCTTTATGTAACCCTGAGCTAATGTTGGTTGTCTTCTGTGTGTGTACGTGGATCCACACACACACACACACACACACACACACACACACACACACACACACACACACACACACACACACACACACACACACACACACACACACACACACACACACACATACACACACACACATACACGGAGGTTAACTTATATCACACATGGAAGTTTAAACAGTGGTGAGTGTTTAGTGTGTTTGGTCGTGTTTGAGGAAGAACCAACCCGGGAAATACCCTCTGTCTCGTGTGTGTGTGTGTGTTGTGTGTGTGTGTATGTGTGTCTGTGTGTGTGTGTGTGTGTGTGTGTGTGTGTGTGTGTGTGTGTGTGTGTGTGTGTGTGTGTGTCATTCACCCACCGTCTTCTCCAAGCGAGCTGGCTCGTGATCGCCAGTTTCACCCTCCCGGTGCGAGCTTGGAGCTCATTATCACTGATCTTTGGGTAATTTTGGGACCTCATACACCACACACCCCATCCCCTTGCTCAAGGAGGACAGTAACAGCCCGAATTTGTCAGTAGAAAAATCCGCGGGAATGAGTGGGGCCGGGGATCGAACGCCGAGCCATAGAATGCCGGACGCCCTAACCCAGGTTCAGGTGTGTGACTGTTCGTGTGTGTGTGTGTGTGTGTGTGTGTGTGTGTGTGTGTGTGAGTGACAGCGTGTCGGCATGCTTACTATGTGCAAAGATAAGGTAATTCGAACGACACACACACACACACACACACACACACACACAGAAAGGTAAAGAGAGAGAGAAAAAAAATCAAGCAAATAGACAGAAAACATTTTTGGCTGAGAGAAAAATAGGACCAAAAATGAGAATGGACAAAAGAGAAGAAACTCAAAAGATAAAGTAAAGAAAAAATAAGAGGTGGAGGAGAAAAATGGCGACTAGAGCCTGAAGAAAAGGAGGAAAGAAAATGAGACCAGACAGATAATTCCAGACAAGAAGAAAAAGAAAGAAAGAAGAGAGAGGGGGAGTAGAAGAGACAATAAAGGACATTTTCCTCTCATGGCGACTCTTCAGCTTCTCGAGAACAATATAATTTCACGGGTAATTAGAACCTTATGGAACAGGGTCTGGTGGAGAGCAAAATCCCTTACACGCACAACTCTCTCTCTCTCTCTCTCTCTCTCTCTCTCTCTTCTCTCTCTCTCTCTCTCTCTCTCCTCTCTCTCTCTCTCTACTCTCGCTCCTCTCCTCTCCTCTCTCCTCTCTCTCTCTCTCTCTCTCTCTCTCTCTCTCTCTCTCAACATCATCATCATCTTTTGTCTTCCACGCAGCGCTTTTTAAGATGTTTTCACGTGCATTTTCTTGTATCTCATCTTTTCATCTTTACTGTAAATTCTAGCCATATAATTTCCCTCCAAAATCAAAATATATTACTACCTTAATTTTCCCTACCTTTCCCTTCCTTGCATCACTATTTTACAATGTTTTTATTATCCTTAGTTATTCTTCTTTCTTATCCGTGCTTGCGTCGCCTTTCTTACCTACTCGTTACCCCATCCCTCTCCTATTCGTAAGTTGTTTTTTGTTTACATTGTGACGTCATTCCTTGCTTGCGTCTGTTTTCTTTGCCGAAGGAAATACTCACGCGGGTGACTTGCTTAAATGTGAATGTCTGGCTGTGTTATGTTTGGTATGTGTGTGTGTATGTGTGTGTGTGTGTGTGTGTGTGTGTGTTGTGTGTGTGTGTGTGTGTGTGTGTGTGTGTGTGTGTGTGTGTTTGTGTCACAGTGAATGATGCGTGAATGAGGAAGATTAAGTGGAGGATAGGAAAGGAGGAGAAGGGAAGGGAGACAATAGATACTAAAGAGGGAAGAGGAGGGAGGAAGAGGTGACTGGAGGTGTAGAAGGAGGAAGAGGGGGAAGAGGAGGGAGGAAGAGGTGACTGGAGGTGTAGAAGGAGGAAGAGGGGGAAGAGGAGGTGATGAATTCTCTACCTGGAGGCTGTGGGAGGGAAACGGTATTCATTTTTTTCCTCCAGGGATGATAGCTTCCTGCGTCATTCTGTGGGTACAAAAAATGTGTATGTAATGTGTAACAATGTATAACAAACCAAACACTTATCTCCTCAAGCCCTGCCCTTGGGAGGTGAAGGGGGGAGGGGGAAGTGAAGGGGGGAGGGAGGGGCATGGGAGGGGGGAAGGGGAGGGAGGGGGGATATGAATAAACAGGATGCTTAGTTATCAGTGAGGACAGGTGCTTTGCTACGTAATCCTCCTCCTCCTCCTCCTCCTCCTCACTACTCGCTCCTCCATCCTCTCCGTCCTCTCCTCCTCCTCCTCCTCTCCTCCTCCTCTCTCCTATCACCTCCTTTCTCTCCTCTCCTTCTCTTCTCCTCTCCTCCTCCTCTCTCTCCTCCTCCTCCTTCCTCCTTTCCTCCTTCTCTCCTCTCTCCTCCTCCTCCTCCTCCTCCTCCTCCTCCTCCTCCTCCCTCTTCCTCCTCCTTCTCCTCCTCCTCCTCCTCCTCCTTCTCCTATCCTCTCTTCCTCTTCCTTCTCACAATACCACTAAAATCCTCCTCCTCCATTTTTTTCTATTTCTGCGTCTCATTAGCAGTATCATCATTACACACACACACACACACACACACACACACACACACACACACACACACACACACACACACACACACACACACACACACACACACACACACACACACACACACACACACACACACACACACACACACACACACACACACACACACACACACACACACACACACCCGAGGGCTCGCCACTACTGGTTTTCTTCCCTGTAATTAAACTCGATGTTGCTGGTGATAACGTTCTTACAAGTATGCGAGCTAGTGTTGTATCATTATTTTCATTATTATCATTATTCTTTTCATTAGTAGTAGTAGTAGTAGTAGTAGTAGTTAGTAGTAGTAGTAGTAGTAGTAGTAGTAGTAGTAGTAGTAGTAGTAGTATTTACATCCTCCACATCATCATCATTGTTTTCTACTTTTCTCCTTTGCAGTAGTAGTAGTAGTAATAGTA
>JACEEZ010014239.1:17500-25000 GCA_016584305.1 Chionoecetes opilio | reverse complement strand
AAGAAAGAGAAAGGTTACGTAGAGAAGGGAAGGAAGAAAGAAAAGGGAATTACTAGAAGGGGAGTGAAGGGTTGAAGTAATGCGTGACAGATACAAATAGTGTGGTGTGTGTGTGTGTGTGTGTGTGTGTGTGTGTTGTGNCCGGGGGGGAAAATTTTCCTTTCCCCGTTGGGGGCCCCCGGGGCTGTTTTAAAGGCTAGAAAACGGGGCCCCAAAATACCTTCGGGGGCAATGGGTAAAGGTCCTGAGTGACCAACCCATAGTGAAGTACTAGGGCAGGCATCAGAACAAAATTTTCATTCTCAAAAACGTCCTAATTACGATATAGTGAAACAACATTAATCTAGCCGCGGGATGCCAGGGCTCGCCTCGTCCCACAACAATTCTGCTCACAGGACTCTGCTAGTGGTCTAAAAAACTGGTGCTGCCCAATAACGAACTAATACAACAAAAACACCGAAGGCAGTACCTACACGACTGAGGCGGGCCTCCCACCAAGGCTTGTATCTCCTAAACATTTGTAAACACAACGCCGCTGCCGACTACCAATAGGCTTATATTTCAATCGTTACCTCGGTGGTAACGGCTATTTGCATAATAAATGACATTTTATTTATATTATATGAGATACACCTTCTCTACACCTCCTCATCGAGGTGGTGTAAATCTACGCCATAATATTGCCCTGTGACGGCACGGAAATGGAGTAGTACGCTTGCTGATCCAGCCATGGAGGGTTGGCGCAGACTTGCACCGAGGGTAAAGTCTGGCGTTGTGACGTCATCGATTTGGCGCAGATGTAGCTCCTGATCCAAGAAAGTTTTCGAAAGAGGAGTATCTCAGACTTACACTGACATACACCGGCGTATGTGTTTGCTGGATCTGGCCCCTGGTGACAGTGCTGTTCCCGGAGCTGATCCACGATCTAGCCAGTCAGCAGCCAGTGCAGCCGCTTCTGGTGCCGCTCAGAATCTGAGTCAGCCAGCCGCCGGTGCCGTTCATCTACCTGCCCCAATCTTTCGCCTCATATTTCCGGTAGGAGTGGCACCTAAGGACAGGTCAATATGGCTAGCAGAAGTTGCCAGCAAATATCGCAACCTGTCCGTGCAACCCAAGATGACTGCTACTTCCATCATGGCAGTCACGAGGGACAGAGACACGGTCAAGTTTCTGACGAAAGTGGGTCACAACTTTCAGGGCAGCATGATAAAACTCACCGAGGCCACGGAGGCCAACAAGCAGGTCAAGGTGACCATAAGGAACTACCCTTCCTTCATGCCCCTTCGACATCTCGAGGCCCACCCGGGCATACTCTGGGCAAGAAGAGCCGATCATCATTGGGATTCCCGTTCCAACGCGATGATGCCCAGGAGCCAAGTTACGGCAATGTGGGAAGGCGAGCCACCACCGATGATCACCCTGCCTAGGATGAGGCCCTGCAAAATGGAGAGGTTCGTAGGGAAGCCAGC
Organism: Chionoecetes opilio; assembly: GCA_016584305.1. NCBI lineage: Eukaryota > Metazoa > Arthropoda > Malacostraca > Decapoda > Majidae > Chionoecetes > Chionoecetes opilio. Next base: position 23,531 of record JACEEZ010014239.1, on the reverse strand, counting down.
ATTTTGTGGAAAATGTCAGAAATGGGGGCACAGGGAATGGCAGTGCAACAATCGAATGAGATGCGGATTCTGCTCCGAAAACCACGACACCAAACAGTGCAAGGATCGCATTATCAACGGGGAAACCATCACCCCCAGATGTCCCAACTGCCACCAGGAGCACAATGCTTGGAGTGTGAAATGCCCAATGAGACCCGATGCCCCCAGACACCAGAACACCACACCGACCATGCTGCCTGCCTCAGCTGCCCCCCCACCAAGCCTCGACACGGCAGCCTTTCCTCCCCTCATGGGGTAGACACGCTTGGTTTACACCCCGAACGCCCTCAGAGCTGGCTATCAATCAGTCGTCACTGCTCCCAGCCAACCCACAACGTGCCCCGCCCCATTACCCTCGTCGGGATTGAACTCCCTACCTCCACCGATCCCACCACCGAACCCCTCCCCCCCACACTCCCCCAACCCAGCCACCAGCAGGTCCGCTCACGACTGTGCTCTTATCGCGAACCCATTAATGTCCCAAGACAACCCTCCCCCCCTCCTACCCTCCATCTGCCCACGGAGAGACTGTTCCCCCCCCTCACTCCCTCAGGGCATAAACCAAGACGCCTTAAGCGTCAGCAGTCTCGAGGAGACTGTTATGACACGAAGAACGATGTGCAAATGCTACAGACGACGCAAGCTCTCCTCCAGACAGAGAGCGGAGGCATGCGGGACCAGATTACATCCCTCCAAGGAGAGCTGACGGAAGTGAAAGGAGGTATGACGGGTAGACGGCAGAGCTTATGGAGTGAAGGGGGAGCTTTCGAGCCTGAAGGGAGAGATAGCGACATGAAGACTATAATGACGGAGATGTCACTGATGCTACACAGCGCCCTAGGACAAGGCCGCCGCGACATACGGAGCCCTGTGGTGCCCTGATGACACAGAAACACACAAGAGGCAGGAGGGGAAGATTCCAGCTCAGATGCCGGATACAGCGGCGCGCTAAGTCAACACACCGGCGGTCTGACCCCTCCCCCCCTACTATCAACCCTCACACCTCTGCCTCAGGTCCCTTCATCTCAGGTCCCAAGGGGCGAACAACCGCTACCCAGCTGGGTCGACGACAGTGCCTCTCTCTCGATGGAAGTAGTTGCTCCCCACCCCCCCCGTCCACCCTGCCTGCCCCGGAAGGCCTGCTGGCCACGAAGTAAACACACGAATACCTATGGTAGCTAACGGCCTGCGTCTTTCTAGGCCCGCCTCGGCACCACTCATCCTCCAAGCCAATTTAATGCACAGACAGGTACGTCATCAAGGTTAACCACAGCCAAACCACTGACGATTCTGCAATGGAATATATACGGGCTGGTCAGCAAGGCAGCCACCTACTGCAGTTCATCCAAGCCATGACACGGCGGTCGTCCTCCTCCAGGAGACGTTGGTATGTGAAACGACTAACATGAGATTTGGAACTATCAAGTGTTTGCTCAACCCCTCCATCAGGGAGGATCACGGGACTTATCACCCTTGTCAGAAAGGACCTCCCAGCCACCCTGACGCTTGCTCCTCCACACCTCGGGAACAAGTGACTCGCTGTGCGTCACGCTACATATGGACAGGTCCACTAAGGTGGACGTTGTGTATGTGTACTGCAGGCAGAGATCACAACTCGACTTACTACCTACATTGGAGAATAACCAAAGACGGCTACTCGTGCTGAGTGGTGACTATAATGCCCATCATCCACTCTTAGAGCCTGGAGTGATGGCGCAGTAATCCTCGTGGTGCCACATCATCCACATGCTGGAGGAATTTGAAGAGCTGAAGCTCCACGGCGCATCACAACCCACTCACATAGCGGGAGGGAGACTTGACCTTACCCTGACAGTCAATGACAGTGGCCATCTCACCAGTGTTTGCGGCGTTCATGAACTTATGAGTGACCACTGGGCACAGGTGTCAACATTTACTTGCCCAGGTGTGGTGACGTACCAGCATTCCGAGAACAAAATGGATAACGAGGAAGGCTGATTGGAAGTTATTCACGGAACATTTAAAATACCTGGTATGCTTCGTATCCTGTTCCCGTCTCTGTGCAAGACTTTGCTGAAGACCTCACTCGCGCCATTCATGATGCAGCTGATGCCTCCATACCCCGCCAGGGAAGAATAAGTTTAACCCTAATAAGAACATCTTTGGTACTTGACAGCAAATTAAGTTCCTTAACAAAGTATCTCGTCAGCTCACAAAGAATCACCACCACACACCAGGACTGACGAGAGCAGACACCACCTCAGGATTGGGCTTTGTATGCGAGAGACCAAATTGCCCTTATTCGTGAGGAGAAATGGCTGCAGTTTACGGGAAGGTTGACTCACGCCACCAACATGACCCAGGTGTGGAGGCACGTCAACCGCATTAGAGGCAACATACGAAACCTCCCGCTCACCCTGACCCGGCGAGGAAGGCGTCTGAGCTCATGAGGGACTACCACGAGCGATCAGCGAATACTAATCTGCCTCCTAACATCAAAGTAGCCAAGACCAACCTTGATCCGGCGAGGCTGGCTGCAGTCACTGCGGCCACGCTACTATCGATAACACTGATGAGCCCATCACGAGGGAGGAGATGCTCAGGGCGCAGAAAACGAGTGGTGATACAGCGCCTGGTGAGGACGGCATAACCTCTCCATGCTGATGCTGTCTGCAATGTTGCGGGTGACCCTCTATTGCAGCTCTTTAACATGTCCTTCTCCCAGGGGACGCTACCTAAGGAATGGACAACAGCTAATATCATTCCGTCCCAAATCAGGTGCAGACAACCAGTTTCGCCCATCAGCCTCACTTCAACCTTATGTAAGATGCTGGAACGCATATTACTTAGCCGGCTCACCTACAAGATCGGGCACTTGGATACAGGTGTGAATGGCTTTGTCAAGCACAGGAGCACTGCCAACGGCCTCGCCAACTACTATGCAAATGACAAGGCCAAGACAGCTGTGTTTCTTGATATAGAAAAAGCTTTGACAGGGCACAACCACTGCCAATCCTCGCTGAGCTCACAAAATTGGGAGTGAAGGCAAGCTTCTCCTATGGGTGCAGCAATACCTCTCGGACAGAAGGCCCGTGTTATATTTCAGGGGAAAGCCTCTGATTACATGAGGCTAGACAATGGAACGCCACAGGGAGGAGTCATCAGTCCTACACTGTTTAATATCCTGATGAACGTGCTTGCCAGACTCCCTTACCCGGAGTGGACACAGCACATCGGCTATGCTGATGACGTTGTTCTGCAGACGCGGGCAGAGACTCCACCACTACCATGCAAGAATCACTAAACCTTCTAACGGACAAATGTGAGGAAATTGGCTTCACCATATCTCAGACCAAGACCAAAGCTATGGCCAAGACAAGGAACGCCCCCCTGGACACACTACGACTCCAAGGTCAAAACGTAGAGTGGGTAGCGACGCAGCGTTATCTTGGTGTCATTGTTGCCCGTAACAACGGCTGCAAGGCTGAGATCCAGCATCTGAAGGACAAATGCAGGGCAAGGAATAGGATATTGAGGGCGATGTCATGGAAGGAATGGGAGCTTCAGGCACCGTGATCCTGAGCGCATACAAATCCTTGGTACGCTCACTTGTTGATTATGCCAGTCCTGTTCTCCTACATATCACCCACTACAGATGCAAATCTCTTGAAACAATACAGAATGAGGCGCTGAGGACCATATTGGGAGCACCGAAATGGACCAAGACTGAAAACATGAGGGCGGAGACCCAAGTGTCATCACTGACAGCAAGATTGAAAGTTATGACGGCCAACTTCCTCATAAAATCATACATCAGAGCCGACCATCCCGATGAAGTCCACACTCAGCTTCACAATCATCATGAAGGTCACCGAGGGCAAGGCAGGTGGCTTAAGACGGCGATAGAGACACTACAACACTCTGGTGTCGCCTGGAGGCCATAATACTGCCGTCATTCCTCTGGAGCGTAACGCCACGGCCCCGTGGGAGGTCACACTCATCACAACAGTTGTCAGGCCCCCGCGGCGAAAGAAACGTGACTGCCTACCCGTGGAACTAAGGCAGAAGGTCTGCAAAACATACAAGGCGTCAGGAGCCATACGCAGCAGTGTACTACACCGACGGATCTACAGATCCTGCCGAAGGACGATCAGGCGCAGCCTTTGTGTCAAAATGGGTGGCGAGGATCCTGTCGCCGCTGCCACCCGCGTCACACAGCCTCTGCGCGAACCTCGGATTTCTCATCCTCCACGCAAACTGAACTGACAGCCATATCTATGGCTCTGGATCACGCCCACACCGCCCACAACTCAACACCCTCATCGTCACGGACTCCATGACTGCCAATAGCCTGCATCAACAACAGGACACTGAGAATACCCACCTGACACACGCCATTCGTGCGGCAGTCAAGGCCATTCACAACATGGGCAGGAGCGTTACTATCACATGGTCGCCTCCCATGTTGGCATCACAGGCAATGAGGAAGCAGACGCCTTGGCCAAGCAGGCGACCATGAATGAAGCAGTGACTGTCGTTATTCCCAGACCCTCCGACAATTGAGGGCACTGTGAGGCGAAGGGCGGAAGCTCAGAGACGGAGGGTGCACGAACAGGAGGCTGGCTGCGGCAGCACGAGTGCCCGGTGGTACACCGATGTGGCCGCTGGGTGTCTGCTCCCACCACAACGTCCTCTAAGTCGGTTTGCGAGGTGGTGATATCCAGGATCAAACTTGGGTACCCTTATGGATGGGAAATTGGCCTCAACACGCCGGAGGAAGGGCGTCGCTGTAGGCTGTGCGCTACTGAGGATGGGCACACACTTGCTCATTACCTTCGTGATTGTGGCTGCGTTACCCGCCAAAGACAACAGTGCTCTGTGCCCACACCCACCCTTGCTGAACTTGCAATTCACTTCATTAGTCTCCTCCCACAAACACTAACTGCACATCCAGAATTCTGTGCCATTAGATGATTATCTAAGGAAGAACAAACAAAACAAAACAAAAATGTGAAGCTTACTAAAAAAACAATATTGTCCATCGTATTAATGTACTATTACTATCATCAGCTAATATTATGGTATCCTGGAAAAAGACTGTTATCTCGAAACAGTCTTTTTCACAAAAATGTTAATTCAATTGTGAATAAAAGTATTGAATCTGAATCTGAATCTCTCTCTCCTCTCTCTCTCTCTCTCTCTCTTTTCTCTCGTCTCTCTCTCTCTCTCTCTCTTCTCTCCTCTCCTCTCTCTCTCTCCCTCAGGAAATGCCAGGCAATCCTTCTGTCCTGGAGACTTGGGGAGAAAGGAGAGAGAAGGGAGGGGGGGAGGGAGGGGAAAGCAGGGAGGGAGTAAAGTAGAGAGGAGAGAGGCTGGATAATTTATCCTCCTCCTCCTCCTCCTCCTCCTCCTCCTCCTCCTCCTCCTCCTCCTTCTTCATTCTCCTTCATTCTCCTTCTTCTTCTTCTCCTCCCTTTTTCTTCTTTTCCCTTTATTCTCCTTCTCCTTGTTCTTTTTCTTCTTCTTCTTCTTTTCCTTGTTCTGTTTTGCTCATCCTTGACGCCAATTGTTGTCCTTAAAATTCAAGGTTATTCTTCTATAGTATTTTCTCTAAACTTGAATTTAAAATTCCATAAATTAAAGGAACAGTCAATAATAGGGGGAACATAAGCTGTACACACACACCACACACACACACACCCCCCCACACACACACCACACACACACCACACACACGGATGTATGCGTGTATGTGTGTGTGTTGTGTGTGTAGCCCCGGGGTGGTGTGTGTGTGTGTGTATGCGTGTGTGTGTGTGTGTGTGTGTGTGTGTGTGTGTGTGTGTGTGGTGTGTGTGTATGCGTGTGTGTGTGTGTGTGTGTGTGTGTGTGTATGCGTGTGTGTGTGTGTGTGTGGGATGCGTGTGTGTGTGTGTGTGTATGTATGCGTGTGTGTGTGTGTGTGTGTATGCGTGTGTGTGTGGGGTGTGTGTGTGTGTGTGTGTATGCGTATGGT
>JACEEZ010014239.1:0-10000 GCA_016584305.1 Chionoecetes opilio | reverse complement strand
CCATTGCCGGGTCAGTCCCCCGGCAGACGTGGGGGGGGACCGCACGGTGCTTCCTTTTCCACCCGGCATTTTTTTTCCCCCCCCAAATCCCCCCCCCAACTGTCGAAAACGGCAAAAAAAAAAAAAAGGGGTTTTGACCCCCCAAAAAAAGGGCTATCGGGGGGCAAGGAGAGGCCAAAACCCGTTAAGCCCCACCCGGGGTGTCCCCGGCCCGCAGGAGAAAGGGCCCCGCCTTTCCCCAAAGGGTTTTTAAAGACAGGGGGCAGCCCTTCATCGACAGAGTGCGTTCCCGCTTGAATTGGGGAAAAAACAAAATGAATATTCAGGTAATGTCAGCTTATTTTTTCGTGATTTTAAGCTTTAAATTTTGATGTATGAAGGGTTTTTTAAGCTTATTTTTGGTGTTTGGAAGGGTTATTGAAGTTTATTTTGGTTTTTGCGTACCAAATTTTAGCTTTAAATTTTTCGTCTAGGGTACATTTTACTTAAATTTAGGCGTTTTAGGGTTTAAAATTTTAGCTTAATTTTTGGCCGGGCTGGGTACATTTCAGCTTAAAATTTTGGCGTCTAGGGTACATTTCAGCTTAATTTTGGCGGTTTTAAAGGGTTTCCCTTTCAGCTTAATTTTGGTGTAGGAAAGGGGTTTTTTAAACCTTAAATTTTTGGGGTGATGGGTACATTTCAGCTTTGTTAGAGGGGTATTTCAAAGGGGTTATTTTTTCATTGGTATAAGTTGTTTAATGGGTTACCGGAACTGTCGGCGATAGGAAAATTTTCCCCCGCCGAGGTTTCCCAAAGGTTTACACACCCCAAAAGTTTAACCCCCCACAACCCCCCAAACCCACCACCCACCAACCACACACACCCCCCACACCCACACCCCCCCCAAACCCCACCCCACCCACACCCCCCCCCCATAACACACCCACAACCCCCACACCCACCCACACAAAATACACCACCCCCCACCCCCACACCCCCCCCCCACCCATACAAAAACACCCCCACACACCCACCCCAAAACACAACACACAACACACCCACACACACCAACAAACCCAAAAACCCCAAACACCACACACAACCCCCACACACACCCACCCCCCCCCCCCACCACCACCCCCCCCAACACACACAAAAACCACCCAAACACACACACACCCACACACCCCGAAGCACCTCAAACACACACCCGGACCACCCGGGAAAAGGGCCAAAAACCCCCCGGGTTTTGGGGGAATTGGCTTTTGCTGGCATATGCCCTTTGGCCCCTTTAAAAAATTTTTCAGAGCGTCATTTTTGGCCCAGGAAATGCAACCCCAAAAATTTATTAAAAAAAACCCCGTTCCCTGCTAAATAAATTTTTATATCAAGGGGGTTTTACCTCGATTACCAGGAGAAAAAAAGCCCTTTTTAAAACTTGTTATTTGGGTTTTATATACAAAAAAACCAATCAGACCTGGGGGAGATCGAGGGGATTTACTTTGAATGGATATTTATGTTTCATGGAACAGGTTTTGGGGGATATTTCGGTTGGACCCCCACACCCCCAAAAAACACCCCCACCCCCACCCAACACACCCACACACACACACACAACACCACAACCCCCACCCCAAAACCCCCACCAAACCCCCCACACAAAGGGCCAATATTTCATACGGGAAAAAAACACAATTTGGGATTCCCCTAGGGACATTTTGGGGTTTTTGGCCATTGGGCCCAAATTTACTGGGGGGTGGGCCGGGCAGGTACTTCGGGAAAAAATTAAAACCCAAACCGGGTATTGCCTTAAAATAATGTCGCCTGGAAATTTTCCGGAAATGGTGGTTTTTTGGGACGGATTGTGTTTTTTTGTACTTTGCGTTGTGGTGGGTGTGTTGGGGTTGTGGGTGTTCTGTGTGTGGCGTGGTTTGTGTGTTTTGGGGGGGTGTTTGGTGTGTTTTGGGGGTGTGTGGTTTTGTTTGGGGGGGGGGTGTTTTGTGTTGTGGGTGGTTGGTGTTTTGTGGGGTTGGGGGTGTGGTTGGTGTTTGTGGGGTTGGGGTGGGGGGGGTGTGTGTTTTTGGGGGAAGGTGTGTGGGTTGTGGGTGGGTTGGGTTGTGGGGGGTGTGGGGTGTTTTGGGGGGGTGTTTGTGGGTCTTGATGTGTTGTTTTGGGGGGTTTTTTGTTTGGGTTTTTGGGGGTTTGTTTGGGTGTTTTTTTTTTTTTTTGGGTGTGTGTGTTTTTTGTGGGGGGGGTGTGTGGGTTTTGGGTGTGGTTTTTTTTGGGGGGGGTGGGTGTGTGTTTTTTGTGGGGGTTTTTGGTTTTTGTGGGGTTGGGGGGGGTGTTGTTGTGGGGGTGTGTGTTGTGGGGTGTGGGTTGTCGGCGTGGGTGTGTTGTGTGTGGTTGTGGGGGTTTTGTGTGGTGGGGGGTTCGTTTGTTGTTTGGGGGTGTGTGTTTTGTTTTTGGGGGGTGTGTGTGTTGTTTGGGGGTTTTGGGGGTGGGGGTTGGGGTTGTTGGGGGTGGTTTGTGTTTGGTTTTTTGTGTTGTGTTTTTTTGGGTTTTTTTTTTTTGTTTTGTTTTTTTTTGTGTGGGTTTTAATTGGGGGGGTGTTTTTGTGTTTGTGGGGTGTGTTTTGTGGGGGGTTGTGTGTTGGGGGTGTTTTTAGTGTTTTTGTTGTTGTGTTTTGTGTTTGTGTGGGGGGTGTGGGGGGGTTTTGGGGGTTTTTGGGGGGTGGTGGGGTGTTTGGGGCTGTGTTTTGTGTTTGTGGGGTGGGGGTTTTTTGTGGGTTGTGTTTTTGGGGTGTGGTGTGTGGTGGGGTGTGTTTGTGGGTGTGTTTTTTTGTGTTGTCGGGTGTTTTGTCGTTTGGGGTTTTGGGTTTTTTTTTTGGGTGTGTGTTTTTTGGGGGGGGGTTTTTGGGAAAATTGGTGTGTGTGGTTTTGGGTGGGTGTGGGGTGTTGTGGGGGCGTGTGGTGTTTTTGTGGTGTGGTGTGTGTTTTGGGGGGGTGTTGGGGGGGTGTGGTGTTTTGGGGTGTGTTGTGTTTGTGGGTTGTGTGTGTGTGTTGTGGGGTGTGTGTTTTGTGGGGGGTTTGGGGGTTGTTTTGGGGGTTTTGTGTGTTTGTGGGTGGGGGTTTGTTGTGGGTGTGTGTGTGTTGTGGGTGTGTGTGGGGTTGGGGGGGGTGGGGTTTTTGTTGTGTTGGTTGTGGGGGTTTTTGGTTTGGGGGTTTGGGGGTGTTGTGGGGGAGGTTTTGTTGTGGGGGGTGTTGTTTTTGTTGTTGGGGGGGTGTGGGGGTTGGGGGGTGGGGGGTTGTGGGTTGGGGTGTGTGGGTGGGTGGGGGTTGTGGTTTGGGGTGTGTGGGGTTGTGGGTGTGGGGGTGTGGGTTTTTGGGGGGGGTGTGTTTTTGTGTTTTTTGGGTGTGGGTGTGTTGTTTTTTGGGGGTTTGGGGGTGGGGGGTGGGTTGTTGGGGGTGTTTGGGGGGTGTGTGTGTGTTGTGGGTGGGTGTGGTGTGGGTGGGTTTTGTTGTGTTGTGGGGTGTGTGTGTTGGGGTGTGTGTTTTTGGGGGGGTTGTGGGTGTGGGGTTGTGGTTGTGGGTGTTTTTGTTGGGTTTTGGGTGTGTGTTTGTTGTGGGGTGTTTTTTGTTTTTTGGGGGTGTTTTGTGGGTTGTTTTTGTGTGTTTTTGGGGTGTTTGTGTGTTGGGGGGGTGTGGGGTTGTTTGGGTTTTTTGTTTTTGTGTGGGGTGTGTTTGGGGTGTTTTTTGTGTTGTGGGGTTTGTGTGTTGTGGGGAAAATTTTTTTTGGGTTTTTTGTGTGTTGTGGGTGTGTTTTGGTTTTGGGTGGGTGGGTGTGTTGTGGGTGTGTGTGGGTTGTGGGTGTGTGTGTGTTGTGGGTTTTTTTGTTTTTTGTGTTTTGGGTGTGTGTTTTGGGTGTGTTTTTTTTTTGTTGGGGTGGGTGTTTTTTGGGGGGTTGTGGGTTTTTTGGTGTTGTGGGGGTGGGGGTGTTGTGGGGTGTTTTGTGTTTTGTGGGTGTGTGGGGTGTTGGGGTTGGTGTGTGTTGTGGGTGTGGTGTTTTGGGTTGTGTGTGTTTTGGGTGGGTTTGTTTTTGGGGTGGGTGTGTGGTTTTTTGTGGGGGTTTGTGTGTTTTTTTGGGGGTGTGTGTTTTTTGGGTTTGGTTGTTTTGTTTGTTGTTTTGGTTGTGTGGTTGTGGGGGGTGGGTAGTGGGTGGGTTTTTGTGGGGGGTTGTGGGTAAATGGGGGGTGTGTGTTGGGGTTGGGGTGTGTGTGTGTTGTGGGTGGGGGTTTTGTTGTGGGTGTGTGTGTGTTTGTGGGGGTGTGTGTGTTGTGGGGGTGTGGGGTGTGTTTGGGGTGTGTTGTGGGTGTTTTGTGTTGTGGGTGTGTGTGTTTTTGTGGGCTTTGTGTTTTTGTTGGGGTGTGTGGTGTTGTGGGGGGTGTGTGTTGGGGTGTGTTTTGTGTTTGTGGGTGTTTTGTGTTGTGTTTTTGGGTGTTGTGGGTGTGGGTTTGGTGTTTTGGGGTTTTGTGTGGTGGGGGGGTGTGTGGGGTTTGTGGGTGGGTGGTGGGTAGTTTGGGGGTGTGGGGGGTGTTTTTTTTGGGTGGGTTAATTCTTGTTGTGGGTGGTGGGGAGGGGGGGTGTGTGTTGTGTTTGGGTTTTTTTGGGTTTTTGGGTTTGTGGTGGGTGGGGTGTTGGGGGGTGTTTTTGTGTTGTGGGGTGTGTTGTGGGGTTTTGTGGTTTGTTTGGGGTGTGTGTTTTGTGGGTTTTTGGGTTTTTTTGGGGGTTTTGGTGTGTGGGGGTGTGTGTGTGTTGTGGGTGTGTGTGTTGTGGGGGTGTGTGTTTTGGGTGTTTTGTTTTTTGTGGGGTTTTGGTGTTTTGTTGTGGGGGGGTTTTGTTGTGGGTGTGTGTGTGGGTTTTGGGTGTGTTTGGGGGGTGTTTTTTTTGGTTTGGGGGTGGGTTTTGTGTTTTTTGTTGTGGGTGTGTGGTTTGTTTGGGGGTTTTGATGGGAGTGATTGTTGGTGTTTTTGTGGGGTTTTTTGGGGGGTGTTTGGGGTGTGGGTTTTGGGGGTGTGGGGTGTTGTGGGGAGGGGGGGATGTGGGGTTTTTTGTGGGTGTGGGGGTTGTGTTTTTGGGAAGGGAAAAAAAGAGGTGGGGTTTGTTGGGGGGGGTTGTGTGTTTTGGGTTTTTGGGATTTTGTGTGTTGTTTGGGGGTGGGGTTTTGGGTGTGGGGTTGGGGTTGTGGGTTTGAAAGTGTGTTGTGGGGGGGTGGTTTGGGGTTGGGGGGTGTGTGGAGTTGGGGGTGGTTTTGGGGGTTTGTGTTGTTGTGGGTTTGGAAATTGTTTGTTTGGGGTGTGTGTGGGTTGGGGTTTTGTTTTGTTTGTGGGGTTGTTTGGTGTGGGAAATTTGGGGTTTTGGGGTTTTTTGTGTTGTGGGTGTTTTTTTTGGGGTTGTGGGGTTGGGGGGGTGTGTGTTTTTGGGTGGGGGTGTGTGTTGTGGGTGTGGGGTGTTTTTTGGGGGTTTGTGTGTGTTTTGTTGGGGTTTTGTTTTGGGGTTTTTGGGTGTGTGTTGTGGGTGGGGTGTTTTTGGGGTATGTGTGGTGTTTTGGGTTTTTTTGTGGGGTGTTGTGTGGGGGTTTTGGGGTGGGTGTGTGTTGTGGGGGGTTGTGGTTTGTTGGGGGGTTTTTTTGTGTGAGTTGTTTGGGGTGGGGTTGGGGTTGTGGGTGTGTGGGAGTTTTTTTTTTTTTTTTTTTTTTTTTTTTTTTTTTTTTTTTTTTTAGGGGGTGTTTTGGTTTGTTGGGGGGTTTTGGTGGTTGGGGGGAGTGTTTGGGGGTGTTTATTTTTTAATGGGTGTTTGGGGTGTGGGTTTTTTTGTGGGGGTGTTGTGGGGTGTTTTGGTTGTGGGTGGGGTTTCGTGGGTTTTGGGGTGTGGTTTTTGGGGGTTTTGGGGGTGGGTTTTGTGTTGTGGGTGTGTGGTGTTGCTGGGGGTGTGGTGTTGTGGGTGTGTGTGTTTGGGTGTTTTGGGTGTGGGTGGGGTGTGTGTGGTTGTGGGTTTTGGTTTTGTTTTTTGGGGGGTGTTTGGTGTTTTTGGGGTTTTTTGTGTTGTTTTGGGTAGGGGGGGTGTGTGTGTGTTGTGGGGCCCCCCGTGTGTTGTTGGGGGGTGTGTTTTTGGGGTTTTTGTGTGTGTGTGGTGTGGTGTTTTTTGTGGGTGTTGTTGGGTTTTGGGTTTTTTTTTTTGGGGGGTTTTTGTTGTGTTTTTGGGGGGGGACTTTTTGTTGTGGGTGTGTGTGTGTTGTGGGTGTGTGTGGGTTTTGGGTGTGTTGTGTTGTGGGGGTGGGGGTGTTTTTGGGTGTGTGTTGTTGGGGGCTGTGTGTGTGTTTTGGGTGGTGTGTTTGTGGGGGGGTGTGGTTGTGGGTGTGGGTGGGGGGTTTTGGGTTCTTTTTTGTGTGTTGTTTGGGGGGGTGGTGTTTTTGGGGTTTTGTTTTGTTTTTGGTTTTGGGTTTTGTTTTTGTTGTGGGGTTTTTGGGTTTGTTTTGTGGGGTGTTGGGGGGTTTTTGTGGTTGTGGGTTTGGTTTTTTTTGGGGTGGGTGGTGTTGTTGGGGTGCCCTTTTGTGTTGGGGTGGTGTGTGATTTTGGGTTTTGTTGTGTGTTGTGGGGATTTTTTGTGTGTTTGTTGTGGGGTGTGTGGTGTGGGGTGTGGGTGGTTGGGGGGGTTTTTGTGGGGGTTGTTTTGGGTTGTGGGGTTGGGGTGTGTTTGTGTTGTGGGTGGTGTTGTGCGGGTGTGTGTGTTGTGGGTGTGGTTTTTTTGGTTTGGGGGTTGGGGGGTTTTTTGTGGGTGTAGGGGGTTGTGGGTTTTTGTGTGTTGTGGGGGGTGTGGTGTTTGTGGGGGTTGGGGGTGTTTTTGGGGGTTGGGGTTTTTGTTGTGGGGTGGGGGTGTGTTTTTTTTTGGGTGGTTAGTGGGGGTTGGTTTGGGGTGTTTTTGGGTGTTGTGTTTTGGGGGTGGTGGGGTTGTGGGTGGGTGTGTGTTGTGGGGGGTGTGTTGTGTTTTGGGTGTTTTTTTTTGGGGGTGGGGGGGTGGGGTTTGTGTTTTGTTTGGGGGGTTTTGGTGGTTTTTTTTGGGGGCTAAACAATGTTTTTTGTTTTGGGTTGTGGGTTGTGTTTGTGGGTGGTGTGTGTGGGGGGGGGGGGTGTTTTGGGGGTTTTGGGTTGTTGTGTGTGGTGTTGGGGGGGGTGTGTGGGTTTGGGGTTTTTGTTGTGGGGGTGTGTGTTGTGTTTTGGGGGGTGTGGGTGGTTGTGGGTGTTTTGGGGTTTTGGGTGTGGTGTGTGGGTTTTTTCGCTGTGGGGTTTGGGGGTGTTGGGGTGTGGGTTTTTGGGGTGTGGTTTTGTGGGGTTTTTTTGGGTGTTTTGGGTGGTGTGGTTGGGGTGTGTGTTTTGGGGTGTTGGGGTTGTTTTGGGGTGGTGTGGGTGTGGGAAGGGTTTTGTGTGGTTTTTGGGGTGTGTGTTTTGGGTTTGGGGTGTGGTTTTTGGGGTGTGTATGGTGGGGTGTGGGGTGTATGTGGGGTTTGTGTTGGTTTTGGGGTGTGGGGTGTTGGGGTGGTTAGTGTTTTTTTTGGGTTTTGGGTTTAATTGTTTAATTTTTTACTTATTTCAAGTTTAAGGGGGGTGGAGCCTTTCCCCGATTTGTGGGGGTCCACCGGGTTTCTTGTAGTTTTTTGGTCCTTTCCCGGGGTCCGGTTTTGGGGCCACTTGATTTAAAGATTTTAGTTGGGGGCTCGAAAAAGGCCCGGGGAGTTTTAGCCAGGCACGGGGGGGTCAAAATTTGGGAAGGTTCTGAGGAACCTGTCTAAGGGGCGGCCTTTTTAATTTGGGCCACACCCGCACCCACTGATGGGGTCTCATTTCCCCTTTGGGGTTAAGGGAAAATTTAATGTTTTTGGGCCAGGTGGGCTCAGAAAGGCAGCCCAAAAAAGTCTTTGGGTTCGGTGGAAGCGTGTAGGCAAGGGGTTTCCTCATTTCACCCTACGTCCATTGGGTCGCGGCATGGGGGCCCCTTACCACAAAAAGGGTTTTTGGGGGTCGGGTACCATTTTTTTCTAATATCTTCCAGATATAGATGGCTCGGGGAAACCCCCCCCTTGTTTTTCTGGCTGGGAGTACAGGCCCAAAACCCCTGAAGGCGCCCCCCAGTAAGTTTTAGGCCTTTCCATGCCCAAATCGTCTGGTGAATTGCCTTTGGACGGCCTCCCCTTTTTTTTATTTCCCGTTCGGGGGTGGCGCCCCAAATTGGCTGCAATAGTTAGGTTTTGGGGGTGGATTAGGGGCTTCCAGAGTTTCAACATGACCTTGGTTCCCTGGAGGGAATGTTCTCAACACCCACCCAGCCCCTCTTTTCCCCGGGGTTTCTTCAAACCCTGACGTGATGTGGTGCTTGAAGGTTCCGTTTCCCCACTCAGGTGACCCCCAAACCCCTTTTATGTGAGGGGGTTTGGGGGAGATGTTTATGGGCCCTTTTCTGTTTACAGGTTGGGGGGTCTCTTTTTATGACTTTTCCCTTTTTGGGCCCCAAATTTTTTCATCATCTCAAATTTTTGCTCGTTTAAAAAACCAATTGTTTCCTTAGCCCAGGCAAACACTGTGTTGAGGTCCCGTTGGGAGATTTTTGGGGACCTCACTGGAACACTTACAGGCTTTGCTTTATGGTGGTATTCCCCTCAGCAAAAAGGGGGAGAAAGGAGGTTATTTTACAGTGTTTTCCAATGTCCCCCAAGTGTACCCAGGAAGAGGAGTGGGGCCCCCCCATGACCCTTTTTGGTTTCTCCCGGGTGGGGTTAAAGGCAGTTGTTTCCGAGTGCTGTCCCTTTCCCCCGACCAAATCGCTGGAAAAGGTTTCCTTTTCCCATAAGGAAACTGTGAAGCCACGTCCATAGATTTCCCGCCCCATTTCCCAAAGGAAAAGATCTTGTGAAGGAGGATGTTGGTTTATCCCCCTGTGAATGCCTTGGCAAAAAAAAACTAGGGGAAAATTTACGTCGGGGGGTTTTCCCCCCGGCCAGCGTTTCTGTTTAAACCACCCATAGGGGGTCGGAGCTTAGATAGGCCCGGAGCGGAAACCTTTTTTTAAAACTTTTTGATGGGGTGTTGAATGTTGTGATCTTCCATTTTACCCTTGGATTAAAGTTCCCCAAAACACTTTTCAAAAAAATTTTTAATAATGTGTGAAAGGTTTTTGGGAAAAAAGGTCTGTAAAAACTTACTCTGTGTTTTTATCTTCCCCCCCTTTTTAAGTAGGAGAGATAATGGCCTGTTTGAATTTTTTGGGAATTTAACCCCCCTTTGGCCAAGTGATTTTCTCCCCGAGGAAAGGGATACTGGGGTGGGCCCAAGGGCCCCTTTACAACTTTTGGAAACAATTTGGGGTTGGGACGGGCCCTCCGGTTTTTGCTGCTGAGTTTGGGGGCCCCAGCTTTTTTTTTTGCCAAGTGATGTCCCAGGGTTTTGAAATTACTGGGCCGTGAGGCTGGGGGCCGGGTTTTGGGCCCCGCTTTCTTGGTGGAAAAGGTGGGTTTGGGTTTTGTGTGTGTTTTTGGGTGGGGGTGGTTTTTGTGGGGGGGTGTGTGTGTGTTGGGGGAGGGTTGGGGGTGTTGGGGTGTTTTTTGTTTTGTGTGTGGGGTGGGGTGTGTGGGGGTGGGGGGTTTTTTGGGTTGGGTTTTGGGTGTGGGGTGTGGGTAGTGGGTGTGGGGGGTTTTGTGTGTGGGGGTTTTTTGGGAAAAAGTGTTGGGTGTTGTGGGTTTTGGGTTTTTGTGGGTGTGTTTGGTTGGGTTGTGGGGGGTGGGTTAGGGGTGTGGGTGTGTGTTGGTGTTGTGGGGGGGTGGGGGGGTGGGTGTGTTTGTGGTGGGGAGTGGTTTTGGGGTTTTTGGTTTGGGGGGTTTTTGTGTGGGGGGGTTTTGGGGGTGGTGGGGTGGGGGGGGTGTTTGTGTGTTGTGGGGTGGGTGGGGGTGTTTTTTGTGGTGGTGGGGGTTA
>JACEEZ010014237.1:0-37933 GCA_016584305.1 Chionoecetes opilio | reverse complement strand
GGCCTAAAAAATGAGTTTGGGACTGATTAGGGCAAAGGCTCCTGAAACAGGAAACAGTGAGGTTGATGGAAAAGGGCTTCAACCAGAAACAGTCACAGCAGAGTCTCATAGAAGTAGCAAGTGGTAGGGACACGTTACGTACCTACCAGTTGCTTACCTTTTGACGAGGCTCTGTTATGACTGTTTCTTGGTTTAGAAGCCTCTGCACATCACCCATTACCTCAGGTCTCTTTTATTAGTTTGTCAGCGAGAACAGAGCACAGTAAAATAGCACCTGGAATATCAATTTCGCGCAAAATAACCCCCTAAATTCTTCCATCGCCGTAGTTTTCCCTTCGTGGGTTTCCACCCGCCCCGGGCGACCCCGTCTTATCCCCACAAGACACCGATGTAAACAAAACCGTGACGTAGTTAGTTATGGGTAGGGTCCATTCAATGGACTGCGGAGGCAACAATATAATTTGACACAAATCTTTTTTATATATTTTTAATTTCGCACAAACATAATAGAACAATATTTGGGCAAAAATTATTGATTAAGGACTTTTGAAATATTGATAATATATAGAGCAGTGTTTCTTAACCTTTTTAACCACCACGCCCCCTCAGTAAACTAGTTGGTATTTGCTTCCATCCCCCCCTTTTCACTTCTTCTTCAACCAAAATATTTTTCAAAATAATATTGTGAACAAAAAGAAAAAACTGAAAAAATGGTGTTTTAACACTTTTATTGTGCACATAATCATTCATCAACACCTTGCATAAAAATTATATACCCAGCAGATTTAGTTATAGATCACGGTTAAAGGGCGCCGCACACCAGAAAGCTACGTGTGCTATGCTACGTATGTGTGCTACGTGTCCTTGAATGACTGCAAATATTAACAATAATAATATTAATAATAATAATTTAAATTGAAAATTAAATCAGTAAAAGTAATAATATTATTTATAATAATGAAAATAATAATATAAATACCCAATAACATAATAATGACAATAATGATAATAATAATGAAAAATTATAATTGGATAATAGTAAAAAATTGGTAATTTTTTTATAAAATTATAATAATAGTATTAATAATAATTTTTATTATATAGTAACAATAAATATAATAATAATAGCAATAATACCAACAATAAAAAAATTTTGAAAAACGATAATGATAATGAAGATTATGATAATAAGGTAAAAATAACAAAAATAAGAGTAATAATAAACAACAAAAATTTGCATTGCATATTAATGTATAATCTAGTATATCTACGGAGTTAGTAAAACCAGGCAAAACGTTACCGCAGAGTTTTTCACTCCATTGCCTCTGCGTACAGATTTTCTTCGCTCACCCTCGCGAGCGAGCTTCATGTTAAAGCGAAGGCCGAGCTTCAAGTTAAATACTTGACAGCTGTTTCTTTTCATCTCTTGGCCCCACTCCCCTTTAGGTAATAACCACGCCCCTCTAAGGGGCGCGGCCCCTCACCCGCCCTCAGCCTCCCAGGTTAAGAACCGCTGGAAATAGAGGATCACACCAAATACTAAAGATAGGAAACCTATTCATATATAACATATTTGCCAAAGGTATGACCAAGATTCTGTTAAGAGAGCTAGAATATCGCTACCGTAGATAACAGTAAAGTCGCCACCTGCAGTCATGTCGCCAGCCGCCAAATATTACGAATTATAGCATCACTACTGATTTTTATGTGCCACTGAAGATGATACACAGTAGTTTATATCATGACTGTATAATCTACCCTGTTTCAGCGTTGTTTTATGTTTTGTATCTGCGAGTATAGACGGTTTCAAATTTCACTACGCATTTTTTTTTGGGGTGACGGACGACAGGGGTACGACACTCAGTAAAAAAAACACTAGATGGCGATTTCTACTGTTGGTAGGCCACTTTGTAGTTTTTTGTAATTTGTTTCATTTATAGCCATACTATGACCAGATGGAGACAAAAAAAAGACCACAGACTCTCCAGATAAACCCCTTCTAAAATTTCCTGAAATTATGGGTGCAGAAATGTAAGTATTAACGCCACCACACGTCTGTAAACAGAAAAAAAAGTTGTCCTGGCGACTTAACTGTTATCTACGGTAGGTAGTTTTACCACCTTTTTCCGGAATTCTTACTGACGGCCATAGAGATAATTTTGAGCCTGATACATGACTTGAGAATTTATATATACACAGAAACTCATCATATAGACACGCAGGAAGTCAAAGTCATAGGTTGTGGTTTGAATTATTGGAGCGGTCCCGTCTTTGAAAAAAAAGTCGAATGTTAGGAAACCTCCATCGTGAAGAAAAGATGGAAGTTTTTGGGCTAGGCAAAGTGTGAGCCACCACAGAAAACCATAGTTTCTGAGGACTTCAAACCTGCAGGATTGAAAAGCGAGATCCTCGATTCTCTCACTTTTGTAATTTTCATTGCATAGCTTCCGTGGGCCCCAAAAACCCAAATTTGGGCCCTTTCCCCCACCTACAGATCTTTAAAACATGTTTTTACCCTTATAGACCATTCCCTATTTATCCTTTATTTAATATTTTTTCCAATTCAAAAGAAATAGGCGTTACCTACCGTAATATTTGGCGGCTGGCGACATGACTGCAGGGGGGACTTTACGTTATCTAGGTAACCCTTATTGAATTTTTTTTGAGATATACTAGCTTAGGTAAGAGAAAAACTTGTCGAAACTGGTTTAGAAATAAGATAGGTTAACCTTGACTCGCTTTGAAGAAATCATAACTGTGTGTGTGTGTGGGTGGGTGTAAAAAAAAAATATATGTGTGTATTGTGTGTGTGTGTGTGTGTCTGGTGGTGTGGGTCGTGTGTGTGGTGGGTGGGGTGTGTGTTGGTGGGGTGTAGGTGGTGTGGGTGTAGGTGGTGGTGGGTGTAGTGGGTGTGGGTGTAGTGGGTGTGGGTGGGTGTGTGTGTGGGTGGGTGTGGGTGTGTTGCGTGTGTATGTGTGTGTGGGGGGGCGGGTTTGAGGTGGGTGTACCTGTTGTGTTAGTGGGGGGTATGGGGTTGGTTCGGGTGTGGGTGGGGTGGGTGGGGGGTGAGTCTATGGTGTGTGTTGATGTGTCGTACGTCTGTCCTGTCCTTGTATCCCTGCACGTAAAGGAAGATCAGTGAATATTGAAAATACATATACATGCGAGTACAATAGTACAGACAGACTGACCTGCACAAGTAAATTTTCTTTGCAGTAACTCTGCCTTGGCATTGTTTACATTTTGTTTTTCTAATTTAAGTTAAGTTCCCTTGAATATAGTTTGTTCATTCACAGGGAAAGGCAAGTTACAAAAGGCGGGCCAAGACCCTACTTTCATGTCTGGATTATGCAGGCGAGCAAAATCCATTCTCTCACCGCAATAACTGTTTGTACATGCGGAAAATTGGCGAGCATGGCTGGGAAGCTCGTAATCTATGTCTGCACATTTTCTTATCCAGATTAGGGTTTGCATTCCAGAAAGGGTAAGATACTTTGCAGAGAATGGTTATTCAGTCAAATCTAGTGATATTTAGTCTTTGGGATTTGTTCATTCAGAGAGACGAACTTTGTTGGAATGTGCGGGATTATAGTGATACTGTCACACATTAGTTGTTGTTTTTCGCGCTACATGATTTCTCCTAAAGAATCAAGTACAATATTGCCTAAACTTGAACAATTTTAGGCATCAGTCATTCCTTATAGAATTGGCGCATGGTCTGGGAGGCTCGTCTCTCAGAGTGTAGCACAGACTACGCAAAGTAGGTTTTAGCAGACAACCATTCGGTAAATTATACAGAAAACCTTCCTTGGCACGAAACCTCATGATGAAACTAAATTAATGCGGAAAGATACGGGCTTCCAGGTGCTATAAGAGTCCCTGTAAACAGTCATTATTACAAACGTTGTGCAATGATGTCTTTACTCGGATCTCCTGTATAGCTGCTCGATGAGTGGATAAATTCAAGGTATAGTTATCCTATCTCATCCAGGTTCACTGGAGCGAGACTCAAATCCCTCTAGACAGGTTTTCTAGCAATCTGTTTTTCCTATTCACCGTGTATTCCTTGGTGAATTAGTGAACTTTTAAGTGCTCGTCCAGTTTATTAGTAGATACACAAAAGTAAGATGTCCCAAGTATTAGCCTGGCCTACCACAGTTGTGTCGTCTACCTTCCCTTATTTTGTCCTCAAGCTAGCTAGATCCAAAGAACAACTTCTTTTCATTAACAAAATAAAGGGGAGATGAAATCAGATATAGACATAAGAAACTGGGGCCGATGAGATAGACAACGCCATTGAAATGTATGATGATCTAGTGTGAGATAAATGGTTGTATTTTTGCGTCATGATTGGTCCCCAGACATAACTCGTCACGGTTTGTACTCGGTGCATTTGTGGGGATACGCGGGGGTCGCCGCGGGT
Source organism: Chionoecetes opilio (assembly GCA_016584305.1). Taxonomy (NCBI): domain Eukaryota; kingdom Metazoa; phylum Arthropoda; class Malacostraca; order Decapoda; family Majidae; genus Chionoecetes; species Chionoecetes opilio. Next base: position 33,510 of record JACEEZ010014237.1, on the reverse strand, counting down.
GGACCTACGAGGGAAAACTACGGCGAGAAGAATTTTAGAGTTTATTTTGCGCGAAATTGATATTCCAGTGCTATATTACTGTGCTCTGTTCTCGCTGACAACACTATAGAGAAGACCTGAGGTAATGGCTGATGTGCAGGGTTTCTAAACTAAGAAAAACGAGTCATAACAGAGCCTGTCAAAAGGTAAGCAACTGGTAGGTAGTAATGTGTCCCCCCCCCCCCACACCACCTCCCCCCCCCCCCCTAACCCACTTGCTTACTTTCTTAATGAGACTCTGCTTTTGACTGTTTTCCCTGGTTTTAGAAGCCTTTGCCGATCAATCATCACCTCAGGTCTTCTCTATGTTGTCAGCGAGCACGGAAATATAGCACCTGAATATCAATTTCGCACCGCACAACTCGAAATTTTTTTCATCGTCGTAGGCTTTCTCTTTTGTAGGTTGTACATATTCATGGGTTATGATTGATAAAAATACCTTATTAATTGAGTTCCTTTTGTTGTCTTTTCCTCATAATAAGTAGTGGTACATCATGGTTTAAGTGTGTACTTGACGAGCCAATGAATACTATTGGTTTACCGGGCATTTTGGCGCCACACGTCAATTCGGCGGCCACAGACATTTCCGCCCACATGTAAGAGTCATTCGCCCACTCTTAAGTCAATTCCGCCGCACACGATGGGTAATGTCCACCGTGGTTATGCAACGTGTTTAGGATGGAGTAATTAAGATAAATCAAAGCAAAGGTGTTGATGTTGGTAGGGAGACTCAAAGTAATGGTTATCCCGGTTCTTTCGCCCACATGCCATTTTCGCACAAAACACCATGGAGTCTTCGCCCACACTATGGAGTCTAGGAGCTAGGGGGCGAGGTTATATTGTTTAGTGTGTCGAGAACCCCCCAACCCCCGCTTAGAGGTTAGCTTAGGTTTAGTTTTGTTTAGGTTAGGTTAGGGTAGGTTGGATTGGGTAGTTTTAGGTTAGATATGGTTACGGTTAGGTTTATGTTAGATTTGGTTAGGTTATATTTTTGGGTTAGGGTTAGGTTATCGGTGGGTCAGCCCCCCGCTAGGTAGTTAATTTTGGTTAGGTAGGTTAGGTTTTTTGGTTAGCAATTTTCTCTAGATATAAGAGAAATTAACCCTAGATCAGGGAATTTATACCCCCCCTAACACAACTCTTTAATTACGGTGTTTCTGACGCATAATTTGTTCCCGCAAACCGAAAACCCCGCATTCCCCCCACCGTCCCCCCAAACTTGTTTGGGGGAAGTGGGAGAGTATGGGCAAACCTAAAATTTTACCGTCTTTCGCCCAGTTAATGGTGTTCATTATCATTTCTGCCAGAGGAGATATAGTTACATGCTCCGTGACATGGATCGTGGTGGGTGAAGTGACTTTAGAGTGGGCGAATTGACTCTTACATGTGGGCGAATTGACTTCTTACTGTGGGCCGAATTGACTCTTACATGTGGGCGAATTGACCGTGTGGGCGAAATGACCGTAACCAAGAGTATTCATTGGCTCGTCAAGTAACACTTAAACATGCTGTACCACTACTTATTATGAGGAAAGACAACAAAAGGAACTCAATTAATAAGGTATTTTAATACTATCATAACCATGAATATGTACAACCTACAAAAGAGAAGACTACGACGATGAAAATTTTTCGAGTTGTTTTGGCAAATTGATATTCGCAGGTGCTATATTTCCGTGCTCCTGACACAATAGAGGGAAGACCTGAGTGATGGTTGATGTGCAAAGGCTTCCTAAAAAACCAGGAAAACAGTCACAGCGAGTCTCATAAGAAGTAAGGCAGTGGTAGGGACGACATTACGTACCCCCAGTTGCTATCCCATTTGACGAGGCTCCTGTATGCTCTGTTTTCTTGGTTTAGAAAACCGTCTGCACATCACCATTACCTCCGGTCTTCTTTATATGTTTGTCAGCGAGACAGAAGCACAGTAATATAGCACCTTAATTCAAACTTCGCGCAAAATAACTCGAAATTCTTCCATCAGCCGTAGTTTTCCTTCGTAGGTCCACCCCGCGCGAAACCCCGCCTTATCCCCACAATGCCCGATGTAAACAAACCGTGGACGTAGTTTTATGGGTAGGGTCATTCGCACAAGACATTTCGCCCTCATGTAAGAGTCAATTCGCCCACATGTAAGAGTCCAATTCGCCCACTCTAAAGTCATTCGCCACACGATCCATGTCACGAGTCATTGAGTCACATATCTTCTCGAGCAGAAATGGAATGAACCACCTTGGGCGAAATGACGGTAAATTTCTAGTGTTTGGAAACCATACTCGCCCCTTCCACCCAAACAAGTTTGGGGACCTGTGGGATGCGGGGTTTTCGGGGTGGGGAACAAGTGATGCGTCGGAAACACGTAATTAAGAGTTGTGTAGGGGGTCAAATTCCCTAGATTCTAGGGTAAATTTCCTTATGTCTAGAGAAAATTGCTAATCAAAATAACCTAACCTAATCAAAATAAGCTACCCTAGCGGGGGCTTGACCCCCGATAACCTAACCTAACCTAAACCTAACCAAATCTAACCTATCCAACCTAAACAAAATCTAACCTATCTAACCTAACCTGAACCTAACCAAATCTAACCTAACCTCCTATCGGGGGGGTTTGGGAGGGTTTCTCGACAACTAAACAATATCCTAACCTCCTAGCGGGAGGTTGGGGGGTTGGCAAGGATGGGTAATGTCATGGTTATGCAACTTGTTTATGGATGGATAATAAAGATAAATCAAAGCAAAATCTAACCTAACCATTACGTCATCGAGTTTTCCCCGATTTGTGTAGGGATAAAAATATCCCGTACACATCCCTTACCTCAGGTACCATGAGGTAGGGATGGGTAATGTCACCGTTGGTTATGCTACTTGTTTATGATGTGTAATAAGATAACTCAAGCAAAGGTTGTGATGTGTTGTACAGGTTCCGGTCATTTCGCCCACATGCCATTTTCGCCCACAACCATGGAGTCATTTCGCCCCAGGTCAATTCCGCCCACACCTATTGGAAGTCCATTTCGCCGCACACTATGAGTCATTTCGCCCACACTATGGAGTCTAGAAGAGCTAGGAGGTTAGGTTATATTTGTTTAGTGTGTCGAGAACCCCCCCCACCCCCTCGCTATGAGGTTAGGTTTTAGATTTGTTTAGGTTAGGTTTAGGGTAGTTAGATTTGGTGTAGGTTAGTTTCGATTTTTTGTTAGGTTGATTTGGTTTAGGTTAGGTTTTGCTTAGGTTAGGTTATCGGTGGGTCCAAGCCCCTGCTTAGGCCTTAGTTTAATTTTTTGGTAGGTTAGGTTTAGTTTGTTGAGGCAATTTTCTCTAGACATAAGGAAATTACCCTAGATCTAGGGAATTTTACCCTCTCTACACAACTCTTTAATTAACGTTGTTTCCGACGCATAATTTGTTCCCCACCCGAAAGCCCCGCATTCCCACAGGTCCCCAAACTTGTTTGGGGAGAGAAGGAAAGAGAGAAGAAGAAAGTGGGGCGAGTATGGTCAACACTATAAATTTACCGCCATTTCGCCCAAGGTGGTTCATTCCATTTCTGCTAGAGGAGATATGTGACTCCATGACTCCGGGACATTGAATCGTGTGGCGAATTGACTTTATGTGAGCGAATTGACTCTACATGTTGGCGAATTGACTCTACATGTGGGACGAAATGTCTTGTTGGGCGAATTGACGTGTGGGGGCGAAATGACCGTAACCGTGGTAGGCTAATAGACTCAAGAGTATGCTTGGCTCGTCAAGTACACTTAAACCTGTGGACCAATACTTATTATGAGGAAAGACAACAAAGGAACTCAATTATAAGGTATTTTAGATTCAATCATAACCATTAATATGTCCAACCTACAAAGAGAAGCCTACGACGATAAAAAAGTCGATGTTGTTGCGGGCGAAATTGATATTCCAGGTGCTATATTTCCGTGCTCCGCTGACAACATAGAGAAACCTGAGTGATGGTTGATGTGCACGGCTTCTAACCAGAAAACAGTCCCAGCAGAGTCTCATTAAGAAGTAAGCAAGTGGTAGGGACACGTTAGTACTACCAGCTGCTTACCTTTTGAAGAGGCTCTGTTATGACTGTTTTCTGGTTTAGAAGCCGCTGCACATCAGCCATTACCTCAGGTTCTTCTCTATAGTGTTGTCAGCGAGAAGCAGAGCACAGTAATAATAGCACCTGAATATCAATTTTCGCGCAAAAAACTCTAAATTCTTCCATCGCCGTAGTTTTCCCTTCGGATGTCCACCCGCGGCGACCCCGTCTTATCCCCACAATGCCCCGATGTAACAAACCGTGACGTAGTTTATGGTCGGGTCCCATTCAATGGACTGCGGAGGCAACAATATAATTTGACACAAATCTTTATTTATAATTTTAAATCGCACTACATATATAACAATATTTGGGCAAAAATTATTGTTAAGGACATTGAAATATTGATAATTCGAGCAGTGTTTCTTTAACCTTTAACCACACGCCCCTTCAGTAAACTATTGGTATTTGCTTCCATGCCCCCCTTTCACTTCTTCAACCCAAATATTTCAAAATAATATTGTGAATCAAAAGAAAAATTGAAAAAGATGCGTGTTTTACCTTTTAGTGTGCATCATAATCATCTCATAAAAACACCTTGCATAAATTATATACCACAGCAGATTTGTTATAGATCACGGTTAAAGGGCGCGCACACCAGAAGCTACGTGTGCTATGCTCGTATGTGTGCTAACTTTGTCTTTAATGACTGCAGTATTAACAATATAATAGTAATAATAATAATAATTGAAAATTAAATCAGTAAAAGTAATAATATTTTGATAATAATGAAAATAATAATAATAAATACCATACCATAATAATGACAATAATGATAATATAATGATAATTTAATGATTTAGTATAATGGTAATTTTGATAAAATTATCATAATAGGGTAGTAATTAATTATTAATTATAATAGCACATAAATATAATAATAATAGCAATAATAACCACAATAAAATTATGAAACGATAATGATAATGAAATTATTATAAAATTTAAAGAGAAAAAAAAAATTTTAAAAAATTAACAACAATAAAGAGTAATAATAACAACAAAAATTTGCATTGGCATATTATATGTATATCTAGTATATTCTCTAGATTAGTAAAAACCAGCCAAAACGTTACCGCAGAGTTTTTCACTCACTTGCTTCTGCGTAACAGATTTTCTCCGCTCACCTCGCGAGCGAGCTTCATGTTAAACGAAGCCGAGCTTCCAAGTTAAATCTTGACAGCTGTTTTCTTTTCACTCTTTGGCTCACTACACCTTTAAGGTAATTTACCCACGCCCCTCTAATGGGGCGCGCCCCTCACCGCCCTCAGCCCTCCAGGTTAGAACCGCTGAAATAGAGGATCACACCAAATACTAAAGATAGGAACCCTATTCATCTATAACCTATTTGCCAAAGGTATGACCAGATTCTGTTTAAAGAGCTCGAATATCGCTACCAGTAGATAACAGTAAGTCTCCCACCTGCAGTCATGTCGCCATCCGCCATATACGAATTAGAGCATCAACTACTGATTTTTATGTGCACTGAAGATATAACATGTAGTTTTTCTGACTGTAATAATCACCCTTTTTTCAGCCGTTTGTTTTTATCTTTGTATCTGCGAGTATAGACGGTTTCAAATTTCACTAAGCATTTTTTTTGTCGGGTGACGACGACAGCTGTACGACACTCAGTAACTAAACACTAGATGGCGACTCTACTGTTGGTGAGCCACTTTTGTAGTTATTTTTGTAATTTGTTCATTTATATGCCCTATACTATGACACAGATGGAGACAAAAATGACACAGACTCTCAGATAGCCCCTTCTAACTTTCCCTTCAATTATGGATGCAGAAATGTAAGTATTAACGCCACCACACGTCTGTAAAACAGAAAAAAAAGTTGTCCTGGCGACTTAACTGTTTATCTACGGTAGTTAAGTGTACCACCTTTTGCCGAATTCTACTGACGGGCCATAGAGAGAATTTTGAGCTGATACATGGATGCTTGAGAATTTATATATTACATACCAGAAACTCATCATATGACCGCAGGAAGTCAAAGTCTAGGTTTGTGGTTTGAATTATTGGAGGCGTACCCGTTCTTTGGAACGAAGTCTAATGTTAGGAAAACTCCATCGTGAAGAAAGATGGAAGTTGGACTATGGCATGAAGTGGTGAGCCACCACAGAAAACCATAGTTTTTTCTTTGGGACTTCATCCTGCAGGATTTGAAAAGCGAAGATCTCGATTCTCCTCACTTTTGTAATTTTTCACTGCATAGCTTCCGTGGCCTCAAAACCATTGGCCTCCCACCACCTACAGATCTTTAAAAACATTTGACCCCTTATAGACCATTCGCCTATTGATCCTTTATTTTAATATTTTTTTCCAATTCAAAAGAATAGGCGTTAACCTACCGTATATTTGGCGGCTGGCGACATGACTGCAGGTGGTGACCTTGACTGTTATCTACGGTAATCTCCTTTATTGATTTTCTTTTGAAGATATACTAGCTCAGGTAAGAGAAAAACTTGTCGAAACTGTTTAGGAATAAGTAGGTAGTATTATGAACGATTGTTATAGGTGTAATAGTCATTCAAGTAGGGAGATGACACGAGAGAGAGAGTGTAGAAAAGAGGTCAAAAATAAATGGATCAGCGATGGAGATGAGCGATGGCCTCAGTTAAACAGAACCTGCCTTGTACACAAACTGTGGCTTACTTATGACAAACCTCTTTCGTAGTGTTATTAGCCTCAGTGGTCGTGTTAGATTTTTCCTGTGGTGCTTATATCCGTTATAATGCTGGCCTTAACCCCAATGACGAATAAATCACGTTTACATAATTATCCATAAACGTATCAGTTTCATTTCATTTTCACCCATGGATCTAACCATACTTGTATTTTACTTACCGAAAGAAAATGGTTATTTCTTGGGATAGCTACCTAAATTAAACGTCTGTAAACATCATCAGGAATGACCTAAGAACATAAGAAGAACATAATGTGAGTCACATGGAGATTTACTCTCTCAGTTTACACATGCTCAACTTGTACCAGCATGGTCACAAGAAGGAGCTGGATAGGTTTCATGGATGGGATGAAAAGGTGGATGTAGGAACACCACGTGTAGGCCTCGCGGCTCTTGTAGCTTCCTTATTTCTTATGTTTTCCTCTTAATGTTTACCGGGGTCTAACAGTTTCAACATCCTATTTTGCACCTTGTGAATTTTTGCCGAGGATTACATGAATGTGATCACAATTAGACTGGGAAAATCTGCCTTATAGATAATGGAGGCTCATGTAAAAAATCGAAAGCAAGGTAATAAATACTCTGAAAAGACATATTAAGCTACTGTCCAACTTTAAGATGTTAGTCATTATGCATCAAGTCTATTTGTGTTGGAAGAGGGCAGATGTATTGCATTTTGTTGCTTGAAACCGGCAGCCATCAGGTGCCATTGCAATAGACTACTTGGTGAGCTTCGATCTGTCATCTGGTGGCCGTCCTGGGAACTACACAAGACGCGGAGCTAGAATGTCGGGTCTCGGGGTGTCGGGCTCGACTTATTTTCTATTATTCCCTACCAAACCGAGCTACAATTAAGTGTTTTGTCATGGTCAACATAGCTTATGCAAAATGGAAATATAACGAGTTTTACCATTATCCTGAGGCGTTATAATGAGATTGTGTGGCAAATAGAAGCATTACGGATCACATGTGTCCTACAACATTCTACTAAATACTGCCAAGGAATGCTTCAAGGCGGGTGCATGGGTTTAATATTACCTCCATGTATGCAAAGAGAAGGTAATATTAACCCTGCACCTGCCTTGAAGCATTCCTTTACGTATTTAGTAGAATTTGTGGACACCTACTGTGATCGAATGCTTCTATTTTGCCACAATCCTCATTAACGCATGAATAATGTAAAACTCGTAGATTTCCATTTTGCATAAGCCTATGTAACCATGAACAACACTTAATTGTAGCTGGTTGGTAGGAATAATGAAAATAAGTGCGAGCCCAGAAACCAGAGACACGCATTCTAGCTTCCGCGTGTAGTTCCCAGACGGCACCAGATGACAGATCGAGCTCACTAAGTATCTATTAAGTGTTTCGATTTGGGGCACCGAGATATGTTTTTTCATCCGCATTTTTACAGCTTTTAACTCAAATCTATAATTCCCAGTAAGCTTTCAGTAACTGCAAGTGTGCAAGTTATTTCTGATATGATAATTCGATGGGCATTCTCATTAAGGTCAAATCCAATTTTTTTTATCTACGATATAGCGATAAAATGTTGTGATGTTCCATAACATTTTGTGCTGTTGTTGTGGCACTGCATGACCACAGATCGAGTTTCCTCGGAGCAACCGAGAGACAAGGCCTGGTACATCGACCGTGACGTCACACCATAAGGATAAAACCCCTCCGCTCACCGTACAAGTTTGCCTACCTAATATATGTTTATCCTATAAAAGATATACTGTTATCTTCGGAAATGTTTGTTCTATAATATTATCAAATAACAAAAACCGTAAAACACACAAAGAAAATGCCATTATGAGACTTTCAAGAAATATGCATTAACTTAAACTCTTCGCCATTTAATATTTTCTCGAAACATTTTACATCGGATAATCTAGAGAAGCGAGTTTAATTAGCTTTCCATTGGGGGGACATATTTTCGTTTAGTGATAAATGAATTAGCGCTGCATAAATTAGCGTTAACTATATAAAAAAATCATAAATCGGGTAATTTCCTACCTCATATATTTTTATCAGTAAAAATATGCAATGTAGTATATAGTTGTAGCTGTTTGTGCATGACAGACTGTTGGTGATCAGTTGTATTGGGTCTTTACCTTGGCACACCTTTGGAGAAAGAAAAACAAAAAGTGAGTAATATAGGACAACTGTAGATATTTTTGTTATTTTTCAATGTTCTACGCTTTTGCTGTTGAACTGTCCTATAAGGCCGTATATATAGCCTACTTACTGCCTTGACCTTATGGGGGCTACTAATCTCTGCACAACTTTTGTACAAGAAAATAAGAGAGAGAAGTAAAAGGTGAACGTATATATGTACCCTACCGGTCATTATAGATGTGGAATCAAGAATGAATTTCCGTTACTTCTGATATATAGTTTTACCCGTTACTTTTAGATGAGCTTGGCATTAACCCACCACTGAATACATTACAGATGTAAACCTGCCTCACTGGGAAAGGCACCCGTAAAAATTAAAGGTCTGCGATTACGTACGCCTCCGTCCTTCCTCCCCCCCTCCGGCTGTCTAGGGTTTGTGCGGTATCAAGAAATACCGGTATTGGCCGATAACGGTTTGGGGGAGTAATACCGGTAGGTCCTCCACCCGTATCAATTACGATACCGATAACGATACCGTACAGGAATACCGATATTCGGTATCGGTATTTGGTTTTTTTTCGTGTGTTTTTTTTACTTGTTCTATTCTCAGACAATTATTAACCCTCTACAGCATCGCCCACCCTCCCCCACCCCCCTTAAATAAAGTTTTCCTATAGCCGTCGGCCATGTTCTTTTTTACATTATTAACCCCCTACCGTACAGCATAGTAAGGTATGTAAGATGGGAGCTATACGCTTAAGCTGCGCGTGGGCATGCGGGTGCTTCATCTCCGTGGCATTATCCCTTAAAGCCTGTGGTGGGTGGAGACCCGTTACCGCCGGGAACACAGGGCTAGTGTGCTCCCGTCCCGGTTACCACAGACCACAGTACCGCATAGACCCCCCCCTAAAATAAAGCTTCCTGTGGCGTGGCCATTGCCATATTTTAAGGGGGACCGAGTAACTATGGCTAGGCCCCCGCACCCCAGAGGAAAAATATGTTTTCAATGAAATCTGAATGCTGGACATTTCTTATTTGCTCGTAACACTGTTACATTGCATGTACCATAATAATGCCACAAATTAGTACTAATATATGTAAATATGGTGGGAAAAGTTTCAATTAAACCATTATGAAATTGAACCACTTTTGTAAAATTCTAGGTCTTTTCCCGCCCTTATTTGGTTTTATTTTATCCATACCTTCACAAATCCCTTCAGATACCTCTAAAACGTAATAATAAAGTTGGTGGAACCAGATTAAAAAATCAAAAATAAAATTACTAACCTAACCTAATCTAACTGTAAAATGGTAGTCCTTTCCCACCCTTATTTCTCGTTAGGAAGTTATTGGTTATGATTGTAGTGAGGTTAGGTTTAGAATGTTTATTTGGGGGCCAGGGCGGGTTATATAGGGGGGAGGGGGCGTGAAGGGGGCATCTCTCCCCCACTTTATAATTACGCTTTAGAGGTTCTGAAGGGATCTGTGAAGGTCCTGGAGAAAAAAAAACGGGGATAAGGGCTGGCGAAGGACTCTAGAATTTTACCCCACCTTTCATTCAGGGCCCCGCACTCCCACGTACCGCCTTTGGGCCTAGCACAATGAACCATAAATCCGCCCCTGGCGTCGGGCCATCTCTTTTTTTTACAATTCGTAACCCCCTACCGTACAGCATAGACCCTCCTACATAAAGTTTTATGTGGCGTAGGCCATTTTCTTTTTTTACAATTCGAGGTATCACCGTTTGCACTTACCTCACTTCTCGCAGATTCCATAGTGTCGTCTCTCAGAAATCTGGGACAAGGTCCTTTAAAGTAATCAGTTACGCATTTTTATTGTTGTGTTTTTATCATCTGATGCTGTACTTCAATGAAGTTTTAGTAGCCAATTTATAATCATAATATGCCATACTCTAATATTAATAAAAGAGTTTCATCGTTGGTGAAACCTAAAAAAATTATAAATGACATTTAACAAATACCAATAGTGAGGCCTTTACAATGTTAAACGTCAGTTCTTTACGAATGCCATGAAATACAACAAGAGACTTATATTGAGCACTCCTGAAAGGAAACACATGTCATTGTCTGAATTCTATTGAAATAATGGCATAACATTATTAAAAGGTGGCAACCACTAAGCGCAGCCTGTCACGCTGCCAGCGCACGATAGGTGCACGTCAGGGCAGGCCCGTAAACATTAGAAGTACGATTGACTTGTGTTGTTTGTGTGTTAACTGACCAGCTCTCTCTCTTCTCCTCTCTCTCCGCTCTCTCCTCTCTCTCTCTCTCTCTCATCCTCTCTCTCTCCTCTCGGTTCTCTCTCTCTCTCACTCTCGTCTCTCTCTTCTCCTCTCTCTCTCCGTCTTCTCTCTCGGTCTCTCCTCTCGTCTCTCTCTCTCGCTCTCTCTCTCTCTCTCTCTTCCCTCTCTCCAATGATAGTAGTAATAGTAGGATTTATTATAAGTTACCAACAATAAATCGTATGTAGGAGGAGGAGGAGGTAGGAGGAGAAGGGGAGAGTCGTGTTACCTCCATCTCTCCCCGCTCCTTACCTTCCTTCCTACCTATCCTTCCCTCCTTCCTTCCTTCCCTTCCTTCTTACCTTTCACTTTTTTTTTTTTTTTTTTTTTTTTTTTACATTTGTGCCTATAGTGCCTGTAGGCAGTGGTAAACCCAGGGCTCGGAGGGTAGGCTCTGGAGGTTCACTTGAGGGCTGTGATGGGAGGCCCTCGCCCGTGGTGGCGCAGGCAGGATTGTGACGCCTGTGATTAGAGGCTCATGCCGCCCCCCTGTGTCCTCCGATGCACTCGCAGTCGAAGGTAGAGTTGATGGACATATTAATAAACTCTCTCTCTCTCTCTCTCCTCTCTCTTTTCCCCCTCCTCTCTCTCATCTCCTCCTCCTCTCTCTCCTCTCTCTCTCCTCTCTCCTCTTCTCTCCTCCTCTCTCTCTCTCTCAGTACCAGATAAGATAAAGATTTTAAGTTTAATTTTAATTTCATTTAATTTCATTTCATTTCAGATTTTAATTCTGAATACAGTAAATAGCTTAAGAAGAGAGAGAGAGAGAGAGAAGAGAGAGAGAGGAGAGAGAGAGAGAGAGAGGAGAGAGAGAGAGTAGTAGAGAAGGAGAGAGAGAGAGAGAGAGAGAGAGAGAGAGAGAGGAGAGAATGGAGGGAGTATGTCCGACAATAATGACACAACTTGGCAACCTAATTTTAAGAGGAAAAACATGTGGTGGAGGTGTGGTTGTCATGGTAACGGGCAGCGTAACGGCGTAGGTATCGTGCTGCTGGATCATTTAATTAAAAGATTATATATATATTACCCAACATACATACAAAGAAAGAGAAAAATGCACTGGTTAAATGTATAGAGAGATTTAAAGTTGTCCACATTTTTTTCGTCTAAGCAGAGACGACACTATGGACACCTGGGGGCCCAGACTACCAAACACAAACGGTGATACCTCGAATTCTTAACCCCTACCGTACAGCATAGACCCCCCTAAAATGAAATGTTATTTGGCGTAGGCCATTTCTTTTTTTGCATCAGTAATCTAATATACTATAGGAGTAGCCGTGTGTCTGTGTGTGTGTGTGTGTGTGTGTGTGTGTGTGTGTGTGTGTGTGTGTGTGTGTGTGTGTGTCTGTCTGTCTGTCTGTTTTGGGTAGCCGAAACTGTAAATTCAATTTTGATGAGAGTAGGCTCAAAAAATCGCAAATAAATCGTAGGTGGTAAGCGGCTTGGTCCCATGTCGATTGAATAATTTTGAAGGGGGTTTTGGGCTAAAAACACTTTAGGAGTATTAGATTCCAGGAAAAAACTCTGCGATAACGTCTTGCCGCATTTCACAAACTCAGTAGACTCATGGACGTGTGTGTGCGTGTGTGAGTGTGTGTGTGTTGGAATCACACGGAACACAAAGGGTTGGAATCACACGGAACGTGGTCTACCCGAGGCACTTTGACCAGTGACCAACGACAGCAACAACACGAATGGAGTTTGCAATCACATGTTGTCTAATAGGTGTCTTGCACGTGACGTCACAACCCTTGTTGTGGCTGCGACAGGCGCGGGAAATGCGAGCTGGAGGACCAACAAACTCCACTTGCCGCCGGTGTTTGCCAGCTTATGGTAATTTTCCCCTTTTGATTTGTAAAGGTTTATTGTACAACTAAGCATACAGGACACACACACACAATACAAGCATGTACAGAAATGCATATGCAGGAGCAAAGAAGTACAAAGCGGGCATCAGCCCGCCAGTGAGGAGGGTATCCCGTCAGGCTACGGGAGGGTCGCGTGGAGGCGTGGTGACGGTGAGTCACCTGCGTCACTGGTCACCCTGCCGGGCGCGGCGGGGTGTGGGTACGTGATGTGTCAGCGGGGAGGGGGCGTTGCTCGCAGCACCCCCAACATCACGTCTCTCGGGGTGTGGCGGACCATGAGGGCGGCCCTGCCTTTACGCCCACTCAGCAGCCCCCCACCTGCAGGCTGGGCGGCGGGGGCCGGGCCGGGCCTCAGGGGGGCGGTGGCGGGGCAGGACAGGAGGTAGTGCACCAGTGGGCGACGGGTGTGCATCTCGCAGTGGTCGCACACTTGCCCCTCGAAGTCCTCCTGCAGCTCCTCTCTGGTGCAGTAGCCCAGACGCACACGCTGCAGTAGTGCGCCATCTGCCCTGGGTTGTTGCTGGGGCGTCCAGTGGGTGGTAGTCGGTGGCTGCAGCGAAACCAGGCCCCCCTTTGCCCCCTTCCTGGCCTCCAGCTCTCGGTTGTGCCCCCTGGGGGAGCGCATGTGTGCTGGGCCCGCCCCCTCGCCTGCGCCTTGAGCTGCTGTAGGTTTGGGGGCCTTTGCATGGTGACGCGGGGCCGCGGGCCGGCTCGTTTGGGGGGCCGCTTTTCCGCCGCCTCTTTCCCCTGGGAAACCCCTACGTGGCTGGGGAATCCAGTTGGGGCCTGACACCCCCTTCCCCTGCGCGAAAAAGGGGCTCTGTGGGGCCGGGCCTAGGATGGTGGTGAGGGCCTCACGTTGTCCTTGGGGAGGGCGGCTGTTGGGGGGCCCCTGCAGCCCCCTTTCCAGGAGTCGGTGTGTTATTACCACAGTTGCCCCCCCGGGCGTGCAGGGCATTTTTGAGGGCGTGCGGGAAAGGGCCACCACTCAGTCGGAGTGTGGGAACAGTTGTTAGACGTCCGCCAAGACAGCTTTTGTCCCACCCGGTGACAAAAACCCCGGCACCTTTTTCGGGCCACTTTTCCCGGGTAAACCGACCCGTCATAAATTTATCCCGGGCCCTTTTCCCCGCTCGGCGCCCCTGGGCCATGGCCATCAGCGCGTGCCCGCGCCCCCCGGGTGGTGCCTTTGGCTTTACGGGCGGGGAAAACTGCGGGGGGGCGGGAACTCTGCGGCGGGGGGCCCCCCCAGGGGGGCGGAGCTTGTGGGTGGGGGCGGGGACTCGGGCCTCCCCCAGGGCCCCCGGGGCCCGCCCCCGCGTGAATGAGGCTGTGGGTTTAGCGAGGTGTTGATGAGCCACGTGTTGCCGGGGCAGGCCCTCGATGCCCTGCGTCAGGGGCCACCCCGGAGTCCCCCCTTTTCCCACGCCCTCCCCCGTCCCCGGGGGAAAATACTCTGGCCCCCCGAAAGGCCATAAATTCACTGTACCCTGGTGGCGAGGGGCCCCAATTCTAGTCCCCGTTTCGCATTACCCCAGGCGCGGGGGACCATCTGGGGGGCCCCCAGAAATGGTCCCAAATGGCGTTGTTCTGGAGCCCCTCGGCCGCCCCTTTGCTGCCCTGGGGGAAAAGCGGGGAATGATGACGGGGGGCGCAAAAAACCCCCAGGGACCACAGCCTGCACATGTGAAATTTCCCGGAAATTGGGAAAAAAGTGGGATGGGAAATTTTCCTATAAAACTTCCCCGGGTTTTATGTCTGTAAAAAGGGAAAAGGGGGTTTCAATCTCCATTTTTTTGGTTCTGGGGAAAGTTGTCCCCTAACCCAGCATAAGGGGGAACGGGTTAAATTCTTATTTACAAAGGGGCCACCCAAAACCCTTTTTTTTTGTTGGGCTTAATTTTTATCTTTCTATCTTTTTTTTTCTTTCTACCCCCATTTTCTTTTTTTTTCCCCCCCCCCCCCCACTCCCCCCCCAACACCCCGGGATCGACCCCAAAGGGCTTTGGGACTTTATTTCGGAAAATGGGTAACTAGAAATTTAAAAAAAAACTTTCATCCTCCCCTTTCACCCTCCTGACAGTAAAGGAACACTCAAAAATTTTTAAATTCCTTCAAAAGACAAAAATAGTGACAGATCACTTTCCCTAAATGGGTTTTTTAAAACCCCCCCCCCGGTTATTCGCTAAATTAAAAGTCAAACCAAAATTTTCTTTTTCCGCCCCTAAAAATTACCCCCCCGGCCCCCTCTGAAAAACATGTTCTTTGGGCCCTGAACAAAAAGGGAAACCCCTTTTTCCCGGGGAATTAGAGTAAACATTTAAATTTTTCTTATAAAAGTAAAAGAACTCATCATAGGCGGGCCATTTCATATGCAATTTTGTTTCGTTTAGCTAATTAGATTTCATTCGGGGTTTTATACTCCCTTCAGGGAAAGGGCCTTTCCCGTAAGGATCCGAACTTTCCCCTTTTTTCCCCCGCTTTTTAAATTCCAACCTCGCTTTGGTTCCCGGGGGCAAAGGATTTTAGTGGGTCTCCCCACTCCTTTCAAGGTAAGATTTGGCCGGTTTACCTCGTTTCCTATCCCCCCCCCCCCCCCCCTTTCCCTTTTTTTATAATTAATCTATCTATATATCCATAAAAAGGTAATTTTGGAAAAGTTTCTTTAAAACGCATGGGAGGCCTCCCCCTTTTCCCCTTAAAAGTTTTAAAAAAAAGGGAGTCGTCTCCCCACTCCTTTAAAGGGTTCCGGGGGGGTGCCCTGCCGAAAAAGAAGCCAAGCCCCTAAAACAGGGGAAACACCACACCAACCCATTATTTCTCATTTTTTTCCCTCCCCTTTATATAGATTTTCCCCATGTATCCCTTTATAGGGGGCTTTTTTGTAGGGCATAGAGGGTTTATTCAAAGAATGGGATTCCGTGAGGGTTTTTTATGCCTCCTTAGGAGAGCTTTCCTGGGGCCCGGATTAGAGAGCTTTCCTGTGTGGGATTAAGGCTTTCCTGTGTCGGTTTTAGAAAGTTTTCCCCTGTGTCAAATTAAGAGTTTTCCCTGTGTCGGATTAGAAAATTTTCCCCGGTTGGGTTTTAAAGAAGCTTTCCTGTTCGGATTAGAGAGTTTTCCCTTTGTGTGGGATTAGGAGCTTTTTGGGGCCCCGGACTAGAGCTTATATATGTGTCTAAGATCTAAACCCAAGGGGAAATAATATTTCTTTGATAAATAAATGGGTTTATATTTAAAATATATTTTTTTTGTTTTAAATTTGAAAAACCCTTTTGGTGATTTTCCTGTTTATGGAAATACTTCCCCAAACCTCAAAAAGGATTTTTTCAGCCTCCTCGGGGTAATACTAAAAAAATCCACCCCACTACCCTAATTCCATATATTTAAAAAACGTCCTCAGGGAGAAAACCCCTAAAATTTACTCCCCTTTACTGGTGGCAGCATATCCCCTTCCCAAACCCTTTAATTTATTCCCATTTCAGTAATCTCCGCAGCGAGAAGTTTTTCGTACTATAATTCAATAGTAAGGGCCCATATGACTAAATTTCAACTCTAAATTCAGTTGTAAACGAGATTTTTTTTAAATAAATGAGAAATTCACACATTAATTTCATTCATATAAAGGTGTAAACAAAAAAACCTAAAAAAACCCTGGCACCAAAACTGGTGGCAGCGGTGGGATTTTTTTCCCCTACAAATAAAAACCAGAAATCCCCTTTGGGAAAGTACTAAATAGAGTCAAAAATTTCAGGAAATATTAAAAAGTTTTCATTGGGAGGACACGTCAAATTCCCCAAACATTCGATGTCCCCGGAAGGGAAAATTTGGGTTTTTTAGAAAACCGGGGAGGAAAGGGCCCTTCCTTTTTTCTCGGGATGAAAGCCTGAAAGTGTCCGGGGAAATTTGGCCACATGATCTTGCTTTTTGGGTGGTTAGGTACAACGATTTTGCGATGCAAGATCCGGCTCTCTTGCTTACCCTTTTGGGGAAAAATTAGGGCCCCAAAATAGAGGGGAAATTGGGGGAGGCGGTAGTGTGAAATCTGCTTAATAGAACCATGTTTTTAAATTCAAAAGGGGGAAGGAAACCACATCTTTTAGTCCAAAAACCCGATTTTCCTTTCTTTTGGACCCGACGGAAACCCCGGGAATCGGCCCCTACCTGTGCCCTATAAGATTTGTTTCTTCCGCGTCATCATGATTTGGGGAAAGATACCAAAAATTCCCGAGATGAAAAGGGAAGGGGGAGGGGGAGGAGCGGGCAGAAAAAATAAGAGGGTTTAAAAAGGGTTTTAGTGGAAGAAATAAGAGCTGGAAAATGAAGAAAATTAAATTATGGTCCCCGGAAAATCAAAAACGAACCTTTCCATGCCCCTAAAATTATCCACGGATAGCGTGAAAGAGGAAAATAAAACGGCCCTTTTCCAGGGCCCCTAAATTATCCCGGATAGCGTAAAAGAGGAAAACAAACGGCCCCTTTCCCCTCCCCCCCAATTATCCACGGATAGCGTAAAGGGGAAAACAAACGGCCCCTTTTCCCAGCCCCTAAATTATCCACGGATAGCGTAAAGAGGAAAATCAAAGGGAAAAACCCTTTTTTCCATGCCCCTCAATTACCCACGGATAGGGGAAAAGGGGAACTCATCAAACCTCGAATATTCCATTATTAGAGTTACACCAACTAAAAGGCCTTTAAACGAAACGGCCCGCCCCCAAAATGTTCTTTAAATTTAATAGAACAAATGTACTAAAGGCGACGCAACACGTTTCCCAAATTGAAAAAGGGAGAGTGTGCTCAGAATTTCCAATTTTAAATTTCAAAGCTATAAAACGAACCATAAAGTAGGGGAACTTGGGCGACCCTTAAAAATCTTTTCGAAGGGGGGGGGGGGGATTTCACCCCGAAGTGAGTGTTGATAGGGGCCGGGCGGGAAAATTGGGGGGAAATGAGTTCGACGGGGGGGGAATTTCCTAACCCTTTCACAAAATTCTTTTTTTTTTGCCAACAGGGCGGGGGTTTCGAAAAAAACCCCCAAAAGGAAAAATTCCCCGACCGTGATAAACAAAAAAGAGAAACTGTGGTACGGCCTACCATCGCGTCGCGAAAAAAAATTAAAGGATTCCTAGATAAAGGATATCCCCCTAAAAAAATTCCTAGACCCGCCAAAAAAACGAAAAAAACGAGCGGCAAAAAACCCCGAAAAAGACCCCTTCAAAGGATTAAAATGATTCCAACCCCAAAAGAGAAAGAAAAAGGATTAAAAAGGGAAAAGGGAACGAAAAAGTACACAAAGCTTCTCAAACCCCGAACCACCGAGGACGAATTTTAAAGTCAAAAAACCAAAAAGGGCCGAGAACCCTTTTAAAAACCCATTTGGCCCAAAGAAAATAGAAAAATCTCCTCCCCCGCGGGTCCTTTCCCGGGGGGAAAAATCCACTCACAAGTATTGCGCTTATTTTTCAACACAAAAGCATAACCTTCCGGAAATGCTGGAGAAAAACCCCCCGCTAGGTCCCTTGGTTTTTGACCCGTCCAAACCCCCCTTTTTCCCCCGGAAAAGGGGAAAAACGAAATTGGGCCTGGACGTGCCCAGGAAAAAAGTTTCTCAACTCCAAGTCAAGCCCCCAAAAACCCCCGACAATTATCATGACTAGAAAGGTGACGATATTTTACCCCCCTATCCGGGGGAATATAAAAGGGAAATAGTAGAAGCTTTAGAACAAAGGGGGGTGGGTTCACTTTTAAACAAAAATGTACCGCCAAAACCCAAACGGAGGGGAAAAAAAACTTACGACGCCCAAAGAAAGGGTAAAAAGACACCCCCTTTTAAAATTCTTTGGTAAAGATATGGGAAAAATCGAAATCGGTGACGGGCAAAAGTTTAAAAAAATTTGGGTTTCCCCCCCTGATTCCAGACTCTTATCTTTAACGGCGATGTACTTTGGGTTTTGACATCCTCACAAAAGCCACTCTCAAACCCGGGAAAGGAAAAAGTAAGCCTGCGTTGGGGTGAACCCCCCCTACCGTGAATCACATCCGCCGGAAAAAAAAACAAAATCAAAAAATACAACTAAACCCGGGGAAAATCGTGAAGCAGCCACGAAGCCTTCCAAAAACCCCTTTTCAATCCTGAGAAAAAAAACCCTTACCATTCCATTTTAAACAGGTAAAAGTAAATGAGTTACCCGGTTCTAAAACCTCCCTTGGGCATCCGCAGGAAAAAGGGTTTCAAAAAAAGTTACCCCTACTTTGTACGAGTGACAGCAGAAAGTTTTAATTTTTTCATTTTCCCCTTTAAAGAAAAATAAACCCAAAAAGGAAAGGTTTTTGGGAAAGGTACTATACTCGGGGCCCTACGACAAAGTAGAAAATTTCCCCCCGTAAAAAAAAATAATTCAAATTTTATGAAAATTTCCCAATGACTTTAAATACCGGAAAATGGAAAAACACCGCCGAAAAAGGGCTCGAAACCCCCGGTTGAAAAATTAATCAAGGGAACAAAAAAAAAAACACCTGACAGTTTTAAAAACAACCCCCGAATTACAACAATAATTCTAGAAAATGATCCGCTTTTCATCCTAGACCCAAAAAGAAATTTGGTTTTCTAAATGGTCCCCCCGGGGGTTATATAAAGGTGGATGACCCTCAGGGCCCCTCGAGGACCTTTGTACCTTTTTCCCGAGAAAGCCAAAAGGGAAAAAATTTCCCCATATGCTTTTAAGATATGGGAAAAAAACCCGAAATACATAGAAAAATCCAAAGGGCCCCCATGTTTCACCGTCGTCTTAGTAAAAAAAACCGGATGGTAGTAAGAGAATGTGTTTTTAGACATTGAAAACCCTAAAAAAACATCTCGCCACCCGGAATCTTATTAAATCTTTCCCACCGGGAAAAATTAAAAAAGAACTTTTGGTTTGGAAATCCCAAAAAAACCCGCGGGGGTTCCAAAAAAAAATTTTTCTTACCCTCGAAATCGCGAGGCCTATTTCCAGATATTAATCCGGGGAAAAAAAAAGGGAGGGGCCCGGGATCTCACCATTTCAGCCCTGTGTTCACTCTTTAATTCGGGTTTTTACCCGCCTTTTCCGTTTCCCCCGGCTTTTGGGACCCCCGAACTGCCCCGCGGATTTTTCCCGGGCGGGATCCCCCATTTTAACCCTTTTTCCCCTTTTTTCCCCCCTTTTCCCCGAAGGGATGGGGAAAAAACTACCTGGACGACTTTTAAATTTTATGGGCTCCCCCCGTTTTTTCTTCTTTTGGAAAGTCTTAATCACTTTTCGAAGTCCTCACTACAAAAGGGTAAAAATTAACCTCAGTAAATGTACTTTTGGACTTAAAAAATCACCTTTTTTCGGTCCAAAAGGATTTCAGCCGGGAAAGGAAATAAGCCTATTTTTAAAAACGTGGAAGGGGTTTCAAAAAAGAAAGCCCCCCAAAACGGTCCCCAAAGGAAAACCGACGTTTCTTGGGATGTGCGGTTTCTATAAAGGAAACATGTTCCTTCGTTCGCGAAAGTTGCAGCTCCACTTACTAATTTAACAAGAGCCCCCGCCTCTTCCTTTTACTTGGGCGGATGAGTGGCCCAAAATGGGGTTTAACCCTCAAAACGTGCCCAAAAATGCGCCTGTCCTGGGTAAGGGCACAAATTTATGAACCCTTTCCCTTCTTACAACAAAAGCGAGTAAACAAACCCCCAAAAAAGGGCGGAGGGGTTTGAATCAAATTCAATCAAAAGGGTTTCCCAAATTTCCCCCTCGGGTTTTCTCCAAAAACTAAATTTTTTTGGGGAAAACCCTTTTTCTCAGCCACCGTAAAGAAACGTTGGCTATAGTTCTCACCCCTTTTTGGGAATTTCCCCCTCATTACTCTGGGGCTCCCAAATTTCCTCGATCGCACGGATCACCAACCCCCCCACCAGTATATTTTTAAAAAAAAAACTAAAACTCCCCCCATGACCAAGGGGGTCCTGGGAAATGCGCGAATATAACTATGCGATTAAATACCTGAAAGGTAAAGATAACTTCGTCGCCGACCATCTGGGCGCGTCCAGTTGGGGTGATAAACCCCTCGGCCCCAGACTACTTTGGGTTTTGGGGCTAAATCAACTACAATTCCCCCCTACGACAAAGGGAAGAAAACCCCTGTGGAAAGAGTTTTTGTGGAATATCTGGAGGGAGGTAGAGTTCCTACAAAGCGCATACCGAAACCCCCTTTAGTCATTTTTTCAGTAATAAATGACATACTATACTATTCCGAGAGAAAAACCCTGGGGAAATCCCCCCCTATGTCCTCATAATTCCTCGTAGTATACCGTCCTCGCTCTCCAACATGCGCATGAATTGTCCCGGTCTTTAGGAAAAAAAAGAAAACATCAAAAAAGCCGAGGGAAAATCCCCATTTTTGGAAAAATCTGAAGGTGGATGTTTTTTAAAAATGTCAAGAAAAAATTTTAACTTGTCAAAATTTTAAAAAAGGAGGCGGGTTTTTCAAAAACCCTGGAAGGGAAATTTCCTCCATTTGAAAAAACCCTTTGAGAGGAGGAAAAAAATCTCACTGATATTGGGAGCGGGAAAACAAGGTTACCATTATGTTATGGAAGGTAGTTCCCACCATTACAAATAGGTTTTTTTAAAGGTTTTTTCCCCCCCTTTAAAACCCAAAAAACACTACACCCCATCTAAAACCATGTGGGATACCCGGCGGACTAAAGGGACACCCCGCAAAATCGTCCTGGACAACGGGGGAAAAGTTCACCAGCCGGGATTTTTGCAGTTTTTTTTTTTGGTTTTTCCCCCACGACCAAACCCAAAACACCCCTTTTTGCTATGGGGCGACCCCCTAAAACCCCCCCAAGGAAACTCGGTGACCGAGGGATGCACAGGACTCTTAAGTCATCCTCTCGACCCTGTGCCAAGGTCCTCCTCTTCGTTGGCCCACATTTTTGCAGCCGTGCCCAAAACACATGAATTTAACGGTACCACCCCCCCAAATGGACAAAAACCCTACTTCGCTTTCTTCCCCTCGCCATGCCCCCGGCTAGTTGGGAAAATCCTTTTCCCGGCGTTGAGGGGAAACAAAACCCACATGGACGTGGACACGCCCTAATCCGGAGACGCATCAGAAAAAAGTCGCGTCGGTACGAGCGTCGCAAACCGAAAGGGGAAAAATTTAAGTGGTGGGGTAGGAAACACTGGTATGGGTCAGAAAGAGAACCCCAATACCAGGTACATGCCGTAAACTAAATTTTTAAATGGGATGGGGTCACGAGTAGTGGAGGTAAAGTTTTTTAGTTGGGAGTGTCATGTTGAAAAAAGTTTTCACGGGGAAAAGGGAATTTCAACGGGGGGCCGCCGAGCAAATTTAACCCTATTTACCGGGGGGAAATGAAGAAATGGGTTTGGAACCGGTGGAGAGGGGGCCTACAAACCCCATCCGGTGGACGAAAAACTAGCCCCTCGTGTAAGGAGACCTCCTAGAAGGCTCATCGAGGAAAGTTAATGGGGATTTTTTGGTTTAAAATGTTTAAAAATAGATACTGAGTCACAGGGTAGTGTGTGTCGGACTAGAGGGACAACCTTTATCTCGGAAATTTTTTTAGTTCAAAACTTCGGGGGGGGGTCTATTTTTCACGGGCTCAAAAACCTGGGTTTAGTTTGGGGGGATTTTAATTCGAGATAGGGAGGCTGCTACTCAGTTCACAGTCGAACCCCAGCTTGAGGGGGGAAAGGGTATTTCGGACTCGTCCCCCTTTCCGTTATCTAAACCCGGGTAGCCCCGGGGTCCCCTCCTGGGACCATTTCCCGCGACGAAATACGGGTACTTAAATCAGGTTTTTACGACCAGTTACTAAACCCCGGTCAAGGTTTATTGGGATATTTCCTTTCATTGAATTTCCCTGTAATCTAAACACCTTTTAGAAAACCCCTTTCAAAAAAAAAAAAGAATCTCTATTAAATTTACTCTAAAAATTTGCCCATACACCCCTCTCCCCCCTTGACCAGCTTTAAAAAGGAAAAGGGGGATCTGATTTTTTTAATTTTTATTGAAAGAAAATTTAAATTTTTCCCCAGAATAAAACGTGTGGTAATGCCCGGTATTCGGAAGAGATAGGGTGGGAAAATTTTAAACATACAATTCCCGGTTATGTCTGTAAAAAAGGAAAAAAGGTTTTCAATCTCCATATGTTGTTCTGGGGCAAAGGGTTTTCACCTAACCCAGCATAGGAGGAAAAGGTTTTTTCTTATTTTAAATAAGGGCCATCAAAACTTTTTTGGGTTTGCCCTTTAAAATTTTAAACTTTCTATCATTTTTTTCTTTCTATCTCCCACTTCTTTTCTTCCCCCCCCCCCCCCACTTTTCCCCCCCCCATAAAAACTCCGGATACGAGTCAAAAAGCGTGGGACATTTAATTTTGGGGTTCGGGGTTTAAAAATAGTAAATTAAAAAACTTTCATCCCTTTCCCCACCCTCCTGAAAAGATCAAAGGGAAAACTCCTTTAAAATTTTTAATGTTTTTTCACAAAAAGACAAATAGTGACGATCACGTTCATAAATGGGGGGGTTAGTCGAGTTATTCGCCCAAATTGGAAAATCGACCAAATTTTTTATTCCGACTCCAATACCCCGTCGCTCCCGAAAACATGTTCGTTTGCTGAACAAAAAAGGGGGAACACCTTTTCCCTGGATATTAGAGTAAAACATATTAAATTCTTCTATATCAAAGTAAAAGAACTGCATCATAGGCAGCCATTTCATATGCATACTTGTTTCGTTAGCTAATTAGAGTCATTCGAGGTCTTATACTCCCTGCAGTGGAAGCCTTCGTAAGGATCCGAACATTCCCTTTTTTCCCGCTACTCATCCCAACCTCGCTTTGGTTACCGCGAGGAGTTTAGTCGTCTCCCCACTCCTTTCAAGGTAAGATATGCGGTACCTCGCTCCTATTTCCCCCCCCCCCTTCCTTGTTATAATATATCTATCTATATATCCATATATAGGTAGAGTTGGTAAGTTTCATTAACGCATAGGAGGCCTGGCCTGTCCTTATAAGTGTTATTAAAAGAGTCGTCTCCCCACTCCTTTCAAGGCTCCGGCGAGTGTCTGCCGAAAAAGAAGCCAAGCCACCTATACAGTGAACACCACACCAACCCATTACTCTCATATTTTTCTCTCCTATATAGATATTCCATGTATACCTATAGTGCTCAGTTGATACGGACATAGATGGTAGTTCTAAGAATAGGATTCAGTGAGGGAGGTTATGCTCTAGAGAGCTTTCCTGTGTCGGATTAGAGAGCTTTCCTGTGTCGGATTAGAGAGCTTTCCTGTGTCGGATTAGAGAGCTTTCCTGTGTCGGATTAGAGAGCTTTCCTGTGTCGGATTAGAGAGCTTTCCTGTGTCGGATTAGAGAGCTTTCCTGTGCCGGACTAGAGCTTATATATGTGTCTAAGATCTCAAACAAGAGAAATAATATTTCATGATGAATAAATAGGATGATATTTAAAATATAGTTTCTTGTGTTATTTGTAAAACCCAGGTGATTATTCCGTGTTATGGCAATACTTCCCCAAACCTCCAAAAAGAGTTTTCAGCCTCACTCGGTGTAATACTAAATATCCACCCCGACTACCAATAATTCTCATATATTAAAAACGTGCTCAGGGAGTAAAACCATAGAACTACTCGCCTGAGCTGGTGGCAGCATATCCCCTTACTAACCTTAAGTTCATTCCCATTTCAGTAATCTCCGCAGCGAGAAGTGTTCGTACTATAATTCAATAGTGAAGTCATATGACTAATTTCAACTCTCAATTCAGTTGTGACGAGATTTTATTAATCAATGTAGTATTCACACATTAATATCATTCATATAAAGGTGTCAACAAACAACCTATAAAAACCCTGGCACCACAATAGTACAGGCGGAGGACAGAGAAGGTGGCGCCGGCGTTAAGCCGCGTCATGGCCCGCATCACGTTCAGCCTGGCCTGCGTCCTTTCCCTCAGGTAGTCAAGCTGCGCCGTGAACGACAGCCGCCTGTCGAGCCACACCCCGAGGTACAGGTAGGAGTCCGTCCAGGCCAGGCCAATGCCCTGGACGCGCAGCTGACAGACTGGGTTGGCTGCCTTGATAGTCATGGCCCGGGACTTCTGCGCCGAGATCTTGAGGCCCAGCTCCTCGCACTTGGCGGTGATGAGGTCGAGAGCGCGCTGCGTCTTGCAAAGCCTGTCACCCCGCCCGGTGACAACGAGGGCCAGGTCGTCGGCGTAGCTGAGCAGGACGGTGCCAGCCTGGAAGGGCAGGGCGACCAGCTCCTCCATCAGCAGGTTGAACAGGAACGGGCTGAGGATGCCGCCCTGGGGCGTCCCGTTCTCCAGTTCCTTGTAGCGTGATTTGAGGCCCTGGAACTTGACTCTGGCCCGAATTTTCCCCTACCAAATATATGTTTATCAGTATAAAAGATATACTGTTATCTTCGGAAATGTTTGTTCTATAATATTATCAAATAAAAAACCGTAAAACACACTAAAGAAAGGCTATTATGAGACTCAAGAAATATGCATGAACTTAATATCTACCAACTCCAGCTCCCATTTAATATTTTGCTCGAAAACTTTTTACATGGACAATATCAATAGAAGTGGAATTTCATTAGCTTGCCATTGATATATTTCATTTTCTGATAAATGAATTAGAAGCATGCATAAATGAGCGTTAACTAAATAAATAACATCATGAAATCGGGTAATTTTTCCCGATTTGTCTCAGCCGGGCCCTGTAAAAATACAACTAGATGAAGATGAATACACACAGTCAGACACACACACACATATCTTTGAAATAATTATATTAATAATAAAATAATAATAATAATTTGGATCATAATAATAATAACAATAATGAAAATGATGATGCAATTATTAACCATAATAATAGTGGACTAGGACTAATAATAATAATAAAAATAATAATAATAATAATAATAATAATAATAATAATAACAATAATGAAAATTTGATCTAGGCTAGATTTGTATAGTGACGCCTGTGTGGTAATGTGTGTTTAAGCCGGCCACACACACACCGGCGCGGCCTGTCCGGCCGACGAAAAGGGGCGTGGCTAGAGGCGGCCGGTGTGTGTGTGGGGGTGTTTTTCATCCGGCGGGGCCTGTCGCAGCGGCCGGATGAAAATCAGTCGGCGCTTGAAAATTCCGTCCGGCGCGGCCTGCCGCCTGCGTGTGTGTGGGTGCCTTCCGGCGCGGCCCGCCCCTCGCTCGGCCAGATAATGACTAATTGTACCAGTTATAATTGTATTTATGATAATATAGGTATTATATATGACGTATTATATATAGTAAGACGTATTATATATAAGTATTATATATGGCTGCACATGCAGCCATCACCAACAAGTCATTTTCGGACAGCGGATTCATGTTGTCACCACGGTGGTCCGACGTGTACTGTATATTTTCATGAGGCGGCCGGTGTGTGTGTGGGTCTCGTCCGGCGAACGATGCCTCGCCACTTTTTGTCGGCCGGACAGGCCGCGCCGGTGTGTGTGTGGCCGGCTTAATGATCCGTTTTCTGTGATGGTCTTGCGGGGGGACTCTTCCCTCAGGGGTAGAGGGAGGGAGGGAGGTTGTCAGAGCGGCATTGTCAGCTGAGCTGTAATCGGCCAATGATAACATGCGCCTCAGATTCTGAGGCTCTGAGCCAATGAGCGTTACGCTACCATATGTGTCTCGGCAGTCCGGTCTGTTGCGAGAAAAAAACACAATACCGAAATCCAATACCGACCAAATAATATACCGATACCGGTATACCGATGCAATACCAATACCGATACCGGTATACCGAAAACAAAAAATACCGGTAATACCGGTAATACCGGTGCTAAAATACCGGTATTTCGGTATATCGAAAACCGGTGCACATCCCTACCCGGGGCCCTGTCCCGTCGTCTGCAGGAAAAGTGGAAGTGGTAGTCGTGTGGAGAGTTGTGCATGGGAAGTGATGTTGCGCTTCACCCACACCCTCAGAGCGGCCGTGCCCAGGCTGCTCACTAAGAATGGACCTAAAAGCGTACACCAACGGTACTTCTCGGCGTTTGTACTGAGCAGCAGGAGGAAAAACAGGTATGGTAGTGTTGGGCGACCACTTCCTCCTCCTAGCCGGTGTGTGTGAGAGGGTTTCGTTTTTGTATTTTGGCACAGCTCTGGATCTTACTTTGGCGAATTTTAACACTGTTGTGAGGTGATTAGGTGATGTTATGGTGTGTCGGCACGTATACAAGTAGTGGCATCGTTTTTGTAGTGCCAGGGAGTAAAAATAAAAGCGGGGTTTTACTGCAGTTTGATGCATTACAAGCACGTAGTAATAACCGTCCTCAATTTGTAGATCTAACAATTTGCAGCATTTTAACCCCAACACACCCGTCGGAAATGAAAATAACACAAGGGGGGTCTGGGGGGGGCGAAACCTCCACACTGGTTAGGTTACGTAATCAATGCCCAGGTTAGGTTAGTTAACTAGCGGGGGGGGTCTGGGGGGGCACAGCCTACCCAGTTATGTCAGGAGACTATTGGTCAATAGGGAGTATTGGTTAAAACTGCATATTTACCAAAAAAAGCTGTCGGTCAGTTCTAGTATTAGAGAGGATTTATTGGGGGGTATTTATAACGGTCTTCTTCTTCTTCTTGTGACATTTTCTGCTTATTATCGCTTTGTAGGTCGTCTGTCAAGCTCACCCTCAAACCGCACCCTCTCTTGACAAAGTCAGAGAGGTTGTAGCAAAGTTGAGGGGTGGAAAGGCAGCTGGTGTTTGTAATATCAGTGCGGGGCTCCTCAAAGCTGGGGGTGAGGCCATGATCCGCGGGTTGCATGCTGTCCTGACTGCCGTGTGGCAATCAGGTACCATTCCTCCTGACTGGAAAAGGGGGCTGGTCGTCCCTATCTGGAAAGGGAAAGGGGACCGTCAGGACTGCAACAATTACCGTGGTATTACACTGCTCAGCGTACCAGGCAAGGTGCTTGCCCATCTATTACTGACACGGATTCGCAGTCATCTGGTGAAGCATCAGAGACCTCAGCAGTCTGGGTTCACGCCTGGTAAGTCAACAACGGACCGTATCCTAGCGCTTCGTGTCCTGGTGGAACGCCGACGTGAGTTTCGACAGGGGATGCTTGCAGCCTATGTTGATCTCAAGAAGGCGTTTGACTCAGTGCATCGTGAGTCACTCTGGGATCTTCTGCGACTTCGAGGGATTCTGCAAGGACTATTGGTTTGATAACTGGTTGTTTTTGGGACTGAGAGTGCTGTGAAGTGTGGGGCAGGTGTATCCAGCTTCTTTCCTGTGAATACAGGAGTGAGGCAAGGGTGTGTCCTTGCCCCATCACTTTTCAACGCTTGTATGGATTGGGTATTGGACAAGGTTGTAGATCAAAGTGATTGTGGAGCATCTGTCGGCAACACCAAGATCCTGATTTTGTTTTTGCCGATGATGCAGTAATCTTTGCTGAGTCGCTGGAGGTCCTGGTGAGGGGCTCTCGAGGCGCTGCACAAGGGGGCCCAAAGCCTTTGGGACTTGAGGTCTCCTGGCTCAAGACCAAGGTCCGGGTGTTTGGAGACTTAATAGATGAAGCCTAGATGAAGCCAGTCTGTTCATGCGTTTGGCGAGGACATTGAGATCTTGGAAGTTTTACATACCTTGGTAGCGCAGTCCATAATGACGGCGGGTCACGTCAAGAAGTCTTACGGGGGATTGCATAGCCCAGGTGTATGGACTCGCTTAGTGGGAGTATTTGGCATTGTCGGTACCTGTGCAGAAGGACAAAGATCGGATCTTCAAGTCGCTTGTGATTCCTGTCTACCTATGGTTGTGAGACATGGACACAAAATAGTGACTTGAAGAGACGAATCAATGCCTTTTGGGAATAAGTGTCTTCGCAGAATCATGGGGTATCGCTGGGATGATTATGTGTCAAATCAGCGATTGCACCGTGAGACTGAATTGAGGCCTATTACCTGCATAGTCCGTCAGCGCCAACTTCGGCTATATGGGCATGTGGCACGCTACCCTGAAACCGATCCTTCCATCGGGTTGTATCTGTTAAGAGCCCAATCCGGCGTGGAGGAGGCCAAGGGGGCGCCCACAAGGCTCGTGGCGGGGGCAAGTTGATGTTTTTGTCGAGAGCTGCTTGGTAGGGGAAAGGAGCCTGCAGGGGAAACTCGTGCGTGGTGCCCCCCCGGGAGTGGCGTCGTAGGGTGGGCGAGGCGACGCGCCCCGGCGTATGCCCCCAATGATTGATTGATTGATTGTCAAGCTCGGGTCGAACTTGGGACGCATATCTTCCTTCTTTCCCCACTCTGTAGCCCTTTCTTCCCTCCCACCTGTGGGGAGAGAAGGGCAAAAGGGCAGTATATGACAGGCTTAAGTCCTCCTATCAACTACCCTCCTATACGTTTTTCTACATTCCCACGCAATCTTATTTCCCAAGCCTGTTTAAAAACACCTTAGTTATTTCGCTATTTTCCTTCTCTCTTCATTTACTCCCCATACAGTCCTAGCACAGTAAGGATTCCCCATCCACCTCGTATATCCTCCTATCCCATTCACCGTCTCCTATCACTCCTAATAGGACTGTATCAGCCTCCTCCTCTCCTGCTCATATCTGCCACACTCTATTATCAAGTGTTTCAATAGTTTCCCTTGTTCCTCTACAGAAGCTACAGGCCTGTCCTGCCCATCCCTACCCCCTAGCTTTCACCTTTAGTTTTTCCTGTCCTTCCCTTTCCCCAAACAGTCTGCTTCCCCAATCACCTGCATGCCAGTGAAGTGCCTCAGGCTTCTTTTTTCCACAGTACCATTTTAAAACGGGGATTTACCCTCCATACCTGCTCCCACCTAGCTAGTCCATTGCTCTATTCTTATCTTCACCTCCTTGGTTCTTATCCTGTCCCAGGTTTCTACAGTTTTTCCCCTCTTTTCCACCTCTCTAATTTCCTGTATCCATGTTGATTTTTGCCCCAACCTCCTTCAGGATCTGCTTCACCCATCTATCCTCACTAAGTCCCTCTATTTTCTTCAGGAGGTTAAGTTTCCCTTTTAAAATCCTTCCCTGAAGGTGCTCCCCCCCATATCTCCTCGAATGGCCCTCCACAGCTGTGCTGATTGGGGCTCCTAATCCCCATCTAATCAAAATGTTCTGTGTCCTCTGTTCTTTTTCTGTGCCCTGTGATAATAGGTTTATCTCAGACCATACAAGCAATATGGCACTGCCATTCCTATCCAAAGACTCCTCCTACTTCATATTTGTTAATTGTCCTACTTCCCCCGTTAATGATCATGCCTGTCATCCTCCTAGCCTTTCCCTCATTAGTTTTCCTTTGTCTTTCTCCTCCAACCCCTTCCTTACTTACTTCCAGTCCTAAGTATGTATACCTATCACCACCTCTAGAATGTTGTTTCCTAGAACCATTGACCTTCCTCTCTGCTGTTGAACTCCATAAACCTTATTTTTCCTGACACTGAACCTAATGTTCCATTCCCGTCCATAACTGTTGACTATTCCCAGCACTCCTCCATGTCTTCCTTCCTCTCTGTCATGAGAACTACTCGTCGGCATAGGCTAAACATCCTAGTTTTCTATTCCCCACTCTGACTCCCTTCTCTGACTTTCTGATCCTCACTATCAGTTCCTCCATGTAGATGTTGAAGAGTTTTGGGAGAGATAACACATCCCTGCCGAACTCCTATGTTATTCTTCATCCATCCTGTGCTGATATCTCCTAGTGTGAATTTTACCTCATTTTCCTTATACAACTCCCTAATTACCTGCACCACCTTATCTTTCTACTCCTGGGTGTGGCCAATAGTCTCATTAAATTTTCCTCTATCAACAGAGTCGTATGCTTTCTCAATATCTATAAATACCAGGTACATTTTCCTCATCTCCCCTCCGGCTCCTTTCTATGATTTCCTTTATCACCAAAAAGTTTTCTAAAACCTCCTCTACCTTTCCTAAACCCATTTTGCTCTTCCCCCAGCACCTTATCTTCCCCAGCCATGACATTAGCTTGTTGTTTATAAACCCACCCAAATACCTTGGCCATTCATCACTGCTATGGGTCTGTAATTTTCCTTCTTTCCTCTTTTGGCTTCCCGCCTCCTTTATGTATAAGTGTCACCCTACTCCTTTTCCAGTCTTGGGGCACCTCAACCTTTCTCCAACATCTCTCTAAAAAGATTAACTAGAGCTAGTTTCAACCCTTCTCCCCCATGCTTTATGAATTCCCCTATGATTCCATCTGTTTTCCCCCTGATTTTCCTATCTTAATTTCTTGTAGCAGAAGCTACATCCTGCTCCTATTCTAACTTTTCTATTATTATTTTCTATTTCTATTCTATTACAATCTATACTTCTCTTCTTCAGTGTAGATAACTAATTCCCTACTTCCTCTTTACTTCTTCCTCCTTCCATATGACTTTCCTCCAGTATTCTTCCCCTACAGGGATAATCTCTTCCTCTCTTGTTAACTCTCTGTCCTCCATCTTCAGCCTAACTTCTTGTGCCCACTGGCCCCACCTAGATTTCTCCTCAGTCTTCTCCATCCTTTCCCTTTTTTCTTTCCCTTCTAGGCATATTACGAAGTACCTGTGCCTGTTCTTCTTCCCACATTCCTATCTTTCTAACTAAGGACTGGGCTCTTTTCTTTGCCTCCTGGTATCTATCCCAGGCCTCCCTCCATTCTT
The DNA here is from genome assembly GCA_016584305.1 of Chionoecetes opilio. Taxonomy (NCBI): domain Eukaryota; kingdom Metazoa; phylum Arthropoda; class Malacostraca; order Decapoda; family Majidae; genus Chionoecetes; species Chionoecetes opilio. The sequence goes on along the minus strand of JACEEZ010014237.1, from coordinate 1,621 downwards.
CCTCATACCTCCCCCCTTGAAGTCTTGCTAATTTGGCCAAACTTCTCTGTTTCCTGTTCTCTTTTTTTCTATCTCGTATTGCCTGTCCGACCTCCTTATCCCACACCTGGAACTTTTGCCGATCTGGAATTCTCGCCGACGTCGGCGAGTCTACCAATTTATCACGTCGGCGGGAGTTCCAATTTTTGCCAACAATTCCAGTTGGTATAATTTCTAGAGTCCTTTCCCGCCCTTATTAACCCTTTCACGCACGAAAAGCTTCATAAGTTTTTCCGTCCACTGCAACATCCGTCTTATGCTCCCTAAGGGGCCCCGCGAAATGGCCTGATTGCGACGAATTATTTTTTTTTGTTATCAATTTCACCAACGTGTATTCTTTTTTCCCGGCATTTATTATATCATTGGTTTTGCAAGAGATTATTCTGCCTTATGAAAAAAAAAAATAACAAGAAATGCAAATAATAGCGGAAATTTTCCGACTCCGAAAAAATATTGAGTAAAGATAAATAAGAAAAACTTACGTTCACCATTCGTAGCTCGAAACTTCCTGAGTCAAATTTTTATGGTTTATATGCCATAAAAACGGATTTTTATGAGGATTCCAACGCTACCATTATAATTTTCATATGGCCAGTATGGCCAGCTCGGGACACTTTTAAAGGGACGACAATCCCCGCGCACAGGCTGCCTGCTGAGTGGAAAAATGACACACAAACCCTAAAAAATAATAAAAAAAAAAAAAATAATAATTTAAAAAAAAAAAAAAAAAAAAAAAAAAAAATCATTTACATCACTCACACGAGAGAGTTGACAATTAGTTATTTTTTAGGTCTAGCTGTATCTTGACGCAGAACTTTTGACGCAATTCTGATAAAACTTTATTTTGGCGAATTTTTTAATGTTTTGACGCAATTCACGTCAAAAGTCAGATTTAGAGGGCCCGTTAGGTTAGTGGAACCAAACAGGGGTATGGGGGGGGGGGCTCACCTCCCTAATTAGTCAAAGAGTATTAGTATGGTCAATAAGGAGTATTGGTTGAAACTGCGTATTTCCAATATTACTAACCTAACCTCACTAAAACAAACCTACTTTACCAATAACCTCCTTGCGGGCCAAGGGGGGAAAGGACTCAAAAGGGAAACCCGGTTAGGTTAGGTTAGTAATTTTTTTTGGGGGGTCCGCTAGCAGGTTATTGGTGAGTAGGCAGGTAGGGTTATAGTGAGGTCCAAGGTAAAGGGAAAAGATGGGGCAATCCTCACCCAAAATGCCCCTGATTTAAAAATATACCTGATTGTAAAATTTCTTTAATCTTTTGGATCCCCCACATTAGTGATGACCAAGCTAAAATATTTAGGATTATGCAAAAGCTTAAAAGTTGTATCATGTTTGTTACCTCTTGATGTATTTTGCACTTGATTTCTCTTTGAAAGGATACTATTCATGGTAAATTTTTACACTAGGACCGAAATTCCCACACAATTGGGAGTGAGTTTTTGTTTCCCTTTAGATTTTGAAAACTCTTAACCGTGAAAATCTTCGGTATCGTTTTAACCCCCCTTTCCCCATCCTTGCCAAAAAGCCTCTCACTACTTTTTCGGAGGAAAAATAAATCGAAAAAAAT
>JACEEZ010014236.1:10000-51628 GCA_016584305.1 Chionoecetes opilio | reverse complement strand
TGAATGGGGCGGGAACAAGAAGCCTGGTGGTGGATGGAGTATAACCGGACGACCCTCCCAGAAGCATCAGAAGCTTGCCAGGGAACCTGCGATGTGGCTGCAAGAACAGCTGCAGAGGACGCTGCAAATGCCAGAAGGCGGCTCTTCAGTGTACAGATCTTTGTCAGTGCGGTGGACAGTGCTCTGAGTGACGCGGCTCACAGAGAACAGTTCATTACTGTTTGGACACAATTTCCATCCTATTGACTTACAATTAGACTATAATAAGCTATTGTGTGTACCTCTGCTACCTACAAAAACAGAAGAAATAATTCTGGGTTGTTTGACGCACTTGACGAAGTGGTCCTGATTTCAAAATCGTAACATGACGTAAAAATGATCATTCTTATTTTTTAGCTCAAACTAGTAATTATTTGCCATTCAACTGTTATGTGGACAATAAAATTACTGATGTATGATTTATAATACAAAGGAAAAACATTCCCATCCCTAGAATTGATATAACCTACAATATCAAAGAATTTCAAATAAGCGATGGCGGCCATCTTGAAAATGGCCGCCATTTTTGTCACAGGTCGAATCTGAGATGGCCCTAAATCTAAAAATCACCACTGAGGCATAGTCTACCTGCGGACCAAATTCCATGCTTGTTTCATCAAACCCACAATACTTTCACCTATCTGCAGTACTATAGATACGGCTTGTAAGTTAATAAAATCTGACTCGGGTCTTTACGACAAATTATCACAGCATTAAGATATGCATATACATTCTTTGCATATCAGAGAGTAACTAATCATATGAAAAGTGATTGGAGCTGATTTCAGCTCAAATAGTATTATAAATCAATCAAAATATGCGTTGGGAGTGCTAAATGGCAGAAACCTCCCTTGACATGGGCGACACTGGCATTTGCTGCTATTTTAGAGTTTATTTTATATTATTTATTATTTTATTTGGTATTTTAAGACCTACTTCACTAAACTTGGGGAATACGGCGTTAAGCTAATAAATTGAGACTCAGGTTCTTTAATATAAAGTATCACATCAAGATATGCATTTACTTTTTTTTTTTTTGCATATCAGAGAGTAATGTATTTATTAATCATTCGCTAAAAAGTGATGAGAGTTGCTTTCATCTCGAATAGTATTTAAGCAATATAAAAGTGCATAAGGAGTGCAAATGGCAGTAACCTTCTTTGACAAGGGCGCCTTTGGCACCTGGCTGCTAAATGATTAATACTTTTGTTTTATAATATCCTTACATAGACTAAAATGTATTCCCTGGCAGAGTAACTTGGGCTTAATAGCTCCAGTGGCCTGAGGGAGAGTCCTCGGCAAGGTTAAGAATAACTAACTACCTGCAACAGATGTGTTAAAATTAGACATTTAATAATAGAGGAGATAGACTGAGTTACAGTAGGATTATGTTAACTGGAGATACTCGGAGGTGTTTACTTTCATCCTCAATTTTAGAGTTAATTCCTCACACAAAAGCTACCTTCCCTGTACTGTCGCTATATAATTCCTCAGAGGCTAGGAGTTCATGTGTTATACTATCTTAGCAACTTTTCCTCGGTGAATAATTCACTCACTTTCTAACTTTGTGAGTCTATAAATTCATAAGAAAAACTTAATTAAGTTTACTACTATCTCCCATTGCCTGGCTTTTAAGGCAATTCAAGAAGGAGAATTGAATATATATTACATATAAGGATGATATAAGAAGCGAATAAATTATAAGAATTACTAGAACTTATTAAACATTAGTGTTAATCAAACAAATTTAAAACATCTACAGAAAAAATAACTGACAAGTTAATTATTTGAAATTCCTTCACATGGCTATTTAGGCAAAAACAAATTGAAAAATTTATCTCACCTTTAAACTGTATGTAAAAAAGTGGAAATTTAAAATTAATATCATGTAGTGTCGCTACATTTTTCCACTAATTATTTAAGTCCACGGCAATCCATCATAAAACCTGAATCAGAGGTCTTCCTCCAAGGGCTGTGTCCACTAGGGGCGTTTGAGTAGACTGCTGGCTCCCGAGGCGCTGACTGAGGGGGGGTTGAGTTGGAAGTATAGGGATGTAACTCGCGTCCCGTTTTCATGTCACAATCAATTTTCCTTTCGTCCGTTTTCCCAAAAGAAAAAAAAACCTTGTAGTCTTTGTCCTGTCCTCTTAAAAACAGCAGCTGGATCGCAGAGCTATTTACGGGAGGATTTTTCCTTTTGTCTCTCTATATAGATCAGTTTTTTTTCGTTTGGATAACGTGATTGATACGGGAAAGAGGAAGTGCGACTCGCACCCACAGGTCGGGTTTTGTCTGCACGCTTGAGCAATCTCCCAAAATCTCTTTTCCTCGCTTGTTTCCAAGTTTCCCCTTGTTCCTTGCTCGGGTTTGTTCCGCAATAACGCCCTTTCCCACATTCCTCACTGTATTATATCACTCGTTCTTTTTATTACTTGCGGCACGACTTATATTAAAATTTTATGTTGCCACATACCCCGTTGTCATTTTTTTTATTTTTCGACATTACTATTATGTGTTGAACAACGCAACTACCGTGAGAAATGTTTCACTTTTCCATCGCTGTGTCCCCAATTATGTTACCCCTTTTTAGTTTTGTTATTACGGTAACAGGTGTACAGCTATTTCCATACAGGTCTTTGACCTCTAGCGGAATTGCCTGCTCCCCTCCTTTTTTTTTTTTTTTTTTTAAATTTTTTTTATTTACATCTATTCTAATATTATCCTTACATAACATATGCCAACTCCTACACTACATACCAAAAAGCCGTAATAAATGATCGGGCATCACCCCGCCGCTGTACCGCAGCCACAGTCGGTCACAGTGGCGGGCGTGAGGTCCTCCCGCCCTTAGGTTCATCGGGGGGGGGGGTGGCAGCGCCACCTCCAGCACGGGTGCAATTTTTCTAAAACTGCCAACGAGGGCGGCCGCGCTTTGGGGGCCGACGCGCTGTCTGAGCCGCTCTGTAGGGGGCGGAAAGCAGGTATGGATCGGGGGTGGGGGGTCATATAAAGACATGCTCCCCGGGCCCGGGCCCTCAAACCCGCCCCCTCAGCCCCTCCGGGGTTACTTAGCCAACCCGAAGTCGGTTTTAAACGACCTCCTGGGCTCGGGCAGCTCGGGGCGGGGCGTAACGGCTCGTTTTTTTTCTTGGGGCTTGTTTGTGCCAGGCTGCCTGCCTCGATGTCTACACCACTGGCGATATGTTGCTCTGCGCCACAGACGGCAGCGCGTCGGGCCCAGTACCTTGGGGCCCCGGGATGCTGGGTAAACATCGGGCCCACCGCGGATGTCTGGGGGCCCCTCCGGGCCCCGCCTCATGGGCCACCTCTTCCAGGGCGCCCATGTGGCTGGGCACCCGTTGAACCTTACCGGGCGCCCCTTGCGGGGGGCCCCTGGATGTGGCCCGGAGGCGGTGGTGAGCTGCACGTTGTCCACGGTGTGGGGGGCTGCCGTAGGACCTGCGGGCAGACATGGAGTCGGTGAATAAACCACACCTCCTCCTGTGGGGCCCGGGGCATGCTGTAGGGGGCCCCCATCGCCACCAGCTCCGTCTGCAGCGGGGCAATGTCGGGTTCCCCCCGGACAGCACCTCACCGCCCAAACCACCGCGCACCTGTCAGGCCTCTCCAGGGTCAACGGAGCCGTGGGTGTAGTAGATAGCCCCCGCAAACCTGCGGGGAAACATTGGCGGCGCCACCCCCTGCAGGGCGACGCTCTGGAACATTGGGCGTCGCCACCGCCTGCAGGGCTGCTGCCTCAGCTCCCCCGCGGCCAACGCCTTCGCGGCCGGCATGTGCGTAATCACCTGGCGGCAGGGGGCTGCCACGGTGGGGGAGCCGTAGTTGACAGCGGGGGGGTCGGGTCCGTCCGCAGCAGTGGTGGGGCCCGGGGGAGGAGGTGGAGCGGCGTCTCCCACCCTCTGCGCAGGTGTTGCCCGGCGTAGTCCCTGTCCTGGGGCAAGACCCTGCACCCCGGGCCCGCGCGCAGACTCCCTTGCCTGGCAAAAGGATCTTGGCCCCCCGACGGGCCACGATCTGTCAAACCCTGGGGGCTAGGGGCACCAACGTGCCTCCGCCTGCATACGGGGTGTTTGCCCCACGGGGTGCCCCAGCAGGGTCCTCAAAGCTCGGTTCTAAAGGACCTCTAATTTCCTCTGCTGAGTGGCGTAACGAACAAGCCGGGGCGCGTAGTCTCAAGGGCGCGCCAGTGTCCGTAAAGAGCGCAGCACTGATGACGGGGCCCCGGCTTTGTGCCCCTCTCAGGGCCCTCTGACTTGACCGGGCTCCCCTCTCCCTCAGATACTTGACCTGATAGTAAAGTGAGGACCCGGTCAACCACTTTCCCGGGGTACGGGAAGCGGGGGGCCCCAACCCACCTATGCCCTGTATCTGTAAGGACAGACCGGGAAGGCAGCGGCCTTGAACACCTGGCCTTGGACTTCTCGCCGATACTTGAGACCCAGCTCTCTGCCTTGCAACTGGCCAGGTAAAGGGCTTGCTGGGTCGAGACACCCGGTCACCCCGGCCAGTGACGACCAAAACCAAAGTCGTCGGCGTAGCTGGAGTGCCGTCCCACCGGAACGGGAGGCCGCCAGCTGCTCCACTGAGGGGGGAAAAAGGTGGGGGGTTAGGCCCCGCCCTGCGGGGTGCCGTTCTCCACTCCCCGTAGCTGGATTTGCGCCCTGGAAACCCGACCCGGCGCGGCGGTCCAGAGTAATCCCCAATCCGCGGATTGCCCCGCACGCCCCGCCCCCACCACGCGCCCCGGATGGCGTGGCGTTGGCCCGCTCAAAAGCCTTCTCCAGGGCAAGGAAACGGGGACGCAGGGGGGTTGTCGATTTTGGGGCCCGAGGGCCATGACCTGTTTGGGGGTGCCCACCCCCTGGTGAAGCCGAAATGTGTGGGTGGGGGCTCCCCGGCGCCCCCCAGGAGGCGGGGCGCACCTCCTCTCCGCCGCTTGGCCTGCAGTCTCGGAGATTGGGCCCGGGGGTTGGGGGTTCCCTGGGCTTAGGGGGTGGGCTGGGGGTTTTGCCCCCTTCCACGCCCGGGGGAAGCGGCCAGCCCCAGGAGGGTTTCAGGGCCAGGATGCCCCCCCCCCGGCCGCCCCACGTGGGGGCCCATCGAGTGGTGACGCCCCCCCTCGCGCCCGGAGCGGTGTCCCCTCCCCCTTTTGGCCCTTACCAGCTCCCGAAATGAAGGGGGATCAGTTGGGGTCGGGGCGAGCGCGAGCGCGCCATGACCGCCTCGCGCACAGGTTGAAGCTAACCTGCAGCCACTGGACAAGGGCGGGGAGTTGGTCGCTGCTACCCCTCGAGACAAAATCTCCCCAGGCGCTCGGCCTCCTGAACCCGGGGGTGGGGGGAGGGCGGGGGGGGGTCTCTTTCCGGGGGCATCCTCCCTTTCCCCACAGCTCGGCCACTTGGTGTGTTGGTTAAAACCTGCGCACCATTCGAGCATTTGGGTCCCCAACCCGCCCCGTGACCTGCCGAGCGTGCCTCACAACCTCACGCAGCCTCCAATTTTTGGGTGTCGGCCGCCTGCTGTACAACTTCCGGTGGGTGTTAAACCATTTGGTTCTTTTTCCGCCCTCCTGGTTGTAAACCACCATTCTGATTGTACCTGCGCCGGGGACGGGGGCCTTCCGTGGTATGGCTGCCCCCCGCCCTTAAAGGCCAACGTCATTCGCTTTCCGCTGGGCCAGTCCTCTGGGGGCTCGTAGGTGGCCCCCCCACTCGGCCAGGGTGGCCTAAACAAGCCCAGTCCCGCCCCTGATTTCCAAAGCGGGGGCGGGAGCTTGGCGCGGCCGGGTGCCTGCAGGTTGACTCATGTGGTCGCTGGTCAAGTGGGGGTGGCCTCCGGGGGCGTCCGGGGCCAGGCCTGGAGATCAAGGTGAGGTCCCGCCTGCCACCCCCGTGGGTGGGCCCCCGGTGTTTTTTGGGGGACAAAATTTTCCCGGGACCTCCTCCAGCACCCCGGCTGGTGGCGCCCCGACGGTTTTTGGGGAAAAAGACTGAGCATCGGGTGGTGGGCGTTGAAGTCCCCCACCCACGAGGACCTGCTGTGTGTGGCGAGGGAACAACTCAAAACGGCCTCCCCTTTTTCCTCCTCCACTGCTGTATATGTTGTATACATCAGTGGGAGGCCTGGAACTCCAGCTGCACTGCCTCACCCCAGCCCTCGCCACATCCACGGGGGGCCCCCAATCCGAGGGGCGGGAGAGGGTGCGTACCCCTATCACACAGCCCGACGCCCACGTCCCACATATAGTGAGTACACCGTGTATCCGCTATCCTCCCCTCAAAGTGCCCGGCGTCAGCGTTTCCTGCAGGAGACGGTCAAAGGGCCTCCTCCCTATGGCCTGGAGGCCTCAGTCTCTTCCACGGAGCCCTTGGTGTTCCATTGGGGCACCTTTAGCCTGCCAGCGGCGGGGGGCGGGTGGGGGGAGGTCACGGGTGCCTCGCCATCCCTTTCTCTTTCCTCAGCTCTATTATTTTATCGTGAAAAGACCCGGGGGGGCTGTGTAGTGGGGGGGGAAGGGAAGGGGGGCGGGGGGGTGAGGGACTGTCGTGATGGGGAAAGGGGACGAAAAATCCCTTTCAATCTCGGCCCCGAGGAAAGGGCCCCAAGTTCCCCCCCCCGTCCCCGGGGGCGTCTCCGGCCTGGTAGAAGGTGTGAGATCACGCCCCACTCGTCCAGCATCCCCAGCAAAACCGCCACTATACTCCGACAAAAGGGGGGAGTACTTGGTTGGGTCAGGGGAGGAGGGGGGCGTACTCCCGGGCCCAGAAAGTGGGGGGTGGCCGTGGGGGTCGCCGTGGAATGCACAGGGGACGCCTGACGGGCTGGGGGAACTTCGGGTGGGGTGGGAACGTGGGGCGGGGGGGGGGGGGGGGGGGGGGGGGGGGTGGGGGGGTGGGGTGGGGGTGCCGCAGATGGCGTGGGAAAAGGCAAGACAGTGACAGGGTGGGGATGGGCGGCGAGGTGTACCGGGGGGGAGAGGGGTGGGGTCCCGCGCCCCTCCCTAGACTATGGTGTGCCCTCGCCTGCCCTTCCATCTCCGCCCCTGGCGCTGTTCGGCCTATCGTGGTCCACAGTCCCCCCGGGGGGATGGGGTGTCAGGAATGGAAGAGACTCCTAATCCCCCCGATCCTCGCGTCGTGTCCAGTGCCCCCCCACCCCCCCCATGCCGGCCTCGTAGGGACGACCGGAACAAAGGGAAACCTTGCGGCCCCGGGCCGATCACCGCCCCCTGTAGGCGCCTTCCTCCCCAGGCGTCGTCGCAGGCGTTCAGGGCAGCGGGGTTCCAGGCTGTTTCCCCCCCCAAACGTTGAGCTCTGGGGGTCGTGACTGCCGGGCCTTATGAGCCTTATGCCTGCTCGGGTGGGTGCCCTGGCTGCCACACCACACCTCGGGGGTTTTTACAGCCCCTTTTAGGTGATTATACCGCGGCACCCCTAACCCGCGGGGCTCCCTGTCCCTAAAGTCGCAGGAAAATTTTTCCCCCCGGCCCCCGGTCCACCTGTCGGGGGCCCGCCAAACACTCCACCCTACCCGACGGTCGGGGGCCCGTCCCGGCGGCACGGAGGGCCCCCCCAAGATCACGCTGGGATGTCCAGCCCCCTTCAAGAGGGATGTCGAGCGGGTACGCTGGAGGACACTTTGATGTGTCTTTCAGCTGGGTCAAACAAAACAATTTTGGGCCCGGGGGGTCCCGCTCCTAAGCCAGGCCACACATCCTATCGGTGGAGGCAAGGTCCTTGGGGGTCAGGATGTATTCCCCCTGATAGGCAGGTAGCTTGGTTTGCTGCCCAGAGGTATACATCAATAAGGTGGTATTGGCTAGTCGTGGTCGAGCAGTTTTTAAACTAATGTATAATTATTGTTAAGTCCCAAAGGAATCGAGTAAGACAATATACTATTATAAATATATATATATATATATATATATATATTATATATATATATATATATATATATATATATATATATATATATATATATATATATATATATATGATATATATGTACACTATGAAGTTTGAACAATAATAATGTCACGGGGTTCTTTACTAACGGCCATTGAAACTAATGTCTAATAGACAGAGCCAGAACAATTATTTACGTAACAAAGTACACTCACATCCACAGGTGTGATGTGTACACACCGACTCTCAGAGGAGTCTTGTATCGGAGCGCTAGGTGTCGCGTCACCTGTTGTTCTGCCTCTCTCCGCTCCGTAGGCAGCATATAAGGAGTTTGACCGTAACTTCCAAGGTTCCGGTTTCCCAGGCCTGTGGCGCGTGGACAGGCTCGTGTGGTGCAGTCAGCATCAGCATCCTTGGTCAACACGCTGACACAACTCACACCATGTTGGTTTGTGCATTTCATCAAAAGGTGTTGCTGATACAGACAGACACACAGACACACACATCCTGCTGTTGGGATATACTAAGATTTTACACATATATATAATATATAACCAGTGCCGTAATAAGACGACAGTCGCAAGCTAGTCGCCGATTAGTCGCCTAAGTACGGCAACCCGAGCCAACCACGCCGACTTTGGGGCTTCATCCCCCCAAAAATCGGCTGCAGTTGGCACCTACTGGATGACTCAGCAAGTCGTGACCGGTCGCCTTCGCGAGTCATGGAGAAGTGAACGGGCCTTTAAGGAGAGCGTCCATCTTTCTCTGCTCCGCCCGGGGATCGAACCCGGGACCTCTCGGTTGTGAACCGAGCGTGCTAACCACTACACTACGGAGTACCCCTACCCCTGAGTGTGTGTGTGTGTGTGTGTGTGTGTGTGTGTGTGTGTGTGTGTGTGTTGTGCGTGCGTGCGTGCGTGCGTGCCTGCGTGCGTGCGTATGTGCGTGTGTGTGGATGGGGGGGGGGGGGGGGGGGGGGGGGGGGAGACATGAAGTCTTATTTTCTTTCTAGATATTTGTTACTATTTTCTTCAAATCTCAATATATACCAGATTAATAAAAACACACAATTTATCTATCATTTTTTATCTACAAATATATTATCCTTCATATATTTGTCTTCTTGTCACAATTGTGGTGAAAAAAATACAGGAGATAAAATGCTGGGCACATCATCATCATTGTCACCGTCAGCCCTTTTCATTATATTTACCTTTGGTACGTACAATATTGCCTCATTCTTTTCTCACCGTCACCTCATCTTGCGACGCATACAGAGCCCCATCCTGAAGGAGGTGGGAGTGAGGCGGATCTCCAAAATTGGGATATCTAAACAAACCGTCGTCTACGAACTTGCTTGGCTGGCGAGTTTTACAAAAGTAGTCATTCTTCCACAAAAAGTAGTGTAAGGTAGAAAAAGGATTCCCAGAGGAGATAAATATAATATTATGTTGATCCTTCTGTCACTGGCCTTATTAAGTAAGCGAGGCAGTGAGAGGTGTGAGAGAGGTGATGGTAAGTGGTCATGGTGGTTGAGATGATGGCGGTGATGGTCTTGTAGGATTATGTGATAAATCACCTTCCACCAACTCTTTCACCACAGCTATACCAACACCTTCGTTCCCCTCCTGAATCTCTGCCTCCACCATATATAGCCTCTCGGCCTCATCGTGACAGTTCCTTCCAGTAACAAACGTTTATCATCTTCCGTATCGGTTTAGTCTGTTGTGCGATGCCTTAGGAAGAGTCACACATCTCACTACCTCCACAACACCAAACTAAGCACTGCCAACACAGACACACACACACACACACACACACACACACACACACACACATACACACACATACACACGCACTAACACACACACGCGCACACACACCACACACACACACACACACACACACACACACACACACACACACACACACACACACACACACACACCGATAGACTCACTCAAGTGACATAATCACCTGATCCACAAGGTTGTTATTAGCAAGGGAAACTGGAGTAAGGAAAGTTAGGGCAAAGGGATCTCTGTGTCGGTGAGGGGGTGGAGGAGAAGCGGTAAACGTCAACGGTTTGTTTGAGTTTTGTTCAGCCGGTTATTTTTGTATCTTGTAATTATTGACTGAATTAGTGGGAGGCAAAGTTTTGTAGCGGCACCCTGGTGCCCCCGCGAGTACTTCAAGTGTGCCAGCCAGTGAAGAGGAGCTGCGGGAATGGACACAGAAGGGTTGCTTGGAGGACAGGTGAGATGTGTTATTTTTCACTCATTATACCATGAATTACCATCGGAAGTTTTGTCCAACCATCTTGTAGAACTTGTAGTTGAAGGGTCTGTAGAAATCCCTGAGGATATTGTAGGTGTCACGAGAGACTTCGGGGTGAGAGCGACCCTTGGACGAACCGAGGCAATGTGGCCGACCAGACTTTTCTCGCTTCACCAGACAAGGAAAGCCTTTCGTCACGTTGAAGAAGAAGTGCTTTTCCGTGATGACCCGGCGCAGACCCAGGAACTCCTGCAAGCACACCATAAAGAATAAGTGAGCCGCTGCCATGGCACACATAGCAAGGGACACGAGAAATCTTACCAATCCTGTGGCTCAAGGGTATGGAATGGAAGAAAATTGTTTGAGTTTCATGCTGAAGTGGCTGCTTTCTATATACGATAAGTAATACAAGTATAAAAGAGAACAATCATTAACACCATTATAATGAAAGGCAACATTCATGCTATCGTATAGAGGAGCAGGAAGTGAATTATTTGAGGCCAATACAGAGTGAGAGAGAGAGAGAAAGAAATAGACAGATAAAGAGAGAGAGAGAGCGAGAGAGCGAGAGAGCGAGAGAGAGAGAGAGAGAGAGAGAGAGAGAGAGAGAGAGAGAGAGAGAGAGAGAGAGAGAGAGAGAGAGAGAGAGAGAGAGAGAGAGAGAGAGAGAGAGAGAGAGAGAGAGAGACTACTTTAGTTTTACATCAGACCGTCCCTTTGAGTTCATGCCACTTCCCCACACACCTATAGGAGACCTATCAAGTATAGGTCTATACCTATCAAGTCAGTCACCCGTGGAACGCCACCACCACGACTCACTAACTTGGCTGCACCGATGACGTGCCCACAGATTCTCTGGCAGAGCGCCAGACGACATTCGAAAACCCAGCGAAATTTTTCCTTTTGCCACTTTTGAGACACTGATTTCACCGCTGCGACCCCTGAGGCTCCTCCTTCTTTTGACATCCTTCCTCTCCTCCTTTTTTACCTCCTCTTTCCTTTCTTTATAACATTAGCTGCTCCTCCCTACCTATTCGTGTAATCTAAAGTGTAGCATACCATTACCATCTTTTTTACCATCTTTTCTATGCACTTTGATACTATGTCCCCTAATGTGCCTGTACTTTGTTCTTGTTTTTTGTTTTTGCTCTAGTACTTAAGTTTACTCCTTGGCTTGTTCTTATTGCTTTGTTTTTTGTCTGTATGCCTCCGGGCGAGAACAAAATTATTATTATTATTATTATTATTATCTGGAATAGAAGTAGTAGAAAAATAGTATTAAAAGTAGTAACAGCATAAGCAATAAAAGTAGCAGTAGTAGTAGTAACAATAATAAATTAAGTTATAGTAGTGGTAGTAGTAGTAATAGTAGTAGTAGTGGTAGTAGTAGTAGTAGCAACATTAGCACTAACAGTTTTACTTTTTTATCTCACATTTTCGTCATTATCGCATTATCCCTATGTTATCCTTATATAATATCCTTATATATATATCCCTATCTCCTGTTTCTCTTTCCTTTCCTCCACCTGTCCCCCGCCCTACACTCACCTGCACACGGCATAGCTCGACAGCGGGATCGTTAATCAGGTTCTCGCCGCTCACGATATGGATGCTGGAGCGAGGGAAATGGTCTAGCCAGCGCTGCAGGTGTCGGGCGTACAGGCCACCGCTGATGGGACCCCAATCGGAGTTCACTAAACCTGGCGATGATTTCACAAACGCCAGTTCCTCGAAAGGTCGCCGAGCTCTGTGCTTACTAGGAAAAGAGAGAGAAGGAGAGAGGGAGAGAGTGAATTATGCATGTATAGGTCGGAGAGAGAGAGAGAGAGAGAGAGAGAGAGAGAGAGAGAGAGAGGGGAGAGAGAGAGAGAGAGAGAGAGAGAGAGAGAGAGAGAGAGAGAGAGAGAGAGAGAGAGAGAGAGAGAGAGGAGAGAGAGAGAGAGAGAGAGAGAGAGAGAGAGAGAGAGAAGAGAGAGAGAGAGAGAGAAAGAGAGAGAAAGAGAGATTTTGAGGAAGACAGGAAAATCTGATGTAGGATTTTTTCTTTTTCTTGCATTTTTATTAAAGAATTTTATGGTGATCCCCCACGTCGCGTAAACCATTGAATTCCCATCGTGAAGATGAGAGAGATAGAGAAAAAGAGACAGAAACAGAGACAAAGAGATACAGAGAGAGACAAAAATAATATAAGAGAGAGTGAAAAAAAAAGAGATAGTTAGCAGAACTCAGTTAGATTCTATTGTAATTTAATCTAGAAAAAAACTGTTCTCTGATTTCCCTTCTTAATTCGTTAAGGATGTCTCACGAGGTCATCCATATGTTAATTGTGATACGGTATTTACAACAAAATAACTGATAGTCTCGTTTATATTACACTTTATTTTCGTTTGGTGACGCTATTGGGATTAAGACTAGTTTTTTTTACAGCTTATTTTTGTTAAAAGAAGTTAAGAAGTATCAAAATATAGTATTATTTGCTTTAAAAACGATAATACCAGACAAATGATTACGAGGATGGCGATTTTCTTTTCCTCTTTCCGCAATTTATCGATAGCGTTTTCAAGTATGTTTTTAAAATCAATTTCTTGATCACTGGTCTACGAGGGCTTTTGAAAGGCCTTCATCTCCTGATAACATAGTTAGGGCTATGAATAATTTAAAATCAACCGTTGTAAATATATCGGTTATCAGAGACATTCCATACCCTTTAATATTATTTGCATCCAACCAGGGCATGAAAGTTACGGTTACGGTACGGTAATTTTTTTCTTAATTCGTACCTCAGATAAATACAGTACCGTTAATTCCGTAACGTACCTGAATATTTGTATCGTACCGTACTTGTACGATTAGTTTTCGTACGAAATTTTCGAACTATTTTTCGTACCAAAAAAGATTTGACTTTCAGAAACAAAATCAATAATTGACAAAATTACCAATAATTTTCCATTGTGATTAATAACACATATTTTGCAGGTAGTACATACAACACATAGTAATTTCTACCCCATTTATCTCTATATATACATACATTTCATAATTACATCCTATACCCAAGACTTACAAATCATTAACTATAAAATATATAATATTATTATATATATATATATATATATATAATATATATTTTATTATTATATATCACAAGCATCTGTCCCCTGCATCAAGCATGATATATATACACATCAAGCATCTGTCCCCTGATTTTAAATAACCAAGTCACTTCACACCAACTACATATACTCAAATGACTATCACTGTTTCGATTGCCCGACTCTCGGTTCGATCGCCCCCACCCCAAGCAGAAATGTTTCCCCACGAAACTAGTGTTCATTCAGTCCTCTACCAACTCAGACAGCATACACACCAAGGTCCGTTAAGTACAAATTATATTTTATTTATTAGTTAGTAATTTTAGATAATATAGGAATATTTTATTGTTTCTTAAGAAATAATTTTTAGATGTTCGCTTTTTAGCATTGCAATATATTAAATTTTTAACTATTTTTTTGCCTTTATGATGCCAAGTGCCTTTGGCGAAAACGTTGCGCATAAACAACCCCAAGTATGACGAGTGTCTTTGTCACCCTGAAAAATCAAAGATAAAATATATATATATATAAAATTATATATATAATATATATTAAAATATATATATATATATATATATATATAATAATATATATATATTAATATAATATATATATAAAATATATATATATATATATATATAATTTTATTATAATTTATTTTTTGTTTTATTTATTTCATTGTAAAACATGAAAGGAATAATAATATCTTCTTCAATCCCAACCTTAAATCGTTTTAGGATGTAAGCGCAACCAGAGAATGTTCTTTTCAAACACTGGCCTGCGCACAGGCAGAGCAATAGCCACTTAGACAGTCTGCAACAAACAAAAACAGACACGCACGCGAACTAAACAAAACAGACACGCGCACACACACACACCCCAAACATAAAACAACAGAAACGCACACACACAAAAAAAAACAACACGCCGGACTCAAACAAACAAAAACAACACGCACGCGCACACACACAAAACAAAAAACAGCACCACACAAACACAAAACAAACAGACACCGCACACAAAATACAAACAACCAGACACGCACGCACACACAAAAAAACAGACAAAGCACGCACGCACACACACAAAAAAAAACCCATTACAGCACGGACTCAAACAAACAAACAGACACCATGCACACAACACAAACAAAAAAAACACGCACGCACACAAAACAAACAGAAACACGCAAACCCCCAAAAACAAAAGGACATGCACCTCACCACACACAAAAACAGACCACAAACACAAACACCAACAAACAGACCGGCACTCAAAAAAAAACAGACATGCACTCACACACACAAACAAACAGACACGCAACACAAACACAAACAAACAACACGCACGCCCCACCACAAAAAACAAACAGACATGCACTCACAAACACAAACAAACCCGACACGCACACAAACCAAACAAACAGACATGCACGCACACAAACAGACCGCACACAAACAAACCCGACACGCACGCACCCCACAAACAGACACGCACGCAAACACACACAAACAAAAAAAACAGACACGCCACAACGCTAAAACAAACAGACACGCACGGGACACCACACACAAAACCCAACAAACAGACACGCACATACACACAAACACAAAAAACAGACACGCACATACACACAAACAAACAAACAGACACGCACAAACCACACGCAAACAAACAGAACGACACACACACACAAACAAAAAAAACAGACACGCACACCCACACGCAACAAACAGACACGCACACCCCAAAACAAAACCCAAAAACAGACACGCACGCGCACACAAAAAACAAAAAAAACAGAAACGCACCCCACACACAAACAAACACACGCACACACACAAACAAACAGACACGCCATACACAGAAATAAAAAGACCCACACACACACAAACAAACAAACACGCAACACACACAAACAAAAAAGAACACACACGCACACACCACACACAACCCCCACACACACACAACAAACAAACAAACAAACCCAAAAAAGCAGACACGCACACACACAAACAAATAAACAGACACGGACACACACACCCAACAAACAAACAGACACGCACACAACACACAACACAACAAACAACAACAACACCCACCCACAACACACACACAAAAACAAACAGAACCCCGCACACAAAAAAAAACCCCACACGAACCAAACAAAACACGCACACACCCCAAAAACAAAAAACCAAATAAAAAAACCACACACACAACAAACAAACAGACACGCACACACCCCACACAAACAAACAACAGACACGCACACACACACACACAAAACAAACACACGCACAACACACACAAACAAACAAACAGCAAACACGCAACACACAAACAAAAACAGAAAACGCACACACACCACACACACAAACAAACAGACACGCACACACACACACAAAACAAAAAAACAAACACACACACACAAAAAAAGCCCCAAACAAACGACACGACACACACACAAAACAAACAAACAAACAGACACGCACACACACAAACAAACAAACAAACAGACACCACACACAACACAAACAGGACACGCACACACAACCACACACACACACACAAACACACGACACACACACAAACAAACAGACAAGATACACACACACACACAAATAAACAGACACGCACACACACACACACACAAACAAAACAGAAACCCCACACACACACAAAAACACACACACACACACCACCCCACACACAAAAAAACACACACAACACACACACACAACAAAAAACAGACACGCACACACACACACACACAAACAAACAAACAGACAAAAGCAAACACACACAAAAAGACAGCACCACCCCACACACAAACAAACAAAAACACGCACACCACACAAACAAAAAAAAACAGAACACACAACACAAACAAAAAACAAACAACATACACAAACACAAACAACCGGACACACACAAACAAACACACCACACACAACCCACAAACAAACACCACACACACACAAACAAAAAAAAAAAAAAAAGACAACCACACAAAAAAACAAACAAGAAAACACCCCACGACACACACCACACACAAAACAAAAAACAAAAAACGCACACACACAAACAACAAACAAACAGACACCCACAACACACAAAAACAAAAACAAAACAAACAAACAACACGCACACACAAAAAAACCACACACAACCCAAATAAAACCCAAAAAGCACACACACACACAAACAAACAAACAGACACGCACACACAAACCAACACAAACACACACACAAACAAAAAAAGACACGCACACACACCACACACACACAAACACAAACAGACACGCAACACACACACAAAAAAAACAACAGACGCACACACACAAACAAACAAACAGACACGCACCCCACCCAAACACAAACAAACAGACACAACACACAAAACAAACAACAAACAAACAAAGACACACACAAACACAAACAAAACCGCACAACACACAAAAACAAACCACAAACAAAAAACACGCCACACAATCACAACAAACACCACACACAAACAACAACAAAAAAATAACACGCACACACACAAACAAAACAAACACGGCACACACACACACACACACACAAAACACCACGCACACACAACAAACAAACAGAAAACACACACACACAAAACAAAAAACCAAGCACGCAGGCACACAAAACAGACGCACGCACGCACACACAAACAACAAACAACGACACGAGCACACACAAAGCCCCCCAAAAAAACACACAAAACACCACACACACAAACAGACCCCGCAATACACACACAAACAAAACAGACACGACGCACACACACAAGCAAACAACCCCACGACTACACAACACACAAACAGACAAGCAACCACACTCAACAACAAAACAAACAGAACACCGGCACGCACAACACACACACACACACACACACCACCCCACACACACACAACACACACCCAAAACACACAAGTGTGGTTTAAATGCAAAGTGGGTATGTGGTAATGGGCCGACGCCCCACGGGCCACCTGACTTATCTCCTTTACCTGGAACCCAGGAGGGCAGGAGGCTGAGGGATAATCCCCATTCTCGTTCACACCCAGCCGTCCAGGAGCTTGGCAGAAATTTACCTGGCTAATGAGGTCAAACGGGGGTGTTAATAATAGAGTCAAATCTCGCTCATTCATTCCCCATCGCCCATCCACGCCCCAAGGGCGGCGAAACCATATGCTGGGTACGAAAATGGTCGTATTGACGGCTTGAAGTATGAAAAGCCTTTTTGGGTCCTGACAGAGTAGTGCACTAAGCTATGGTAGGAAAGTGCCACCAGGCAAACCGGGTATACAGCAACCAATACAGACATTGTTAGTAACAGCTACAATGAAGAACTGAAAGAAAAAAATACGTCTGGACGCGTGCCCTTGACAGAGCCGGCTGCGCCAGCCGGCTCGGAGCCATATAACCTCCCAATAATCGTCCCGGGGAGAGGGGCTGAAAACTTGGCGGGGAAGGAAGGGGGGAGCGAAGGCCGGCACTAGCCTGCAGGACCAAAAATAGGGTTTATACTTCAAAGCGTCATTTAGGTCCCATAGTAGTGATAAGCTACCTGCCACAGGAGACGGGGCAAGAAGCCCCCGGGCCCCGCGGGGGGGAAAAAAGAGCAACTGCAAAAAGAAAAAAACGATACCACTAGTATACTCACCCGAATCAACCCGGAGCCCGGTCAAGGGAAGGCCCGGGCCCACCCCCCCAAGCCCCCCCGGACGGAGGGAGCCCCGGGCAACACGGGGGAAGTCCCCCGACGGGTGGGACAGGAAAAGAGCCACGAAGCACGGGGCCGAAACTCCCTGTCCCCCTTCCCGTACCCTCCCCAAGGAAGGGGTGCGGGGGAAAGGCCGAGACGAAAAGCAACCCCCCGGAAACGTCATGGGGCGAGGGGCGTGCCCCGGGAAATCCGCCGCCCTCGATGACCCCCCGGACCCGGGCCGGCAACCCCCCTGGGGGGTGGGGGACGCCATTTGATAGGATCGCGGAACGGGAAAACTCCCGGTCACACCCCCGGGGTGGAAGCATCCGGGAAACCCGGAGCGCCAAAACCCGGGGCACAAGGGGTGTGCGGGGTTCCCCGCAGCCCAAGCCGGAAGACGCCCGGTTGGAGCCCGGTGGTCGCCCCCCTCTTTTTCTTCCCCAGCACCTTGGACGAGAGGGAAGGGGGACAGCGGACCCCTTTCCCGCAGAAGGTGTCCACTGGGGGAAACGGGTCAGGCCCTCAGCTGAAAAACCCGGGGAAAACCCCGAAAGCCAGGGCCCCCCAGGAAAAAGGGCCTTCTAAAGGGGGCGGGGTTTCCGGCAGCGTCCGACCCAAACTTTCCCCCCGCGGGAACCCGGGAAAAAAACCCTTCCCCAAAGGGACCAAAAGGGGGACCGGGAGGGACGGGGAGGGGGGTTTTGGGGGGGCCCAAACCCCCTTAAAAAGGGTCACAGAACGCCGGTCCAGGCCCCAAAAACCCCAACCGTTTTTGGGGGGGTAAGCCGGGGCCCGGGCAAGGGTGAGTGGAGAGAGTAGGGGAGGACCTCCCCGGTCGGGGGCCGGGGAAAAGGAGAGGAAACCCAGGAAAAACCGATTCAGAGAGTCGCGGAGGCCCGTAAAATTTTGGGAACGACTGAAAGGCCTTCCATTGAGACTGAAAATGTCCCGTAGAACGGGCAAAGAGCCCCAAAACATTCCTCCCTCCCGGGGTCCGGGGCCCGGGGCCCGACGGAGGGGAGGTACGGAGAAACTCCAGGCGTGTAGCTTCAAGGGGGAAAGAAACCCTGGCCGGGAGCTCCCCCAAAAACAAAGCGGGGGCCCCTTTAGGGAACCCGGGGGGGGGAAAAAGGCCTTAAAGTTGGGAAAACCCAGGGTTTTGCGCCGGCCAGGGAGGAGCCCCCCGGGCCCTTTTCCCCTTAGGAACGCAGTTTGTTGCATCCCTTTCGGAGGAAAAACTGGTGCGGGGAGGCGGAAACGGTAAACATGGCGCCACATGTTCCAGTTTTCCTGAGGGCTTTCCGGGCCCCCCGGGCAGGGGGCCCGGTCCCCCCTCGTCAAAAAGGCCTGTAGTTGGGCAGGGGCGGCGGGAGCGAAGAGGTCCCCCCCGGAGTGCCCCACCCCCGACAGAGAGCCGCAAAGCGCCCCCGGGGTGAAGCTGCCATTTCCCCCCGACGACCCCCGGAAAGGGCGAGACGGGGCCCGTGGGCCCCACACATTTTTCCACCCCCGGGCCCGGGAACCTGGCAGACGGATGAAGGTGGAAAGGGGCCCGCCAGGCCAAAAGATCTGCCCCGAAAAAGGGCAACAAAGGGCGGATCTGGATGTCCCTTGGCGGGCGAACAGGGGGCCCCGCGACCATGTTGCCCAAACTCGAAAGCGGGAAAAGCCGCCCCTTCTGGGATCGGGTTCGATCGGAGGAAAGAAGAGGGACCAGCAGCTTCTTGACTTTTGATGGGGAGCCCGGGGCCCCCCCCCCGGAAACCACCCCCAAAAAACCCTCCCGGGCCCCCCGTCGGAGGATTGGTAGCCCCCCCGGGACGCCCGACGCATCGACATCACGAAGCCCGTGGGGGGCGGGCCGCCACCCCGCCCCCCAGGGAAAAACCCCGCCCTCCCCCAACCACCGCCCCATGTGTGGGGGCCCAGGGGGGGACGGGCCGGAGCAAGTCGCGGGGCCGCACCGGAAAGGCTGTTTTTAAACCCCCCAAAGGCGACGGAGACAAAAGGGGGCCCTAGGGGAGTGACTTCGGGCGGGGGTTGGGACGACCCGAGAAGGGACCCCCAATGCCTCCTTGACAAAAAAAGGGGAAACACCGGGGCCCCGGAAGAGGCTTTGATGAAGTTTTGGCCCGGCTTTTTTCCCCCCCAAATTTTTGGGGGACCAAAGCTGAACGGGATCCCTTTGGCATGCCCAGCCAAGTAATGGGGGGAGAGGGGTAAGGAGGGGCCCTTTCCCTTTTTGACTGGGAAACCCCATCCCCCCCCACCCCCCAAAAGCTGGGTCCAGCAGGGCGAACCGCTTCCTCCGTACGGGGGGGACACCAGCCAATCGTCCAAATACATGAGGCAATTGACCCCTGCGGGGACACCACCCGCTGGGGCCACCCCCCTTTGGTGAGCCCCCGAAAAACCCTGGGAGCGATGGAAGGCCGAAGGGCAGTCTGGGGGAACGGGCCCCCCGTGCCCGATCCGACCGGGAAGGGCCCAGGAAGGCCGGAACCGGGGTTTAAAGGGGGGAAAATCCCAGTAGGCGCCCTTTGAGATCGAGGGACCCCATCCGCCCCTTCCCTCACCCAAAGGGCGGACCGGGGCCAAGGTGGGGCATAGGGAAACCCGGTTTTTTGAAAAACCAATCCGTTTGGGCGGCGAGGCCCAAGATAAGCCGCCCCTTCGAAGAGCCCCTTCTTGGGTACGATGAAAATGCAAAAAGGGAAAGACCTTTCCCCGCGCCTTCCCCACTACCCCGGGGAAATTTTGCATGCCCCGGACACGTGGGCGGCGGCACTGGGGGGGACCGGCCCCAAAAGGAGGTCCCCAAAAGGGGGGGTGGGAGCAATCCGGGCCCAAGAAAAAAACCTTTTTGGGACCACCCTGGGGGCCCCCAACCTTTTCTGCGGCCGGGCTGCCCGAAACCCGGCCCGGAAAGGCCCTGGAAGGGAGGCTCAGAAGCGAGAGCAAACCCTTGGGGGAAAGGTTGGGGGACAATTTAGCGGGCCCCGACAAAAAGGCCCGAGACCCAGAGCCCCCTAAACCCCCGGAAGGCCCCCCCGACGGGGAAACGACGAGGATCCGGGGGCCATCCACACGGGGGTGGCACTCCTGGATTTGCCCCCCCCGACGAAAAGGAGCCCGCCCGAACACTGCGGAACCCCCCCCCCAAACCCCCCGGCCGAGCCCGGTCTGGGGGGGGAAAGTAGACCCCCAGAGTGACGGGGGGGGGGGGATTGAGGCGAGACCCCTGCTGAAAGGGGGGCTCCGACGGGACCCCAAAAACAAAGGGGGACTAATCCGGAGAATCTGCTGCCCGAGTCAGCTCCGGCGGGCCCCCAGTAAAGCCCCGGCCGAAGAGCCCAAACCCGGGGAGTGACGGCCCTTTCAATTTGGGAGGGGGGGACCGTCGGGAGGGGGAAAGGGGCCGAACGCATCACAGGGGGGTCCGGGCAAAACCCGACAGGGCATCCCACCGGGGGGGCCGGGGAGGGGAAGAGTGATCCACGGGAGGGGGAGAGCCCCCCCCCCCTCCGCCCGCTGACTGAAGAAGGCAAAAGAAAAAAGGGGCAACAGGGAGGCGGGGTTGCCGCTCCTGAAAGTCCCGGGGGAAAAAAACTCCTCCTTCACCGGTTGCGCCCGCCCCCGGGGGTCCGGCAAAAAAGCCGGGGCATTTGGAGGAAATCAGACGTGGAAAGCCCAAGGCCCGGGAGAAAACCCGGGGTCGGGGCCCAGGACGGGGAAGGAACCCCCGGGTTTAAAACTGGTGGTTTTTTTTTTTTCCCCCTCCCCTCCACCTTCGGGGAGGGTCCAGACCGGCCTTCATCCAGGGCAAAACCCTTCTTGGCCCCCGGGAGAAAGCCCCCTGGATTTCCCGGGTTTTCCCCCCACGCACGGGGGAAACCATCCCTGACCAAAACTAGGTCAGCCCGTAAAGGGGGCCAGAGCATCCCAAAGGGGGCCGCCGAAGAAACCGCAGGGGCTTCGAGGGAGCGTTCAGGCGAGAGAAAGGGAAACCGGCGGTGAAAGGGAGGAATCCTTTCCCCCGTCCCTTTCGGGGGCGACGCACCCCCAAAATCCCGGGGAAATGGGCCCCGGAAACCGGCCTCCAAAACGTCGAAAGGGGAACAAGCCGCCCGTCCAAACCCTCTCACAAGGCCCCCCTCGACGGTGGCCTCGGTGCCCAGGTAAACAGGACGGAGGAAAAAAGGAGGGAGTCCCAAGGCCTCCTCCGCAGCGGGACGCGGGGAAATGCACCTAGAAAGGGACCTCAGAAGAAAAAGGGGGAGGAAAAGGGGGGCCCGCGGACAGGAAGCCAGGGGGGGGAAGTCCCCGAAAACCCTCGTCGCTTGGGGACGGGTAGGGGAGCACCTCTTCCCCCTCGGAGCACCCAGGTTTGTCATCCTGACTACCACAGACCAGAAGGGGGCCCCCGGGGGAAAGGGGAAACAGGCGAAGGGGGCCCCGACGCCTCGGTGTCGGGAATTGGGGCCCAAAATTAAGTGGCCCTCCATTCTTGCCATGAAGGAGTTTACTGAAGTCATCCAAGCCGACAACCCCCCGGGGGCCAGGGGTGAGGGTGGGAAGGGGCCCCGGAACGCCCCGACCACCCTAGGAGCCACAGACCCCGCCGGCAATCCTGGGGCCCGGGGGTCGCGGTCATGGTGAGGGAAATGAGGGACCGCCGATCTTTTTCCCAAAATCAGCACGATCGACGCCGAGCTCATGGAAGCAGAGGAGGGGGGGGGGAGGGGGCGAGACGAGGAGGAGTGGACGATTTGGGGGGCCCAGCCGAGAACCCCAAACCGGGGCCGCCCCGGAACCGGGAAGTGGCTGCGGTTTTGGGGAGACTTTAAAGCCCTTTTGACCCCCACTCCTTGGGTCAGCATAGGCCTCGCCGTAAAGCAGGGCACCCCCCCTCCGGGGGGATGAGCCCCAGCCATCCACAGAAAACCGGGCCCAAACGGCGGGACGAAAAAGGTTTGACAGAAGGCACGGGGGGGCGAGGAGCCAAAATTGGGCCCCGGGACCTAAAAAACAAACCAGCAGCCTGGGCCCCGTTGATCCGCGGAAAAGAAGGGTAAAAAAGTGAGGGGGGGAAAAGGGACTAGCCCCAACACGAAAAAGCCCCCAAAACCCCCACCTGCAAAGCCCCCACCACTGGGGCCCCCACCCCAGGTAAGTGGATGGTCGGGGGGGGGGGGGGGGGTCCCACGTGGCAGCCAGGGGGCCGCTCAATTCCCTACCCGGCCCAAAGGGGGGGGGTCCGGGGGGGGGAGCGGGGGGCGGGGAAGGTTGGGCAAACCCGCAACAGCGACGTAAACCCTTTCCCCCCATCTCAGGCACACGGGCAGGCCAGGGGCGTGGCAGAACCCGGGACCACCAAACCCCCCGCACCCCCCCTTTGGGGGGAGTCCGGGCGGGGGGGGGGGGGGGTGGTGGGAGAACTACTTTAACCCCTTTCCCCCATTTTCAGCTTACACGTGCAGACCAGGTTTCCCCCAACCCCCCCCCACCGGGCCCCTTGGGGAGGGTCCGGGCGGGGGGGGGGGGGGGCCCTGGTTTGGGGGGCTACGTAACCATCCGCCCATTTCAGCTTTCACGGGGAGACCAAAGGGACCACCAAAAAACCCCCCCCAAACCCGCCCCTGGGAGGGTCCCGGGGGGGAGGGGGGGCGGGGGCTGGGAAAAACTACGGGAACCCTCCGGCCCCCTCTCAGCTTACACGGGCAGGGCCAAAGGGGTAGGGCCCGGGACGCCCTGGCGGGGAAAAAATGCCCCGGGGAGAAAGGGTGAAAGCCGCGCCCCCGGGGCGTAGCTTAAAAAACCACAGACACAGGGCACCAAACCCAATAAAAAAAAATTTAAGACACATTTGGGCCCCCGGGCCCAAAGGGGAAAAAATAAAATACAAATCCTGCCCGTTTAAACCCTAAAGAAGGATTAAAGAAGCATGAAGGGTAAAAACTTCACGCACCCCCCACGTAAACACGAAAAAAAAGCAGGTGCTTACCATTGGCCTGAATTTGAAACAACGCGTGTTCAGGACAAAGCAGCAGGTGTTTTACGCTATGAAGGCCCAAAAAAAAGAATGATGGGTCCCGAGCCCGGGTGCGGCAGCCGGGCCCCGGTCAAGATTGGGACGGGGTTTCCAGACGTTTTGTTTCTTTTTTTTTCAGTTCCTTTTATGTGTACCCGGTTACCTAAAAAGTGTCGGTTTTTGGGGTTTCCCTTTTACCCCGGGGGGTTTTCCCTGGGGGGCGATTTTCCTACCTATAGTTTTGTGCACTAGGGTTAAGGGGGCCTAAAAAGGTACGGAAAATAAAAAATTTGAAATTTTGTACCGTAAAAAAATTGAAGGAAAAATATCGAAACCCTAATAAC
Source organism: Chionoecetes opilio (assembly GCA_016584305.1). Taxonomy (NCBI): domain Eukaryota; kingdom Metazoa; phylum Arthropoda; class Malacostraca; order Decapoda; family Majidae; genus Chionoecetes; species Chionoecetes opilio. The sequence goes on along the minus strand of JACEEZ010014236.1, from coordinate 27,194 downwards.
GAACCGTAAATTTTTTGCCCTTAAATAACCGTACCGTACCGTAATTTCGTACCGTACCGTACCGTACTACATGCCCTGCATCCAACCTGTGCCAAATTCTAAGTACAATTTTGTACTTCTCAATTTTTCACCTGTTGTCCATAATTATGTCCTCTTACACTGCTATACGCTTGGGGTTGTCAGTAAAAACCCCATTTTTTTTTTTTTATTTGGGGGCTTGTTCTTTTAACGCCCCATGTCTTTTCTTTTTCCCCTTTTTTTTTCCCCCCAAACATTGCTTAAATTTTGTTTCTTGACCTTTTTAGGTTTTATAATTTTTCCAACATTCATACTATTTTTCTGTACGATCTTAACTCTTCGTGTATTTAAGTCTGTCTCCTAGTCACAGATGTGAGGAAAAACTACTTATAATCATAGACATTGCGATTCAAATACTGTATGCTGTAAATGAATCTCTCAGCAGCGCATCATATTGATGCAATTATAATTTACTTGAGTTATACTTACATTATTTTACACATAAACTGATTAGAAAATTTCACCTTATCTACCAGTGACAAAGTTTTGTCTGATTAAGGTACATTTTGTTCTTACTCGGACCTACATCAATATTTTGCCTGTAAGCGTCTCAACCTATGAATTTTATCTCCAAATATTACGCATTATCCTTAAATGTTTTTTCACCTCGCAAGAGATTTGAAACAAAATTACACGTTGAAGTTGCCATGATAAATTATTGCGAAAATCTACAAGCATGTGATGTGACCATCACATGGTAAAGGTAACTGACCTTACCTTTTCACCCGCTGGACACTTTATTTCTCTGTTTTAGTATTGCTATTAATAGCCCAAGAGCATTTGTGTTTAACCGGGAAAAAAAAGGTAGAAAGCTGATTTTTTCAGGAAAGATGCCTTGAGTTCTATCTAGTAACATGGTACAAAGTCCCCTAAAATTTAGGCTGTGGAAAATGTATAATCCAAGATGGCCGCCGATGAGTAGGCCGGACACCAGAAAAACACTAAATATGCAATAATTTTGTTACTATTTATCATAGAGAGATGATTTTGGTCTCTAACCCTTTGTCTTTGTGGGTAAGGAGTGTAAATATACCGTTAAAAACTCAATCCAAGCTTTACTTTCAAAATAACCATGTGCTGTTCCAAGAAATGTCTACTCTACCGAATTGCAGAGGCACCAATAGTAATCTGGTTTACATAGATTGCACAAAATTAAATTAACCAAATCATATTACAATAGGATGCTAATCTCTACAAACTGTGAAACATACAATACATGGAGAAACATATCCATACAGGATATATATCAATATCAAGAAGCAAATATTACAACAAAGAAACCATTGGTCAAGTCTGCCAGGTACAGTCACGCAATGAACTTCGCGAGCACTTGGGGCGAGGCAATCCCATCAATTTCTCAAATCTTTTCCTTGTCTACAAATGTTCGCTCAGTCTCCTCTTAGAGACCCGCTCCACCCCCCCTAAGTAGCCACACCTGTTTCAAACCTTCCCGACTTTATAGCTCCCTGATGAGTAATTATAGTTTTAAATCCCGCACCAACAGCTAATGATAATTTAACAGCTCCCTCCCTCCCTCCCTCTTTCCCTCCCTTCCTTCTTCCATTGAGCCCTTCAACTGGGTCCTTCCTCCATCAGACAGGATGAAGTAACTTTTAAAATATTTACATTCTTTGTTTTCGGAAAAAGTAATGGCTATAGCAAAATATATTCGTAACACTGAGAGCAAGGTGTGACCATCCCTGTGTGTGTGTGTGTATGTGTGTGGTGTGCGTTGTGTGTGTGTGTGTGTGTGTGTGTGTGTGTGTGTGTGTGTGTGTGTGTGTGTGGTGTGTTGTGTGTGTGTGTATGTGTGTTGTGTGTGTGTGTGTGTGTGTGTGTGTGTGTGTGTGTGTGTGTGTGTGTGTGTGTGTGTGTGTGTGTGTGTGTGTGTGTGTGTGTGTGTGTGTAGATGTGTGAATGATGTAGCCAATAATATTGTTTGGCAATATCTATAATTAAAGTATTTTTAATTTTACATTATGTATGTATATTCCTCATTGTGTGATAGTGCGAGAGAGAGAGAGAGAGAGAGAGAGAGAGGAGAGAGAGAGGAGGAGAGAGAGAGAGAGAGAGGAGAGATAGAGAGAGAGAGAGAGAGAAGAGAGAGAGAAGAGAGAGAGAGAGAGAGAGAGAGAAGAGAGAGAGAGAGAGAGAGAGAGAGAGAGAGAGAGAGAGGAAGGAAGGAAGAGAGGATGGAAGGAAGAAAGGAGAGAAAAAGAAGGAAGGAAGGAAATAAGGGAGGAAGGAGAAGAAGGAGAAGAGAGGATGGAACGAAGGAAGGATAGAAGGAAGAAAGGAAGAAAGGAAGGAAGGAAGAGAGGGAGGAAGGAAGGAAGGAATGAAAGAGAGAGAGAGAGGAGGAGAGAGAGAGGAGAGAGAGAGAGAGAGAAGAGACGAGAGAGAGAGAGAGATGAGGAGAGAAGAGACGGAAGAGAGAGATGGCGAGGAGGAGAGATGGCCCCCCCTGGATTAACAACATCCAGGGAAGGAGGAGAATGCAGCGAGAGAGAGAGAGAGAAGAGAGGGAGAGAGAGAGAGAGAGAGAGAGAAGGAAGAGAGAGAGAGAGAGAGAGATGAGAGAGAGAGAGAGAGATGAGAGAGAGAGAGAGAGAGAGAGAGAGAGGAAGAGGAAGGAAGAGAGGAAGAGGAAGAAAGGAAGAAGAAAGAGGAAGGAAGGAAATAAGGAGGAAGGAAGGAAGAAGGAGGGAGAGAGGGAAGGAAGGAGGAGGAAGGAAGGAAAGAAGGAAGAGAGGGAAGGAGGAAGGAAGGAAGGAAGGAATGAAGGGAGAGAGAGAGAGAGAGATGAGAGAGAGTAGAGGAGAGAGAGAGAGAGCATGAGAGAGAGAGAGAGAGAGAGATGAGAGAGAGAGAGAGAGACGAGAGAGAGAGTGAGTGAGAGAGAGAGAGGAGAGAAGAGAGAGAGAGAGACGAGGAGAGAGAGAGAGAGAGATAGAGAGAGAGAAGGAGATGGCGAGGGAGGAGAGATGGCCCCCGTGGGATTAACAACTCCCAGGGAAGGAGGAGGAAGCATTGTACAGACTTTGAGAATATGAACGATAATTTATTGGAAAATACGAAAAGGAAATGGAAGGAGAGGATCCGAAGCCTGTGTGTTCGCGATTTAGGTGGAGTGACTGTACCAGATGTGAGTACATTCACGTCATAAAGTTTACAACGCAGTTCTAATTTGTACCCTCATCTAAATCTATGGTTTTGGCTGCTTTTACATGTCCTCCCAATACACGAGGAACACATTTCAGTGCAAAATAGCCCAGCTCAGTAACAACTGCATCTTTTTCCACATCCCACTTTGCAGCCGCAAGAGATCATTTGCAAAACCCGATCAGGTGCCACAGGTCTGTCTGTTTCAACTGGAAGTAACTTGTCATCTTTTACTTTCCATCCCCATTCAGTAGGTGCCAGCTCATTTCCAGACCAGTGCTGCACTGCTAAGTAGGCCCGATATGAATGATATTTGGCGGCAGCTGATGTTGGTGGCAGGCTCTCTAACTTGACTCCACTTGAGTACACAAATTTTCTACCAACCTGCCTCATGTACAATACATACCAAAGCATATCCAGAGAGGTGGACTGAACTGCCCCATTCAGTTTTAGCAAAAACTGCTCTCACACTCTTGCCACCTCTTCATGACCTAAAGAAGGCTGATAAAACACATCCAGCATTCCCCATTCGTGTCTGCCTTCATTAAAGGACACTGCCTTCCTCTTACATACATTGTATAAGTCTGAAACAGTATTACAGCCTGTTATAGCATGTAGGAACATGAGATGGGTTTTAAGGTTGGGACTGATGGCCTATTGACTAGTATTTATGCTGTAAACTGATCACGTTTAAACATCATGAACATTTTCATATCTCTAGTTGCCTGGGCAGTAAGCATTACTAGCAAATCAGTATAATTCCCAACAACTACCATTGGTCGTTCATGGTCACCAGGTGCAGCAGTCAGTGATGTGGCTACAATGAGATGATCTGCATCTCGCATTGCTCTGCTTACAGGTCACACCATTAGACTCAAATTTGTCATGAGTTTACCAATCAACCGCTGCTTGTTCTTAATGTTTGCCAGGAATGACGTTTGGGAGGTAACATGGGTTCATGTAGGTAACATGTCCACCTCAAATATAATATCTGCAGATGCATTCTGGATTGCTCTCCTGTGTTGTTCTACTGCTTTTGTTGGCATGGTGAAGTCGTATCCATCAAATATGATTGTTGAGCTCTTACCTTAATGATTAAGAACATGTGTCACATAGGTGTCACACACCTTTCCATATGTAGCGTCACATGGCCAAGTTGCACTGTGTAAGAGGTGGCCACCATCAATAATGAATTGTGAGCTCTCGGGGATCTGTAACTGGTCATTCACCTTTGACTTCAGCATAATGGCAAGGACACTTTAGGTGGTTTTGCGAATCATCATGAAAATGGGGGGGATAGTGTGTCCCAGATTCATACATAACAAACGAAATCCCGCATTTCATTGTGATGCTTCATAATACATGTCATACGCATGAAAAGAAGGGTTGCGTTGACTTCCACACTCTATCCTCGGATAAAAGCCTCAGACCTAGCGCTGCCGATTGACAAAACCCTGTCCTTTCGCTTCATTTTCTGATCAGCATAGTTACGCCCTATCCTTGCTTTTGCTGCAGCTTTCCCCACTGTGTATGAGTCATTAGCATTTCCTGTAGTATTAGCAGCTTCAACAGTGGAAATACAGACAATGTGTAGAAAGCCAATTAGTGAAAGTTTCATAATCCTGACTGTCACGTGCTCTTCTGGATACACGTGAGTAAATCAGTATGCTGGTCTGATGTGCTGCTATGAACACAACATAAGTTATTTATTGCATTGCAAATAGGAACACAATTTGGAGTTATAAAGACCCATGTGGTCACATTGCGATCAGTTATTCCCCTACCATGAGCCACTCCACCAGATGTCTTCAATAATCTCATGCGTGCTTTTGCTCAAATATTTGGTCAGTAAAATTCCCACTCCAAAATTTGTCACTTCTACATATTGTGAAGTAACCATGCTTGGAGAAAGTTAGAAATGCAGTTTTACCCATGATTTCAGATAGTTTTTTCAGAGTCAAGATATAGACCTGATGATTTAGCATAAGCAATATGGCCTGCTGCAAGGAATATCGGGATCATTTCACTAATAGCTTGAATATCTAAATCCCAGTCTCCTGTGCGCTCTGCTCTGATAAAGAGCATAATTACTTGTACCTGCTTTAAATACTGGATCCATAATGCTAGATGTGTTTATCAGCCTTCTTTAGGTCATGAAGAGGTGGCAAGAGTGGGAGAGCAGTTTTTGCTAAAACTGAATGGGGCAGTTCAGTCCACCTCTCTGGATATGCTTCGGTATGTATTGTACATGAGGCAGGTTGGTAGAAAATTTGTGTACTCAAGTGGAGTCAAGTTAGAGAGCCTGCCACCAACATCAGCTGCCGCCAAATATCATTCATATCGGGCCTACTTAGCAGTGCAGCACTGGTCTGGAAATGAGCTGGCACCTACTGAATGGGGATGGAAAGTAAAAGATGACAAGTTACTTCCAGTTGAAACAGACAGACCTGTGGCACCTGATCGGGTTTTGCAAATGATCTCTTGCGGCTGCAAAGTGGGATGTGGAAAAAGATGCAGTTGTTACTGAGCTGGGCTATTTTGCACTGAAATGTGTTCCTCGTGTATTGGGAGGACATGTAAAAACAGCCAAACCATAGATTTAGATGAGGGTACAAATTAGAACTGCGTTGTAAACTTTATGACGTGAATGTACTCACATCTGGTACAGTCACTCCACCTAAATCGCGAACACACAGACCTCGGATCCGCTCCTTCCATTTCCTTTTCGTATTTTCCAATAAATTATCGTTCATATTCTCAAAGTCTGTACAATGCATTCCTCCTCCTTCCCCTGGGATGTTGTTAATCCCACGGGGGCCATCTCTCCCTCCCTCGCCATCTCTCTCTCTCTCTCTCTCTCTCTCTCTCTCTCTCTCTCTCTCTCTCTCTCTCTCTCTCTCTCTCTCTCTCTCTCTCTCTCTCTCTCTCTCTCTCTCTCTCTCTCTCTCTCTCTCTCTCTCTCTCTCGCTCTCTCGCTCTCTGTCACGTCATCTTTTTCTTCCCTCCCATTCCTCTTAAATTTCAGTAACCCTTTTTTTTCTCCTCTCTCTCTCTCTCTCTCTCTCTCTCTCTCTCTTCCTCTCCTCTCTCTCTCTCTCTCTCTCTCTCTCTCTTCTCTCTCTCTCTCTCCTCTCTCCTCTCCTCTCTCTCCTCTCTCTCTCTCTCTGTCACGTCACCTTTTTCTTCCCTCCCATTCCTCTTAAATTTCAGTAACCCTTTCTCCCTTTCTCCTTCCTCTACTCTTTTGTCTCCCTCCCTTCTTCCCTCCCTCTCTCCCTTCCCTTACCTGCTTCTTACAACACCTGTTCCTCCTACCTGGTGGTCCTTCTGTCTCCCTCCTCCCTTCCCTCCCTTCATCTTTTCCTTTCTGTCTCCCTCCCTCTATCCATCCTTCCCTCCTTCAGTCTTATAGGATGTAAATGGATCAGAAAGCCTTGCTTGAGGCACAAGAAGGGTAAAGTTTTTAGCACCTCGAGACGTCACCTTATTAAAATGTCTTTAGTGGTTGGTTTGTGCAGGAGTTAAACCCATAATTACCAGATTAGCCTCTCTCTCTCTCTCTCTCTCTCTCTCCTCTCTCTCCTCTCTCTCTTCTCTCTCTCTCTCTCTCTCTCTCTCTCTCTCTGACACTATCACACAATGAGGAATATACACATACATAATGTAAAATTAAAAATACTTTAATTATAGGTATTTCCAAACAATATTATTGGCTACATTCACACATCTGCGCGCGCGCGCACGCACGCACGCACGCACGCACGCACGCACGCACGCACGCACGCACGCACGCACGCACGCACGCACGCACGCACACACACACACACACACACACACACACACACACACACACACACACACACACACACCTGCTCTCAGTGTTACGAATATATTTTGCTATAGCCATTATTTTTTCCGAAAACAAAGAATGTAAATATTTTAAAAGTTACTTCATCCTGTCTGATGGAGGAAGGACCCAGTTGAAGGGCTCAATGGAAGGAGGAAGGGAGGGAAAGAGGGAGGGAGGGATGGAGCTGTTAAATTGTCATTAGCTGTTGGTGCGGGATTTAAAACTATAATTACTCATCGGGGAGCTATAAAGTCGGGAAGGTTTGAAACAGGTGTGGCTACTTAGGGGGGGTGGAGCGGGTCTCTAAGAGGAGACTGAGCGAACATTTGTAGACAAGGAAAAGATTTGAGAAATTGATGGGATTGCCTCGCCCCAAGTGCTCGCGAAGTTCATTGCGTGACTGTACCTGGCAGACTTGACCAATGGTTTCTTTGTTGTAATATTTGCTTCTTGATATTGATATATATCCTGTATGGATATGTTTTTCCATGTATTGTATGTTTCACAGTTTGTAGAGATTAGCATCCTATTGTAATATGATTTGGTTAATTTAATTTTGTGCAATCTATGTAAACCAGATTACTATTGGTGCCTCTGCAATTCGGTAGAGTAGACATTTCTTGGAACAGCACATGGTTATTTTGAAAGTAAAGCTTGGATTGAGTTTTTAACGGTATATTTACACTCCTTACCCACAAAGACAAAGGGTTAGAGACCAAAATTCTCTCTCTATGATAAATAGTAACAAAGTTAATGCATATTTAGTGTTTTTCTGGTGTCCGGCCGACTCATCGTCGGCCATCTTGGATTGTACATTTTCCACAGCCTAAATTTTAGGGGACTTTGTACCATGCTACTAGATAGACCTCAAGGCATCTTTCCTGAAAAAATCAGCTTTCTACCTTTTTTTTCCCGGTCCACCCATATTTTCAACTAATGCTCCTGGGCTATAATGTGATATACCTAGTTTAGCATGAATAATCACTGATAGTGTTTGGCAAGGAATCTGGGAAACTAAAAACCAACACCATTGAAATATTATAATTTTGTGATGAGGACGTATTTTTATCATTACACACTTATTAGTTTAATTCCTTATTTTTTTCTCTCATAATTAGCTGATTAGGAAATCTCATATATACATAAATGAGGTGTCCTCGAACATAAGCTAGTCATATAATCCAGCACGCGGTTCATGTTGAAGACTTAACCATTCACTTATTCAAATATAACTGAATTATATCAGTCTGTTACCATCCGTGATTTATTGGCAAGGAAACTTATTCAGACAGTGTCGTCAAAATACATAATATTGTAATATTGCACTATCATGCCTTTTACTACTGTCCACTTGCCCACCTATATATCGACAACGACTCCGTATACTTCCTGTTGCTGAGCCGCCTCATGAACCATTTATCAATTATTACGCGTAACACTCCTATATTATCGCATTAATGATCTTGTTTTCGTGTCGAACCAATTTAAAATCTAAATACACCATTTAACAATTTGATACTGTTGTGACTTCTGGAAATATATATTGACTGCACAATTAACAACCAAGATATCTTTTAGTAAGCAGAATAATGCAAGTTGTAAATTACAAACTTCAGTTTAAAGTTTGTGAAAAGCCTTCCATTTATTTTATGTGTTTAAGAATATTTCCCAAATAACTTGATGTTAAGCAATTGACTTTTTTTCACTTATTCACTTATTTTCACTTACATTGACTAAGCAATTGATCATGACTTTTTTCTGTTGTCTGTTAGGAATGACGCCAGCAAGTCCCAGTCCTTAGTGATGGTGCCATTATGCAAAAATATATCAATTTATCTTGTTTAGGTATTATTGATGTTTTCCAGTTGATTTAATGATTCGATAACATATTGTAACACGAAATATTGTTTTTATCAGCAACATCACCATAACATTCTTTAGAACGACCATTATTGATATAACCATATGTTTTGTTGTTAATTCAATTATATTGTCATCCCTATTCCTATGATGACATTTATTAGTATCAGAAATTTTTCTGCATCATAATTATCACCAGCTTGTGTTGATACTACCACAGCCATTATTGCCGCACTTATCATCGCTATGCATGGATCTCAGTATCACTAGAGCCTTATCGCTTTCAGTTATTGTAAAAATACATCAGTGACATGCATAGCGCCAACAATATAGTAGCTGTTTTTCTGCATTACTGATATGGAATTCATTAAGTGTTGTTTCAGCAGTGGCGTAGTGCTCGGTCATGTTCTGTCATTACGCTGCCTTAATCATATCACGTGCAATATTGTAATATTTTATTATTAGTTGTGTCCTTAAGGTCCTTGCATATATATAATGTGCATTTCGAATTACTTCCTATAAATTTTGCGAGAATGATTGCAATTCATGTTTTCACACACGCACACGCACACGCACACGCACACGCATACATACATACATACATACATACATACATACATACACACACACACACACACACACACACACACACACAACACACACACACACACACACATTAGATTAGATAGTTTATTGACCACAGTTATATAATATTTACACATATTTGTTAGCTTCACAAGCGAATACATATACCACATTAAGCTAAAACAAGACAGAAGACTAATAAGACTAAATACTGAACATTATAATCAATATGAAACAACATTATATGACGAACTAAAACACCAATTAAAAAGAACAATAGACATAACACTAAAACGAAACAGTAGACTAGTATTATAATCAATATATAGCAAAATAAAACGAAACTAAAACACCCTTCAAAAGGACAATAGAAGTAATGTAATGCAAAAAACGTACCAGTAAAAAGTAAGAACATTATAACACACACACACACACACACACACACACACACACACAATACATACACACATACACACACACATACACACACAGATAGACACACACACACACACACACACACACACACACACACACACACACACACTACACACACACACACACACACACACACACACACACACACACATAGACACATACACCCACCCACCCACACACACACACATCATCGCCTATTGTAAATTTATTAATACATGTACTTTGAGGTTTACGATTGAGTTGTATCTTATGATATATAGGGGTTTCTTCTTTCGCATAGAAATGCGTACATTACAGAGAGAGAGAGAGAGAGAGAGAGAGAGAGAGAGAGAGAGAGAGAGAGAGAGAGAGAGAGAGAGAGAGAGAGAGAGAGAGAGAGAGAGAGAGAGAGAGAGAGAGAGCGAGAGAGAGAGTGTTACCTTCGTATATGATAGTCTACTCAACAACCCAGGGCTTAAAAGAAATACGACAGCAAGACTTTGTACGTTCAACTTATACATATATATTAAGCAGTTATATGTGAATCCTGGAATTAAATGTGCAGTGCTCTAAACGGATTTATAACATTAGTAGATTATACTATAATTGCCATTTGATCCTGGGTTTACACTCTTATGATAGCTGGTAAAGAAATACTTGGCATCTTGAAATTTATATCCCGTTCGAATTGTCCGTCATATCTCATTCTTGTGTTGGTGCTTTTCATGTATTAATGAATACTAATAACTTGCCAAAATATTATGTATCGCTCAGATACTTGAATTCCTTCGACCTAGACAGCCGTTGATTCTCCAAAAACGGGCATGTCACTGTTATCCTCTCTTAACACGATTTATTGTACTGGAAAGTTGAAAGGAAAAACTTTGGGCCCAACAATGGGCTTTGGAAAAACAAAGGCCCTTTGCACTGGGCCGAGAATTTCACACGCAATCCCTTGCCATTCTTTTGCTAGGTGACGAGACCGAAATTACTCAGGAGTATTTCAGGCTAGGTAAATGTACATGCACTATTATTATATAAGGGAGATGATGACGAAGCTGCTTACTAGCCTAATTTCTAATAAATCTGTAGAAATCTAAACAGTCTTACTTCGGAAAATGCAAAGTTCGTCTTAATATAATATTTATTGAGACCTTCGTGGGAGGGTTTCAACACCTACTGGTTATGAAACTTTGCATACTTCTTAATGTATTCTATTTGCCGATTTATTGCAATGTTTTCCACTGTAGATGTGCGTATACGTATGTCTGTGTGTGTGAATGGAATGAAAGAGAGAGAAAGAGAGAAAAAGAGAGAGAGAGAGAGAGAGAGAGAGAGAGAGAGAGAGAGAGAGAGAGAGAGAGAGAGAGAGAGAGAGAGAGAGAGAGAGATAAAGGTTGAAGTAAAGCCATGTGCTGTCAGCTTCACTCACACACCGGGTCATCCTCCTTCCTTCCCTTCTTCCAGCCTTCCTTCTTTCCTTCCTTCCTTCCTTCCTCCTCCCTCCCTCCATCCTTCCCTATCTATATCTCACTCTGCTAACAAGTAAGTGCCCCCACCCATCGACCCCCCAAAAAAGTGTTATAGCGTTTTCTTTCCTTCTCTTTTTTTTTCTTAAAAGTAAATTAAGGAAACTTACAGGCCTTTTCTGAACTTTTCAAAGGAGGAGGATGTGTTTTATTTACTCTTGACGCCAATCATCCTTCAATGCAAAAGTATGTATACTTACTTCTCTCTCTCTCTCTCTCTCTCTCTCTCTCTCTCTCTCTCTCTCTCTCTCTCTCTCTCTCTCTCTCTCTCTCTCTATCGTAGTAGTAGTAGTAATAGTAGTAGCAGTAGTAGTATTAGTAGTTGTTGTTGAAGTAGTTGTAGTAGTAGTAGTAGTTGTGGTAGTTATTGTTGTTGTTGTTGCAATTTGTTATTTTTGTTGTAATTTGTTGCTGTTGTTGTTGTTTGTTATAGCAGTAGCAGCAGGGGCAATAGTCATAGTAGCAGTAGTAATAGTAGGAGTAATAGCAGCAGTGGGTACCAGAAATAAATACCGAAGCAGCAGTAAGTTAAGTATCATTGATATGTGTGTGTAATGTCTTGCCGTGCTCACCTGAGGCCTTGAGTGTAGTCTGAGAGCGCCCTGGTAATTGGATCGCGAACCACCAACAATAGCCTGCAGGAGGGAAGGTCCATCCTCACACGGGCAGGTACTCCGGGCGTGGTGAAGTAGGCAGGGGTCTTCTCCACCGTCAGCTGTCCCTCCAGGCTTAGCGGTAACTTTCTCCTGCGGGTGAAGGTATCGTTGATGTAAGGGGAAGGGGCGGGACTGTGTGAGATTTGGGGTATTTGCCAAGCAGGCATAAAGTCTCAAGAGTTAGTTATTTTCTTTTTTTTCATCAAAAAAGACTAACCAAGGACAAAAGCAGGTAGTAACAAAAAGTCCGCTAGCTGCAAGTATCCATAAAGAAGACAGTAAGATAATAAAGAAAGGGGTGTGAATCAATTTAGTTCGGGAAATGTCTTGATACTTTTGTCTTGAACAAATTTAGGTTGTATAAAGGTAAAAAAAACTATAACAGGAGGAGAGTTCCATAGTTTACTAGTAAAAGGGATGAAAGAGTGAAGATACTGGTTAACTCTTGCATATAGTAAGATGGACAAAATAGGGATGAAAATGAATATAAAGTTTTGTGGAGCTTGGCCGCGGGAGGAGGAGGAGGCATGCAGTTGGCAAGTTCAGAAGAGCAGTTAGAATGAAAATATCGGTATAAGAAAGCATGATAAGCAATATTGCAGCGGTGATTTAAAGATTGAAGACAAGCAATTAGAAGAGGGTAGTTGACGAGACAAAAAACTTTTGACCCTGTTAAGGAGAGCTGTATGAGTGGATTCCTCCCAAACATGAAAGACAAACTCTTTATATGGGCGGAAAAGGCCTCTGAACAGAAAAAGCAACTGGAAGGGAGAAAAAAATGGACGCCAACGCCACAGGACACCTAACTTCCTAGAAGCTGATTTAGCAAGAGATGAGATGTGAAATTTCTACTTCAGACTTTTTGTAAAGTATAGCCCAAAAATGTTCATTGTAGAAGAAGGAGAGAGTTGAGTGTCATTGAAGAAGAGGTGATAGTTGTTAAGAAAGTTATGTCGAGTAGATAGGTGAAGAAATGGGGTTTTTGAGGCATTGAACAAAACAAAGTTTGCTATGCCTCATTCAGAAATTATAGGAAAATCAGAAAATAGGCGCTCTGTGGTATCCCTCCGTGAATCACTTCATTCCTGTTGAGTTGGACGTCTATGAAAGACGAAAGACGTTGAAAAATGCAGGGTAGAGTAATCAGCGTAGGAGTGAATAGGGCACTGAGTTATACTTAAAAGATTATTAATTAATTATATAAAGAGAGTGGGTGATAAGAAAGAACCCTGAAGAACACCAATATTGGTACACTTAGGAAAAAACTAATTACCCTGTAAAAAAGACAGTAAGACATTGCAGAGAGGGGGGTGAGCCAATTATTTAGTTCGGGAGGTATCTTGACACTCTTCATAAAAACTTTTATGTCATAAGAAGATAAAATAATATAAACAGGATAAGAGCTCCAATTTATCAGTGAAAGAGTAAAGATACTAGTTAACTCTTGCATTGGGAAGATGGACAGGACAGAAAAAAGGATGAGAATGAGTAGAAAGTGTTGTGCAGCGAGGCCACGGGAGGAGAGGAAGCATGCAGCTATCACGTTCAGAAGACCAGTGAGCATGAAAATAACGGTAAAAGATAGTAAGAGAAGCAACATTGCGGTGGTGATTTAAAGATTGAAGACAGTTAGTCAGAGGAGGAGTGTTGATGAGACGGAAAGCTTCTGACTCTACCCTGTTTTAAGAGAGTGTATGAGTGGATCACCCCCAAACATGAGAGACATACTTTAGACATGGGCGAATAAGGCCCATGTGTGGCTTTTTGATTGACATTGAACAAAACAAGGTTTGCTTTGCCCCAATCATAAATTATAGGAAGATAAAAATTTAGGCGTTTTGTAGCACCACTCCGTGAATCATTTAGTTTATGTTGAGCTGGACGTCTAATGAACGACGTTGAAAAATTCAAGGTACAATCATAAGCGTAGGAGTAGATATGGCATTGAGTTAGACTTAAAATATCATTAATGAATGATAGAGAGTGGGTGATAGAACAGAACCCTGAGGAACACCAATATTGATAGACTTAGGAGAAAAAGCAATTACCGTCTGCAGTTGCAGCAATAGAACAGTTTGAAAGGAAACTTGAGATGAAGGTGCAGAGAGAAACATAGAAACCGAAAGAGAGTAGTTTGGAAACTAAAGATTTGTGCCAGACTATACTTAGTGAGACCCACCCACTTCACCACTAATATTTTGCAAACCAGAGGTCCCAGGAACCGCCGTGGGTGACTCACGTGCACTATCACTATTCACAGACAGTTTGTTGTGATTCAAAATGTTCAATATTGCACTCACGTGCCTGAATTAAAGCAAAAATCTCCAGAGCGTCAACTAATCGTGTTTAGGAAAAAACATAACAATAGGCTGCGAAGAGGCTGGGAGGTGGCTTGGTTCACTTCCCCAGAGAGAGGTGAGGCATGCCAGCCGCCCCTTCACAGCACAGAGAAGTGGCAGCGCCTCTGGTGGTGATTTCCGGAATCACAGCGCAGTACTTGCGGGATGCTTTTGCCTTATAGCAAATTAAGACGGGTAAATTTGGCCTCGTGAATCGAGTAGGCCGAACAAGATGTTTTCAAACCCAAGGCTTTTCGACCTAATTATCTTCACGTGATGGGCTAAATATCCACTCTGGCTAAAAGTTGAAGGGTTTGGGAAAGCGATTTTGCAAAAAAACGATTTCTTGAGGCCGGGTCTATTCTTCCCTTGTAGCATTGGAGGCCTCATTAGAAGTTTGTGATATGTCAAACAGCAAAAGTTCCACCGAAGCACCTACGGGAGGATGACCAAGATTCAGTTAGCTCGGCTAAAAGATCGTTAGTAGATCGCCCTTTACATAAACCGTACTGACGATCTAATAGAGGACTGTGAGCATATGCTGTATGTAGATGAATGATCTTCTTATTAGGATATATTCAAAAGCTTTAGAAAGACGGGAAGTCAAAGCTATAGGACGGTAGTTTGAAGGATAAGAACGGTCGCAGTTCTTAGGAACAGCTTGAATGTGAGCAAACTTCTAGAAAGAAGGAAAGGTGGAAGTAGATACAAAAAGACGAAAGAGTTTGACTAAGCAGGGTGCAAGCACAAAAGCACAGGTTTTGAGAATAATAGGTGGGACTCCGTCAGGAGCGTAAGCCTTCCGAGGATAAAGGCCTGAGAGGGCATATAAAGCATCATTACGCGGAATCTTAATAACAGGCACAATATAGTCAGAGAGTGGTGGAGAAGGATAAACAAGTCCTTCATCAACCGGAGTGGAGTTTTGAGCAAAGGTTTGAGCAAAGAGTTCAGCTCTAGAAATATCAGACAGCTGTAGAGCCATCTGGCTTTTGAGGAAAAGCTGAAAGGGAAAGGAAAAGGAGAGAAAGAGATGTTTTTGGCTAGGTGCCAAAAGTCATAGGAGGAGTTTGATTCAGAAATATTTTGACATCTTTTATACATGAAGTAGTTTTTGGAAGGTTGAAGAAAATATTTGTTATGATTACGGCACAAGCCCGATGGACAAGCGTGAATTTTTTTGATATGTGTGTACTTCTCTCTCTCTCTCTCTCTCTCTCTCTCTCTCTCTCTCTCTCTCTCTCTCTCTCTCTCTCTCTCTCTCTCTCTCTCTCTCTCTCTCTCTCTCTCTCTCTCTCTCTCTCTCTCTCTCTCTCATTTCCTTCCTCCTCCACAACTTACTTCTTCCTTGTCTATTTGTTTTCCCTTACCTCTTTACCTCCCTTCCTTTCCCCATTTCTTTTACTTACCAATTTACCATCCCATCCGATTTTTCCTTCATAAATTTTGTTCTCTCTTTCAGTTACCACTTTCCTTCCCCTTTCCCTCCCGACACCATTTCCTTTCGCTTGCCTGTTTTCTTTTTTCTTCCTTACCTCACCTCGCCCTTGTCCTTCTAACACCATTTCCTTCATCCACACTCCTCCTCTTTCGCTCTTCATTCACTTCCCTTCCGTGTCTGCATAACGAAATTCTATCTTTTTTACTTCAGTATTTTGCTATTTTCCTTCTCCTGCTCTTCACGCTTTTACTTTTTATTCAGTCCCTCATCAGCTCTTCGTTTGACTTTTTTTTTCACTTTCTTGTTTTCACTTTGCCTCGTGTTTCCTAGTATCTATATTTTCCCCCAATCTTCCTTATCCTTCTACGCATCCTTGTCTCTTTTATTCAGTCTCTATTATTAAGATCTTCCTCTCTTGCTCTTCCCTGACTTTCGTTCCTTGCATGCATAACAAAATGTTCCTCTTCTGACTGATGTTTTCTCTAGTATCTTTCTTTCCAATCTACCTGATCGTACTTTGCAACCTTTTCCTTTCTTTTATTCGGTCCATTTTCCTTACCTGTACCAAGAGAGGCCGCGGCTGTAAAGTCTGTCGAAGTAGTGCACCTCAGGTCCTGACGCCCTGATGGATGGATGTACCCGCAAGAAGGCCAACAGTGCCCTTGTCCCTGACTTCTTGGCGCCGATGATCAGCACGTGTGGCAGTCGACGTGCAGCGGTCTCGTTTCTACCTGCGGGATGTTTTGCAAGCGTCAGTGATGTGTGTAGCTACCCCGTACGTGTGTGTGTGTGGGTGGGTGTGTGGGTGTGCGCGTGTGTGTGTGTTTTGTGTGTGTGTGTGTGTGTGCCTGCTTTTTATGTGCGTTTGTGTGTGTGCAAATGTATGTGGGTGTATGTGTTTGTATGGGTGTGTCCTTGTGTGTGTGTGTGTGTGTGTGTGTGTGTGTGTGTGTGTGTGTGTGTGTGTGTGTGTGTGTGTGGCGTGTGGTGTATGTATGTGTGTGCGTGTGGTGTATGTATGTGTGTGTGTGTGTGTTGTGTGTGTGTGTGTGTGTGTGTGTGTGTGTGTGTGTGTGTGTGGTGTGTGTGTATTTGTGTGTGTGTCATTCGCCCATGGCCTTGTCCACGCGAGTCAGACACGCGATCGCCAGTTTCACCCTCTCGGTGCGAGCTTGGAGCTCATTATTACCGATCTTTGGGTAATGATGGGACCTCACACAATCCCACCCCCTTGCTCAAGGGGGAGAGTAACCGCCCGAATCTCTCATTGAAAAAATCCC
>JACEEZ010014236.1:0-5000 GCA_016584305.1 Chionoecetes opilio | reverse complement strand
AAGCTGTAAAAAAATGCATATGCAGGAGAAAAGAATAAAAAGGGGGCATCGCCCGCCAGTGAGGAGGGTATCCCGTCGGCTACGGGGGGGTCGCGTGGGGCGTGGTGACGGTGAGTCCCGTGCCCACGGTCACCTCCCGGGGCGGGCGGGGGTGGGGTAGTGATGTTCGGGGGGAGGGGGCGTTGCTCGCAGCACCCCCAACATCACACTCTAGGGGTGTGGCGGCCAAAAGGGGGCGGCCCTGCCTTCACGCCCACTCAGCACCCCCCACCGCGGGCGGGCGGCGGGGGGGGGGGGCCGGCCTCAGGGGGGCGGGGGGGGGCGGGACAGGGGGTGTGCACCAGTGGGCGACGGGTGTGCATTTTGCAGGGTCCCACATTTGCCCCTCGAAGCCCTCCGGCGCTCCTCTCTGGTACATACCCAGACGCCACCTTTGCAGTAGTGCCCCATCTGCCCTGGGTTGTTGCTGGGTCGTCCGTGGGTGGTACCCCGGTGGCGCAGCGTACCAGCCGCCTGCCTCTCCTGGCCTCCACTCTCGGTGTGTCGGGGTGAGCGCAGTTGCTGCGGCCCGTCTCCCCTGCCCCCTTGGGTGTGCGTGGGGGGAGGCACGGGGCATGGTACGCTGGGTCCGCTGGGGGCCGCTTGGCGGCCGCGTCCGCCGTCTGTTACCTGGGACCCCTACGGGCGGGGACCCCATTGAGCCTGCACGCCTTCCCGCGCGACCAAGGCTCGTAGGCTGCCCAGGATGGGGGGTGAGAGCCTCACTTTGCCCCTTGGGGAGCGGCGTTGGGGGCCTGCAGCCCCGTCCGGGAGGGGTGTGTATTACCACATTTGCCCCCCGGCGGTGCAGGGATGTCCTGGAGGCCCCAGCTCAGTCTGGAGTTGGACAGTTGTTAGACGTCCCCCAAGACAGCTCTCCCCCACCCGGGGTGACAACGGGGCCCCTGTTCTGCCATATCCGGGTCGACCGACCCGTCTGAATATACACGGCTGTCCCGCTCGGCGACCGGGCCATGGCCATCAGCGGTGCTCCCCGCAGCCCCCGGGTGGTGCCTGGCTTTACAGGCAGGCAACTGCCGTGGGGGGGTGAACTCTGCGGCGGGGGGCCCCCAGGGGGCAAGCATTGTGGGTGGGGGGGAGAATGGGGCCTCCCGCCAGGCCCGGGATCCCCGGTGATGGGGCCCTGTGGGTTTGCTAGGAGGTGTTGATGAGCCACTGTTCCCGCGCAGGCCTCGATGCCCTGCGTCATGCCCCACCGGGAGTCTCCTCTGCGCCACGCCCTCCACGTCGCGGGGGAAATACTCGGGCCCGCGACAGGCCATGTGCCGAAACCCTGGTGGCGGGGGCACCAATCTGGTCCGCTCTGCATTACGCAGGCGCGGCCACCGGACCCCCCACATGGTCCTCATGGCGTTTTTTGGGAGCACCTCACCCCTCCTGCGTGGGGGAGAGGCGATGATGACAGGGGGCGCAATAAATACCAGGGGCCACAGCCTGCACATATACAGGGGGAGGACAGAGAAGGTGGCCCGGGTTTTAAGCCGCGTCAGGGCCCCGCACACGTTCAGCCGGGCCTGCTCCTTTCCCTCAGTTAGTCAAGCTTCGCCGTGAACGACAGCCCCCCTGTCGAGCCCACCCCGAGGTAAGGTAAGAGTCCGCCCGGGCCCCAAAACCGATGCCCTGACCGCGCTGACGACGGGGTTTGGCTCCCTTGATGTCATGGCCCGGGACTTCTGCCCGAGATTTTTGAGGCCCAGCTCCCCCAACTTGGCGGGATAGGTCAAGCGCGCGGGTTTTGCAAAGCCGTCACCCCGCCCGGGACAACGGGGGCCAGGTGTGGGCGTAGCTGAGAGGACGGTCCCCAGCCTGGAAGGGCAGGGCGACCAGCTCCCCATCGCAGGTTGAACGGAAGGGGGCTGAGGATGCCGCCCTGGGGCGTCCCTTTTTCCCCCAGTTCCCAATTAGGTGTTTTGGGGCCCCGGGAAATTTTGCTCTGGCCCGAGGGTGCTGGGGTAGTCCTCGACCCAGGCGAGCACTTCCCCGGATCCCTTCCTCGCGGGGGTGGCGAAATAGCGTGAGGATGGCCCTCAAACGCTTTCTAAAGGTCGGGAAGACTGTGCTGTGGGCATTGTTGGCCTGAGTCAGCGGGGTGAGGAGGCTGTCAGCTGTGCCCACGCCCGGGTGGCCAAACACGTGAGGGTGGAGGGCTCCCCCGCGCCACTGCAGTCGCGAGAGCACCATTCTCGGCGGTTTTTTGGCCTGCAGCTATGAGGGAGATATATAAATATAATATTATATATATATATATATTATATATATATAATATATTATAAAATATATATATATTATATTATATATAGTATATATTTAATTATATAATTTTATTATGATATATTTATAAAAATATATTATATATATATATATTATATATATATATATTATATTACCCCTTATTGTAGTGCCTGGAAAAAGCCTTAAGTCTCCCCATGAGTGAAGTCGTTTTTCAATTTCATTTTCTTATTAAGGAGATATTACTACATAAATAATCTGCAGGGACTATGGTATCCTAGTTTGTAGGGAAATATCTGAGGCAATGCTTTCATGAATAATACTCACATGAGCATATAAAGTATGGCTTTATGCCACATCTAAGGGTCACTTACGCTTCCCAAGATTAATAATTTTTTGCAACAGTAATGATGGGACCCCCATAAGGCAAACATTTTCGCATACTAAATACAAAAATCACCCGCAATATTCGGTTAATCGGATATAGTTAATATATTATTAGGTTTTGAAAGCTTACTAGGACAAACTTGGCACGCCGCAGGCTTCCTCGTGAGATTAACCCCCCCCCCCCCCCGGCTCTCTCTCCCGCCTCCCGCTAGCCGTCTTTATGGCATCACAAGTCATCCCAGCCTCCTCCCATTCCAGGTAAATATCTGTTTAGATACCTAACGTAGCGTTATTTACCATGGTATAACGGAAGTTGGAACAAGCAGCTATCTTGTTATAAATATCCGGAAGACGGATGTAGTATACAGAGGAGATTATAAGATTATAAAGAAACAGCCCTATGACCATTCCCCCTCTTCCCCGCTGGCCGTCTTCATAGCACCACAAGGGGGTTTTTAATAAGCCCGCTCAAGCCTGTCCTCAGGGTGTCACATCTCTGCTCTGTGAGGCTGAAAAGATCTATATTTACCGTAAATTTCTTACTTTTTTGGGGCATATCAAATTACCCTTCAATCAAAAACTGAAACAGTTTTTTAATAAAAAAGTAGTTTTTTCATTTTTTTTCGCCTTGGGGAAAAAATTGGCAAAACAAATTTAATACTTGAAAACTCAATCTTTAAAAAACGTTTTTTATAAAAAACACAAGTTCAATCGAAAGAGGCTTCAAAGGGAAAAATCTTTGTATTAACATTACTGAGACCTATTTTTTGGGGTATATGTCTCTCTTACCGAACATTTAACCAAGAAGCATTTAATGCTGGACCTCAAGAAAAAGTCTCCTATCGAAGACAATACATGGTCTTGTTTTTTAAATTTTCCCCCGCCGCGAACTCTAAGCCCCTCCCCCCTCAAACTTTTTCCCCCTGAATCAACAATCAACCCTTCCCCTGAATCCCTAGTCCTTGGTTTTCCTATTGAAGAAGGAGGGTGGGGGCAACCCACCCCTCTCAAACTTCGTCACACAAAAGGCTCGGGGGTTGGGGGACGGAAAGGACTGCAAAGGGGGCTTTTATGCGGCACGGCCTTTTTCCCACTACTACTACCCACAGTACATAGTGACTGACGCGTCAGTAAATACACGCGCCACTCCCCCCCCGCCCTAACACAACCAAGTCACAGTCAAAACACGAAAAAGGGGACGAAAGTCTTCTTTTTGTGGGGAAACGGTATGTGGGGCGGATGCCACGAATATTTCCAGTAGAGGATAGAGATGATGAGATAACGGGGGAATAGTTAGGGTGACTTACCTGTGGAAATTTAGAAATTTGGAGTATCAGGTATGACTGTGAGGAAGGAGCGGCGCTGTGGCGATAAGGCGCGAGCTGTCCCTCCCCGTGTCGTGTCAAAAAGGAAAATGGGGGAAAACGATCCTGCCGGGGGGATGGTTTCTGGGAGATGCTGAACGCCACACTCGTTTTTTGGGTTAAAAGTTTTGCGTAAGAGAGCTATAAACCCCAAAAAATACCAGTGAAAGCTTACATCAAATAATATTTTTCCCGAAGCCTCATTCTGCTTTTAACTTGTGGTTTTTTTTTTAAAGACGATTTTTAAAATTGAGTTTTTTAATTATTCAATTTTTTTTGCCAATATTTTCCCCCAAGTGCAGACAAATAAAATGATAAAATCATTTTTTATTAAGAACTGTTCAGTTGTTTTATGAAGGGGAAATTCTGAAAATGTCCCAAAAAGTACAGAAATTTTCGGTAAATGAGATAGATATTCAGCCCCACAGAGCAGGGAGTGGGTGCGCGAGAGACCTTGGGGTTTTTGCTTCGAAAACTCCCCATTCTCTCGCTCCCCCCATTTTTGAACCTTTTTTAAAGGAGTAATAATTTCCTTACCCCTAAACCCAAAACAAAACCCATTATGAGTCCCCCTATAGCCATAAATGCTGCTGTATAAAGTAGCCTTGTGGGTGTTCTTAAAATATATAATATATAATATATATAATAAAAAAATAAAATTATAATATATTAAAATTTATATATATATATATATATATTAAAAATTATTATAAATAAAAAAAAAATTGCAGGGAACGAGATAAAAAATGTCCCCCATAAAAATGGACCCAAAGGAAATACAGTTGTAAGGGTAATACAGTCTCTCGCCCATACCCCCACCTCTAGTGGAAGCCGCTGAGTTTCGAAGGGAATGCTTGCAACCCATTTATCTCAAAGGGGTTTTTATCATGCATCGGGAGTCCTCTGGGATCTTTTGCGACTTCGGGGATTCCTGCAAAATATTTGGTTTTATGGGGGCCC
>JACEEZ010014235.1:0-18675 GCA_016584305.1 Chionoecetes opilio | reverse complement strand
GGGAAGAAAGATTATATACTTTTACGGTAAATTAAATCAAGATCAATATCGCCTAAGAGGAAAATAGCCCTAGAAACAGATGGAAAATGGTGTTAGAAAGACGTGTGTGATGTGTGAGACAGGAGTGGATGAACTGTGAGTACTTGATCTGGAAGTAAGGTATGGTATGCTAGAACAAGTGCTGGGGGTAGTGTAAAATCGGAGTGGAGAATGAGAGGATGAGAGCAGGATGTGGATAGGCAGTACCTGCTGGGGTTTGTTGCTGAGTGAATACAGCCCCGCGTGGCCGAAAGTGTAAAAGAATTTTTGGGAGAAATTCTTGGAGAGCACGCATGAGAGAATGAGAGGCAGGAGGCCTCTCAGTGAGGGGGAAACCCCCATATGCATGTGAGGGCAAAGGGGAAATGAAGGGAAAATGAAACACCTAGTTTTGCTTCCCACTTTTGCTTCTCTCCCAACAGAATACACGTGTGGGGGAAAGAACCCCGGGACCAAAGGCTTCACCGACAGCATCAAATGGGTGACTCCCAATTTCAAGCTCAAGCTCGTAGGTCCTCTCCTCTCCTTCCTCCCCTGTCCCTAGTTTTGGGCCGACCATCCCGGGAGGCGGGTCACAACTCCCTGGCTAACACCCCGGTACCCATTCACTGCTGGGTGGACAGGGCTCGGGGCATTTTCAGGGTATTTTGGGGGGGAGAAAGTGACAAAATAAGCATTTTTACAGTTTTCAATACCCGAGTTTCGCGATCCCCGAGTTTAGCGCTATGCTTGTGAAGAAAGCAAGTGCCAAACTCGGGAGGGTACTGTACTTTCAAATAATTTTAGGTCTGGCAGGGAAAAATTGAGGAATAATGAGATATATGGGTTTTTAATTGCAAAATAATAAGTATATAATTAATAATAAAAATTTTTATATTTTCACCCGAAGGCATACAGAAATAAAAAGCACACAACAACATAACATACAGACATGAGGGAGGAACTTAAGTACTTAAGCAAATAATATATAATACAGTAAAACCCTTATAACTCGGCTTGTATAACTCGGAATTTGATATAACTCGGCAAGGCAAAGACTAAGTTGTTGGTTTTTTATTTTTACATCTAGCCTATAGCGCCTGTAGGCAGTGACCTCCAGGGCACAATGGTAGGCCCTGGAGGCTCACTTGAGGGCTGTGATGGTTGGCCCTCGCCCGTGGTGGCGCAGGCAGGATTGTTATAGTGACGCCTGTGATTAGAGGCTCATGCCGCCCCCTGTGTCCTCCGATGCACTTGCAGTCGAAGGGAGAGTTAATGGATAGGGCAATGCGGGTGTTCTTAAGCCACTCGACGGTGCAGAAAGATTTAAGTGGATTTATGGTCTCACTCGGGATCAAACTCGTTTTTCGAGAATGCCACCCAGTGACGCTAACCACTCTGCTACCACCTTTCCCCCCAAACTGCATCTCTTGGTTTTCACTCGGCATATCATGCCCTCACAACCTCTTGTGTAAACAAAATAACAGAAAGTCGGCAAAAAATAATGTATCTCGGCAATTGCTGAGTTTATAACTGCATCTCTTTTTCTTAAAACTCGGCATACCTCAGTAGCATAAAGTCGTTTTTGTCCTTTTGACCTTTCCTGCAGGCTCAGGCTCTTCAAATTTTATTCCCTTTCTGCTGGAGACACCCTTGCGTTTATGGAGCTGACCCTCTTAAAAAACAGTACTGTATGATTTAGTTTTTACAATTTTTTTTATTTTTATAATTTTTTTTACCCCTTTTCATAGGGAAAGGGATTTGCATAATTTGGCATATTGAATAACTCGGCAAGGGCCAGAGCCCCTACCATGCCGAGTTATAAGGGTTTTACTTATATACATGTGGCAATATATACACTGCTGTACATAGAAAGCTACATACTATATGTACACTAGGGTGCCAAAGCACATAGGGGTAATTTTTCAAAGTCAATATTTTTTCACGTACTTTTGTGGTATTCTGCCTTGTACTTAGAAACTGTCGTGTGCAAACTTCAGGCTAATGGGTTTTGATATTTAGAGGTGGCGGATCGATCTTGAACATTTCCTCTTTTCCCCCTCAGGTCAGGGACCACGAGAAAGCAAACTGAAGTTTGGCTTCTTGGCCATAGTGTTCCAAACTATCACAGGAGCAAAACTTCCCAGCCGTGGAGACGTTTTACGACGTTTTTTTCTACGCACACAAGGAAGAGAAGAAGACGGTGCAGCAGAGTGCAGCTGAGGTTTGCAAAGGAGGTCCCTCGACTTCTGGACACGAGCTAGGATCCCCACCATCGCAAAAACTAGTGTGAGGAGGAAGATTACTGGACTTTTCGACGAGTGGAAGATCCTGAGCAAAAGCAAGAATAACTCTGGAGTCACGCCTGCCGAAAAACAGAAGACCTTCCCAAGAAAGTCTCCCAGACCTTTTGGACATCGCCCACCCCGACGCCCTCACTTTTGATGACCATTCCTGAAGACAAGGAATTCCTTCTTGCCCAGCGGGAGAAGGGGAGGGGGGGTTCGATGGCTGGTCTGGAAAAAGAAGATGAAAAAAATCGGTTTGCCGACGTGAAAGCTCTCTCTCACGTAGCCGTAAACCAGACGCCAAAAGGAGAAGAGAGGTGGAGCTGGCGTCATCATCGTCTGAGTCATCAAGCCCCAGCCAACGCTCCCAAAACACATCGACTTCTTCCCGACGCCGGGTCGTTTCTCCACCAAAGCGATTGAGGACACGGGGCACGAAGTCCGTCCTATCCCCTGATCTCGTCGGAGCCCTTGACAGAACTGGGGTCAGTAGCCCCAAGCCCTTCGAATTGTGGGGCTACGGCAAGTAGCTTGGGCCACGATCCACAGAGCTTGTGCTGAATCCCGAGTCCATTCGACAGGAAAGAGCGAAGTACAGGTCCACTTTGGCGAAGGACATCAAAGAGACTTTCAGTCCTTTTTCCCCTCTTACCGTTCATTGGGACGGAAGATCCTTCCTCAGGACGATGGCACTCGCGCCGAAAGACTCGCCATCCTCGTCACAGGAGAAGGAGTGGAGAAGCTCCTAGGAGTCCCGAAACTGCACCCCGGGAAACTGGTGATGCCGCCGCTACAGCTGTGTTCGAGGCTCTAGAAGACTGGGGGGTCCAGGAATGAGTCGTGGCGATGTGCTTCGACACAACCAGTGCCAACACTGGAGCCATCAATGGTGCATGCCCCATCTTGCACAGAAGATCGGCCGACCCTCGTTTCACTTGCTTGCCGTCATCACGTCCAACGAACTTGTCCTTGAGAAGGCCTTTTCTACGTGTTTGGGGTCTCTTCTGGTCCTGAGATCACCATCTTCTCTCGCTTCAAGGCCCTACTGGTCTTACATCAACCAGTCGGCAATAAACCCTCCCACCAACGAAGATCTGCCGGAGACTCTGGTCTCCAAAGGGACGATCTCATTCAAGGTTTGAAACGTCTGCTTCAGACAAAGCAGCCCCGTGACGACTATAAGGAACTCGCTGGCTGAGCATCCTTTTCCTCAGGGGGCGCTCTTCCGAAGACCTCGATCCGTATCCCCGGAGCGCTTCATCGACGCGTTGGATGGCGCGTATCATTTACGCTCTGAAGATGATCTTTTTTCGGGAGCAGCTGACTGGAGTCGTCACAACTCGAGAAATGTCAGCCCTCCAGTGGTTCTCATCGTTCGCAAAACCCAGATCTACGTCCTGCGATGGTTCGAATCGACGGTTCCATCCTACGGGTCCCGCCAACGATCTTGGATTCGCTAAGGACATCCTTCAGTACCACGACGAAAGTATTCGGAAGGCCTGCTTCACCACTCTGAGCCGCCATTTCTGGTACTTGAGCGAAGATCTCATTGGCCTGTCACTGTTCGACTCACGTCTCCCTGTCTCCGACAAACAAGCAATTTCTGTACAGGCCATTCTTTTACGATTTAAGGAGCCGAGGAAAACCCGCCAAGCGAATAAACCTCCCATCATCACAAGTTCCTGCCGCAACACTGCCCTCCTTCGCCACGAAAAATTCCCTCCGCCTCTTCGAAGCTCTTGAATCAGACCGACTTCCTGTCCGCCAACCCTCGAAGTGGCCCGGAAGAGGAAACGTACGTCGAGGCCTGCCGCCGAATCGAGGGACTTCGCGTCGTCAACGACACAGCCGAGCGAGGAGTGGCGCTCATCCAGTCCTTCAACCTCCGGCTGACCAAAGACGAGGAACAGCGCCATTTTCCTCCTCCAAGTTGTGGAGGCCCATCGCCATCAACAGCCCGGGACCCCAAAAGGGTTCCCTTCCCTGGGCCCAAGCCGGCCACAATGAGTGGGGTGGCTCCCCCTGATACCCCCCACCGAGGGGGTAATACTCACCAAAGGGGGGCCAGCCCGCCCTGCTGGGGAAGGGATGTCCGGCTTGTCCGTTTCAAGAGATGACATCCCCTCCTTAATAGCCCCGTGCATAAGGGTAAATAACAAAGTTGTAATTTGCCACCCCTAAATATCAACCGATTGAGGTCAAACTTTGCTACAATGGTTTCTTGCATAGATGCACCATTACACCAAAGTAGGAAGAAAAATTCAAAATTTTGATTTTTATTTGGCACCCTAAATGACACCTTTTGCTACCCCACATTCGTACAAACAGCAGGCCCAGCCACGCTGTTGTATAGGTCCACATACATAGGCCGAGCTTTGCTGACGGAGGTGATGATGGAGTTCGCAGAGAAACTCCACCCTACTCCTTAAGCGGAGCCTGGAGTGTCGATGGATCACGTCCAGATTGTTCACCCCGTTCCAAGCGAAGGTCAGGAACGAGCTGGACCACCTGGGTAGCCCCAGAAGCCTCTTAACCCTTTTACCACGAAAAGTTTAATAGTTTTTCCGTTTCCACTGCGACATCATCTGGGGCTCTCTAAGGGGCCCCGCGTAATGGCCTGACTCTGCAGCGAATGTTTTGGTTATGTTATCAATTTCAACCACGATTATTCTTTTTTCCTGGCATTATTATATATCGTTGGTTTGCAAGAGATTATTCTGCCTTAGAAAGACAAAATAACAAGAATGCAAGTAAATAGGGGAGTTTAACGACTTAGAAAAAACATTGGGTAAAGAGAAATAAGAAATACTTACGTTCCACTTCGTAGCTCGATACTTCCTGAGTCAACTTTTTATGGTTTATATTGCCAATAAAAGCGGATTTTATGAGGATTCCAACGCTACCATTAGAATTTTCATATGGCCAGTAGTTCTTGAGAAAATAGAGGAAAAACTGAAACACATGTTGGAAGACGGATTAGGCTACAAGTATGGCTCCCCGGCTCCGGAACACGTTTTAAAGGGACGGGCAGTCCCGCGCTGACAGGCTGCCTGCTGAGAGTGAGCTGGAACACAAGCCCTTATCACTTCAAATCCCCCCTCACGAGCGAGTTGACAATTTAGTTTTTTTTATAGGCCTAGCTTGGATCTTTGACGCAGTAAATTTTGACGCGATTTGATAAATACTTTATTTTTTTGGCGAAATTTTATATGTTTTTTGACCCCAGTTCGCGTCAAAAGCTCAGATGTAGACGGCCCGTTTTGACGCGATCGCGTCACCGTGCGTGAAAGGGTTAAGGATGTCATTGTGACAGACCTTAAGGCGGTTCAGAGTGGCCACCTTGAACCGCGACCACTGTGAGTGGCAGCATATAGATTAGCAGTGACTCCTGAATTACTCCATCTTCACCTCTGCTACGTGGAAAATTTCCTCTGTAGAGTGTTTCCCAACAAGAAGCTTGGTGGTCTGCTTGTTGATGTCATCATCATCAGTCATGTCGTGAGATATAACATGGCCTAAGTATGCGAATCTATCCACAAAAGTGAGGGCAGACCCACTGAGCCATGCTGTTTTTTGAGGTAATTCACCTGAGTGCATGCTGGGGATACTACCATGCACTCTGTCTTAGTTGTGTTGTAGACAATGTCATGCTTGGCAGCATACACCTGACAACATTGATAAGGGCCTGCAAAAGCATCGGCAGTGGGTGCGAGCAGTACCCCTATTATCAGCATAACTCAGAGAGTTGATATCACTCCCTGTATGTGGCAGCCGCACCTGTATCACGAAGGTTGGGACTGAATCATCCGGTACACATTGTACAGGTATGGAGATAAAATCCCCCTGCCGAATACCAAATTTGGGTGTTCTAAATGACAGCGAGAAGGAATTTTCCCCACTTAACAGTAAATTCCTGGATAGTGTACGAGTATATTAATAAAATTTAAAATTTTATCCAGGTGTACCCCTGACTTAAGTTTATTGAAGAGCTTCCAGTAATTCCCTCTGTCAAAGCTTTTCTGGCATCCAGGAAGCACAGATAAACAGGTGAATTTTCTGGGAAATGTAGTAGTGAATGATATTCTTCAATGTCCACTTACACATCTCAGTGCCAATTAAGGCCCTCTTTTAACAGAACTGATTGTCCAGTAACAGAACAGTACAGGTAGGCCTCAAGACGATGTAGCACCACTTTCTCCGGCACCTGGACAGAGCGGTCACTATGGCAATGGGCCTGTAATTGCCAGATTTAGTAGGGTCCTTCACTTTGCTCTTAAGTAAAGGTACTATAAGCACTGCCAAGACCTGACTGCGTGACTGGATATGTACTGATGGCAGACACACACATTACCGAAGAGACAGAGCCATGTAACCGGGCTGGGGGGGCGCATACTTAAATGCCCCAGAAGGGAGCCCATCCAATCCCAAAGCCTCACTGATGAGAGGCTTTGCAAGATCCCTCTCAAACTCCTCGTGGTCCACGCTGCGGAAACCTGAAAACGTCACACCCCGCATCCCGCACGCAGGGCATTCTCACTCTCCCCGTCCTCACACAGTTGAGAATGCCTTGAAGTGGTCACCCCACGGGGAAGGCGATGCCCTCCTCCCCCATAGCGTATCCACCCATAGGGAAGCGTGTGTGAGCCCGGGTTCATGCTTCGCAGCCACGTCAAAGGAGTCACCAGCAGCTAGCTAAATGTAAAGGTAAAGGCTTGCACAGACCGCACCAGAGTTACAGAAAGAATTTATGGCAGGAAATTTTTTTGTGAAACGACATGCAGGCAGATTTAACCAAGTTCCAGTCGACCAAGCCACCGAATGGGTAAACAAGGTGTGCAGGCTCCCCATCGGAATAAGTTGGCATTACGCGGAATGACACTGTAAGAAGACTGGTTTTGCACAGCCTGGTCCGAGAGGTCCCAGATATCGGAGGACACTTTGCATCTCTTTGGCCTTCGCAATGACGACTCTGAAAAAGATTTCTCAACTTGGAAAGATGGTCTTTCCATCCAAAATGAAACAGACTGGGATGCTGATCTAAGCTTGAGGCCCAGTTTCGTCGATTCAAGGTGTTCACAACATCCGATCAAGAAGACATATGCACTGCTGTGACAAGGCTGAGATCACTGACTACGAACGACATTGCCACAGAAGAGCTAACTGCAGACATCCTCACTCCCAAAGGCAGAGGTGAAGATGTCGTGTTAGAGAATGTAAAGGAGAGATTAGTGGAGAAGACTGTGCCTTTCTTCAATCGCCAGAAATGCGAGAAGTCAAAGACATTTACAACGCTGTACCAAAACACCTGTGCAAGATTGAAAGAAAGCAGAGGGTCACCAAGACAATCAAAGCGGACAGGCAACTGATACAGAGACTGTTCAATGCGTCACAAGCTGGAGTGAGTAGTCGTTCTTCACAAAGTACTGAAGTATGAACTGTCAGTTGTACCACTTAGTTTGGCAAACACAGATAAAAAGATGAACAGTACCCAGAAGTCTGCAATGCTTCCCTTGCTAACCATGATCTTGGTGTAGAGACAGTCAAAGGAATACAGGATACAACAAGAAAAGCATGCATCATAATCGATGGCCATGCATTGATTCAATCCTTACAGAAGCCACCAAAGTGCAAGACCTTCGGTGACTATGCCAGAAGACTGTGGTGAAGCAGTTCAGTGGCATAGTTTCCAGGATTGACGTTGTGTTTAACCAGTACAGGCCTTTATCTATCAAGTCAGCTACGAGGACCAAAGGAGCTGGGCAGATGAATAGACCAACACGAAAGGTGATCGAACGGGAAGATCTTCAACTTCCCCAAGCGTGGAAGAGCTTCATCACTTTAGATGAAAACAAGGAAGACCTTGCCATGTTCCTAAGTGGCAAACTTGCCAAGCCACAATGACAGAGAAGGAGATAGTGTTGGTGGCAGCAAACCAGACGGATATTCGACAACACGGGGTCATCCCAACACTACAGGCAATCCACGAGGAGGCGGACACTAGGATCGCCCTCCATGCCCTTGAAACCTTGATGCTGGATTGAAGCATAATCGTAAAGTGTGTGACACACGTCCTCCTCTTTTTCTTCACTTTAACAGGGACAAAACCGTGCTAATGGGGGGGATTGAGAGGGCACCCCAAGGGAGCAGGAATCTTTCCATGCAAATCATCAAAAAAGAGCCCCCTCGAGTAGTAGTGGAGATGTATTTTGGCTTCCTGCAAACTGGTGGAACTGTTCGTCCTTTGCTGGAATGGGAAAAAATCATGGGGGAGTGTAAAATTTTGCAACACCAGAGCTGTTGCAAGGTTTTGGTAGGGGATAGTCCTTTGGGCAAATTTGATGAGTTCCTTTATGTTTCAAGGTCGGGGTTCTATTCTGGTGTTGATGGGGCTCACAATCTTCTATCTGTTTTCGTCAGTACGGTTTCCGTAAAGGGCGATTACTGGCGATTTTCTAGCTTTCCAAGAATCGGGTCTCCCCCCCTTTTTAGGGGTTTCGGTGAAACTTTTGGTTGCCCTTGACATTCAAACGCTTTTATAGAGCTGGCAAAATTTTTTTAATTTTAAAAACTACCCTCTTTTGGGGTTTCTATCATTCTCTCTGTAACTTTTCTTAATTTTCCCTTTTTAAAAAAACCTTCTATTCAGCTACTGTAGACGGACATTGTTTTTCCCCAAAAATTAAAAATAGTGGTGTTCCCCAGGGGTTTTGTCCCATCACCCCTCTCTTTCTATTATTCATTAATGATTTCTAATCAATCAAACCCATCCACCCTACGTGATGATTTTCCCCGCATTTTTAAGCGTTTATTGACGTCCAAATAAAAAGGAACTAAAATGATTCCGGAAGATGCCCCCCCTAACTTTGATCTTTCTATAATTTGATTTGGGGCAAAGCAAAACCCTTTTTTTGTTCAATGCCTCAAAAAACCCCAATTTCTTCACCTACACTCGACAAAACCTACCCGATAACTATCCCCCCTTCTTAATGACATCAATTCTCCTTCTTCTACAAAAGAACATTCTAGGACTATCCTTTACTAAAAATCTGAAAATGGAAAAACTCACTTCTCATTCCCTTTATAAAACAGCTTTTAAGAAGTTAGGTGTCTTGGCGTCTGCTCCTTTTTTTTTTGGAAAACCCTGTCAAATTTGAAACGATAAAGCCAACCATCAGAAGCCTTGAAATTTTTGGCGACCTATCTTCCAGCAAATTTCTCAGCAGCCATCTTCATTCCAAACAAAGAACCATCACACCCTAGTACATTTGCAAAAAAACCATGCTTAACACATTGATCTAATTTTACTGACAATGGTTTAGCCCTAAACCCCCTTATGCCTTTTCTTCCAGTTTAGAAGAAAAAGAAAACTCAGCAGAATAACCCAAAGGTTATTTTAGATCTCCTAATACAGAAAGGGGTAACTTAGCAAGATCATATGTCCCATGATCCTAGAACTAGCCACCTTGTCAATCCTTTGAAGAATTTCCCGTTTCACCCCAGAGAAAACCCCTTTTTTGACGCTTCACAGGTGGGGAAAACAATGCAAAATACAGCAGGATAAACAAGGAACAACAGCACCTCCAGGAGGCCAGGAAAGCCCAAAAGCCACAAAATCTTTTGCCATTTTCCGAACCAGACCCGGGGAATGAGGTGTTACCCTAAGAAACAGGTGGGGGGACTAAAAAACAGTGTTGCAAAAATTACATAAATCGGAAATTTGGGGAAAAAATTTAAAAAAACTGTAGATAATAATGGAAGACAGAGGAGTTGGCGGTGTCTGCATCCGTACGCCCTTGACAAATTTCTTTTTAATTTCCCCCCCTGGCGCTTCTATGGGAATGATTTGGGAAAAAAAAAAATGTTGGGAACTCCTCCGGGTGACTTCCCGCTTGCGTTTTTTAAATATTAGTCTTTAAGGTCGGACCCGGAATATTTTTTCTTATCGTCAGTCCCGGCTTGATTTCCCCCAAAACGTCACCAAAACATTTGGGAAGTGGTTTCGCTCAGTTGGGTAGGGGCCAAGCCACGTTGACTGCAGACCAATCACCCGTATTCACAGCTTATATAAGATCGGTTTTAGTTCAAAAGAAATTGTGAGGGAGACTGGGTTACTCAACAAAAGGTTGAGCGGCGGGTTAAGAAATTGCAAGACTTTACGGATGTAACGAGACACGCTCCTTACACACACTGTACCCAGTAACTGTGGGTTTATTGACTTTAATTATCTTGCTGTTTTGGTAGGAGATTTCACTAGCTGTCTTTTGATAATATTCAAAGTTTTCTTTGAAACTTTTTCTTGCGTCCAGGACGCATCGTCCTTCTTTTGCGTCGAGACAAGTGCGTTGGACTTTCAACAGTTGGCGAGTAAAATATTTTCAAGACTGGCCTGTTTGTGTTTATGTACATTTTCTGTGGTAATTTTAGGGGGGAATATTATGATCTGTTGTGCGCATGTGTTTACCCATGGCGACGATGGAACTACGCCAACTACGTTGACCTCTACGTTCATAATTCAATTTTTTTGACGTAAATAACATTTAGGGATGCAATAATGAAATATTGCAATTATGATAATCAGGGCTTTCACATAAATTCTTGCCGCCCTGCAAAAAAAAAAAAAAAAAAAAATAATAATATCTGAATCCGAATAATGAGAGTCCGAATACGCGAGGGTTTACTGTATTTGTATTCTACCAAGCCTCAAACTACAGTGCATCACCAGTTACCTTTCACTCTGCTTCCAGTAGTTCTGAGACTAAAATTTTCAAATACTTGTACTATATTTACCATTTCATGTAAATCTCAGAACATATTGTTACATGCATGCCACTTATAAGTCATTTTGATCACGTCCATCACATTCAAAATAACTATACAGTAATGATATGAGAAGTGTTGCCCAACCTGTGCTGGTCCACAGGCAATGCCAATGATATTCTTGCCATGCAGGGAAGACATGAACGTAGGTTCGGCCAGAGCCAAATGTGGTGCATCTCCCAGCTGTGCTTGGTCATTGCGGCCCCACACCAGCACCTCGCTCTCCTCCGTCAACACAACAACGTGCATGCATCCAACCCCAACCTGTATCACCTTCTTGCCTGTAAATATGTAGTTCAGATACATAACTTGCAGTGTCGACATATAAAATTTTACAATTTAGTATCCACTAATTTGCCAGATCATAGACCACTGTATACCTGGACTGCGCACGGAATATCGGCCTGTTGCACATGGGACTGAACTTGCCCTGAAGTCGGAGAGCCGCTCGGATTCATATATATATATATATACGCATCATATAGACTGGTTTATCAGTATATATGATATACTGTAATCTTCGTAAATGTTTGTTCTATAATATTATCAAATAAAAAACAGTAAAACACGGTAAAGAAATGCCATTACGAGACTCTGAAGAAATATGCATGAACTTAATATTCACTTCAACTCTTCGCCATTTAAAAACTTTGCAAGTCAACTTTTATCATGAAGGGTATCAATAAAAGCGCAATTTTATTAGCTTTCCATTGCTATACTTCGTTATCGGATAAATTAATTAGAACCATGCATAAATTAGCGTTAAATAAATAAATAAAATCATCAAACGGGTAATTTTCCCAATTGATGAGGTTATTTATTTAGTTAACGCTAATTTATACACGGTGCTAATTCATTTATCAGAAAACTAAATATATAAGTAAATAAATAACATCATCAATCGGGAAAATTACCCGATTGATGATTTTATTTATTTATTTAATGCTAATGTATGCATGGTTCAAATAAGTTAATCAGATAACGAAATATAGCAATGGAAAGCTAATAAAATTGTGCTTCTATTGATACCCTTCATGATAAAAGTTGACTCGCAAAGTTTTAAATGGCGAAGAGTTAAGTGAATATTAAGTTCATGCATATTTCTTCATAGTCTCGTAATGGCATTTCTTTAGCGTGTTTTACTGTTTTTTATTTGATAATATTATAGAAAATTTTTTTTACGAAGATTACAGTATATCATATATACTGATAAACCAGTCTATATGATAGTCCATAGACCACTATATCTCTTTGTCGGGCGCCCCGCAGGCCCCTATGCAGCCCCGCAATTCAAAACATTGTCGCGTGTGCAGCCCAGGTATACAGTGGTCTATGGCCAGATGCATCCTTTTAATGATCTATTGGTAAGGAAAATATAGATAAATAACAAAATGCAGTAAAAAAAATGCAAATGGGCAAAAGAAGAATAGTTGAAAAATATTGCAGAGAAGTTGTAAATTTAGCCATTTGAGTAAAATCCGAGGTCAAACTGTAATTTTTTTGTATTTGTAGGATGTGCAAATTGTTTTGATTATTTGAGAGCTATCTGGTTCAAGTCCTAAGTGCTTAGGAAATTTAGTATAGCCTTTAGTATGAAATTCTTTTATATTTTAGTTTATTCAAATTTAGTTTGTTTAAATTTAGTTTAACCTTTAGTATGAAAAACTAGAAATGGTCTCATAATAATTCACCTGAATTTACACATTCAAAGGTATCAATACAATGCCTCCTAATTAGCTCATCCCTAGTCCAAATTGCCACTATTCTCAAGGTTGACCCGGTACTGACAATTGCAAGAATGAAATCTACAACTTCTACAATTTCTATATCCATTTTGCAAATATATAATAGTGATTCTCAGGATTGAGTCTGAGGCAACTTTGTTTTCTAACAGATTTGTTTGTACTTTCTTTCTATTTTCTTTAAATGATATCCCATCTGTTTTACTGTGTCAGACTAAACCAAGATGACTTTACAGGCATTCAAGAGAGGAGCTACAACACTTTCTCACCTGCCAGTCCCTTGACTTGCTTGGGGTGCCTGACATGTTCTTCACTGTTGTGGCCAAGGCGATGATTGTCCCCTTTACCCCAGGTGAATAAGGCACCAGACTTACTCAGGGCAAGGGAGAACTGGGCTCCACAAAACACACGGCAAATCTCTTGCCCCTGAAAATAAGAAATTTATGCTTATATATTGGATCATGGTCTGTGGTTGGTGCTGATCTTGTAAGTAAGGCTTTATCTAGAATTAAAACAGGCAAGGTTGATTATCTCCAGGTTGATCAAAGAAATTATGAAAACACCTAAGGATATGGGGGTTGAAGTTATTTTTTCAATTGAAAAATGCAGAGATTTTCAGGAAAAGAAGGAAGACACTTGCCGCCATGGTGAACTACTCCCAGAGACGTACTTATCGAGTGTGTGTGTGTGGGGAAGGGGGATGCAGACTTGTCATTGACACTCCCATGTCCTCTCTGACAGCAGCCCTTAGTGTCTCATGTTCACATGAGAGCAGCTGCAGCCTACACTCTAAAGACAACACCTCTCACCACTCACACTACACTTCATGCACCTTACATCCCTAAACTCCCTTCAATCCAATATTTAATCAATAATGGCTGTTTGACAACCCTGCCTCGAAGTTTCTAACTGGGGAGGGGACTACAAATATCCCCAGGTCGGACTGACTTCAAGGTGAAGACTTGAGGTGTCTTGAAACTTCCTCTGACTCATTCTATAATTATAAACTTCTGCAACATTCGTGGTCTTAGATCTAACTATATATTTGGGAAACATCAACTCTTCTCCTCTAATCATCATCTTATTTTCCACAACGAAACCCAGGTGTCTGCTGACAATTGCCTGCTGAGATGGTCATAGAGTCTACAAGCTTACAAATTTAGGGTCGTCCACATTGCCGGCAAAAACATTTTAGGAGTCGACTTTCTCGGTAAATTCTAGCCATAATCACACTAATTATTCAAATCTACTTTGCAGTATATTCTTGTTTGGGGGGCAGTGTCAAAGCAGAACCGCAATTTTGGGGCAGCTCGTCTGCTCACCGGACTGCCTTGGCGCATTATTCCATTCACCACCTGCACCGTCTCGATGCCCACCACTCATTCTCCACCTCGATGAATTTTCTGACGTGGTATCTCGACGCGTCCTGTTTCAGGTTCCGACACCACCTCAGGGGCCGATCGTAGTCTTCCTCGTCCGAG
The DNA here is from genome assembly GCA_016584305.1 of Chionoecetes opilio. Lineage (NCBI taxonomy): Eukaryota > Metazoa > Arthropoda > Malacostraca > Decapoda > Majidae > Chionoecetes > Chionoecetes opilio. The sequence goes on along the minus strand of JACEEZ010014235.1, from coordinate 4,329 downwards.
GAAACGCAATACTCAGGAGAACACAGACAGACTTGACTCTAGCAACACCTACTTCTCAATGTCTGCTGCTAGTTCTCATTAAGTGTAACTCCATTGGGCTTGAGTCCTGTCTCTCACCTACGTCCATGAGAGACACTGTGACGACTTCGTGCACAAGGTATTTCGCATCTCGCTAGTGCTGCTCTCCTTCCCCTAATGGTATCAATGGCGTTATTCACTGTGCTTATTGTCTGTGTGTTTTATTTAGGGGAGAGTACTAGATGGTGTGATTACCAGATGTGCCGGGGTAAATTTTTTTTGTTTATCATTTTGGGTTACATTAAAGTTAAGGGAATTTTTGTCCCGTGTTTGCTATCCACTACTGAGATCCCTCTACCTTATCCTGACACCTGGCCGCAGAGATGAGAACATAGCTCTTTCCTCCCTCTGGCCATACACTTTTCTTTACTTCAGGGTTGGAAGATTTAATTTGACAGTCTTTCCTCGTATGATAAATCTCATCTCTCACCAACGTCCAAAAAGTGATGCTGTGACGATTTCAGGCACCAGGTATTTTCATCGCACTATAGCGTGGATGTTTGTCTTATCCGGGTGCTGGGAGTCTGCGCGGGTATGACCCATGGTGGTGGCACAAAGGGCGTCGCCTAGCGAGATATCCCAGGTGGAGCAGCAGACCTGAGATATCAAACGTTTTGCAGTGGAGAGCGGCAGGGGAGGGGTGTGATGTTACATCTTAAAGGGCAATCTTGGCAACAGAATCCGCAATTTTGTTGCCTCGTTGCCAAGCTCTTGGTTTCTCTAAAACTCCAACTCTTTTTTTCAGCATTATACATTACTTTGAATATTTTAAGTAACACATTTTTGTGTTAATTGGACAACTGTCATTTAGTAGAGGACCTACCTTTGAGCCCGTGCCCAAAAATTCTCCTGATAAAAGGTTTGAAGGTGGGTTTTAAATGACTTGAGGATACTGAACAAAATAAGCCCCCCATGTCCCTCGCAAAAGTGCGGGCTAACTCCGCCAGGGGCAAATCCAAGAGGGGCCACCAGAAAACTAGATTTACATAAGAACATAAGAACATAAGAAAATAAGGAAGCTACAAGAGGCCGCGAGGCCTACACGTGGTATTTCCCTGTCACCTAACACTCCCTTTACATCCACCTTTCATCCCCATCCATGAACCTAACCAGCCACTCTTTAAAGCTCCCTAATGACTTCGCATAACTACCTGTCTACTGGGGACCATTCCATTCATAGATATTTGTCAATCTTCACTCATTTAATAGCTATTAATATGTTCTTGGTGTCTAAATGTATGTTTTTTAGGTCAAGGAAAGCAATAAAAGACATCATAGAGTGGATTTGTGGACAAAAGTCATTGTAATTGATTTTTTTATTAAAAATGAAGACAAAACATTGCAATATTAATCATTTTCGAGAACCTATCATGCTTATTGGCCACTAATCACATGAAGCTTTTTCACTGGATTATAACTCAAGTTGATGTTACTGAAAAAAGATGTGGGCCCAATTCATCCCCAAAAACGTGTTACAAGAACTCCAGGTAACACATATGGCTGATACACAATTTGAATTGGGGTTCTATTAGTGTGTGTATATTGCCGATGTATTCTAGGTGTCAACAAATAGGTTTTTCAGACCAAGGTTTCAATGCCAATAACATGAATTAATTTGTTTAATCAAAATTGAAAACAATTATTGATTTATCCTAACTCATTACATATTTAAGATAAATCAGGCATAATCCACAACCTATCATAAACTTTTTAACTGACAATTTGGTTAACATGAATGGGCAATATTATACATCAATGTCATTTATCCTCGTCTTCATCATATGAATCCTCTCTCCTGAATCAGTATCTCCTGGTGTTAGGTCTTGAAGTTGAACGACATCCCTTCAAATGCATTGGTAGTGCTGGTCTTGTGTATGCACTGGCTTACACAAGCCATTCTCAACAGCCCATCCATGTGAAAGTGGAGACGGAGAAGGATCTACCTTATGATAATTGAGAAGCATGTGTGTTTGATAATTTCCTCTTGTTACCTTCAGGTCATGTGAATCTCTATCTGGTGGAAGTCTCAGTGTTGATTTTCTCTTCATCTGGTTCCATTTCGTGCCCTTGCTTCACCCATAGATTTGCTCACCTTGTCATTATAGATGTATCTTAAGGTGAATATTGCCATGTCATTCAGAACAGACTGGTGTGACCGGCAATGACTTGCCAAAACAACACAGCAGAGCACGTGCATCATCTGAGATTCCCTTGGTAAAATTGATTTTCCGTGGCCAAAAAAGGCAGTTGTGGTGTCTGACGGGTGTGAATATGTAATTGAACTATAATCTCTGCTACCTCTTTGGAGCATAGTTTTTTACAATCTATGATGTTCTTCTTCCTTTGACTGCTAACACTCCATCTATTGTATGGGCAAACATATGCAAAACAAACTAGAACGTCCGTATCTTCAGCATCAAAGACAACATTAGTATCAATGCCTGATCTTCTGATTTGGGAATATATAAAGAAGAGAATCGTGTCTGCTTCGATGTGTTCACATTTAAAATTGCCAATTCTGTCTCCTGTGGATAAATTCCAACACTTTGGACCCACTGAATATACAACTGGACATTTGGGGTGTTCACAGCACCTTAGACGGATCTCATCTTGGAGAAATGACTGCAAAACGTTGTTTATTAGCTGGATTGTGCAACAAATCCTGGAAAGCTCTAACTGAGGGAAATTTGTCTGAAGGCGGATGAAGATTCTTAGAGCCTTTTAATATTACTAAAGCGAAAGATTTCTTCACGGTCTTTTATGGTAAATGGCAAGTCATTTGCGGTCATTCACCAACACAATCTTTGAAGCATTTTTGTGTCTGGACATTATTATGGACAACATCTTGGAAGCATAATCCCGCCATGTGAAGCTAGTACCACTGATTGTTCAACGGTCCTCAAATGATGGGGTTGACAGACGCCATATGAATCCCATATCAACTATAGCAATGTACTCCTTGGAACCAAGGTCTCCATATATAAATTTATCCACCAATTTGGACTTTTGGGTCTTTTTCATTGTCCCGTTAACATTGTACATGGGCAAACATTCATCTGTCACTCGATATTCCATCACGTTAATGAGGTTAAAATTGTCGTCGGGTTTTCTGCTAGTGCTATGATGGACGCCATTGCCTTGTTCTCCATGGCCTCTGATTTGGTAACCTTGTCAGTATTGGGCACCTATGACAGGTGGTGATTACTGAAGTTCTGTCTGAGTTTCTGTGCACTGCAGAGTAAAATGGGATATTGTACTTAACATGCGGTCATTGCAGAATATCCTGAACAGATCTTTACCATCGTGATGAGCAGACTCGAAGTCATCAACAATTGCAAAAAGCCAGAACACCAGATTGAAGAGATCTCAGATTAGGATTGTCTGTGTTGAATGGGTCACAGGAAATTCAGTGCTGCAGCTATCAATATCCTGTACCGCCCGCTCATCCAGCTTCAAACGTGTTTTTGTGCTTTCACTGTGTTGCTGTTTTTACAGGGTACTCTGTGCCATGGTATGTAGAGATGACCTGACTTGGTTGACGGAGTTAAAATTTCTTTAATCAGTGAGCAACATTTCTCATTTTTGAGGATTTTAAGCCAACCCGCTTTCATCTTCGATCCTTTTTTCATGGTCATCTCTATCCACAGACAAGAGGTAAACAAGAGTAAGGTTTACCAGTGATTGACTGGGAAAACCAAAACCCTCCCTCATGTAGGCTGTTCTCCCTCAGGAAGATTGCTCTGCTCCAGGGCCAGTACTCCACCATCCACCTTCCATACTTGCTGTTGTCATAGATCTGCATCCAGGGTCACTCTATAGGGAGTAGGCAGTCAGACACCTGCCGCCATGGTGAAATACCCCGGGGAGGTACTTACGGGAGTTGAGGGGGTGCTGCAGACTTATCATTGAAATCTCCCGTGTCCTCTTTCCATATCCTTAGTGTCTCAGATACACAAGAGACTAGCTGCAGCCTGCACTCTAAAGACAATTCCTCTTACTACTCACATTATACTACATGCACTTACATCCCTACACTATCTTTCACTCAAAAATTTTATTATGACTGTTAATCGCCCCGCCTCTAGTCCCTAACTGGGGAGGGGACCAGAAAATCCCCAGGTCGGACAGTCTTCAAGATGACGACTCGAGGTGATTGATACTTCTTCTAGCCTTCTCTCCTTAAAATTCTGCAACATTCGTGGCCTTAGATCTAACTTTCTTTCTGTTGAACATTATCTCTCCTCCTCTAAA
>JACEEZ010014234.1:85000-87500 GCA_016584305.1 Chionoecetes opilio | reverse complement strand
GCAGCAGATATGAAGTTTTGAACCCTTATCTGAACAGTAGCTTAAGGGATTCAGGCTTACCAACCACGAGCATGTAACTAAGTTGGAGGGGTTATGTTTTCACCCCGATCTGTCTGTCTGTCTGTCTGCCTGTATGTTTGTTAGTGTACAGGATTTCTCGAAAAGTTACGAATAGGTTTGGACTAAACTCGGTATACCAAGTCTATTTATCAATACCTATCTATACCCCTCTATCTGGCAGTTGACTCCACCGCGGGGCGGGTTGTAGTTCCCTTCGGTGGGCAACACGCTCCTTTGGTAGGGGGGTTGGGGTAAGACGGAAGGTCCAGTGTGGCCCCGCTGGATCAATCGGCTGGTCATGCGTTGGCTAGGGCCAAGCTGAGGTTGCCTGGTGGGCACCGCATCGGTCCCGCGGCTGCCACCACACACTAGGCAACCGAAGCGTATACTTCCCCGCTACCCCTGGAGCTATTGGGTGAGGTCCTTCCCCAACAGACAGCTTCCCCTTGTTGGGCTCCGTGGTGGGTGGGGGCGTGGGGAAGTAAAGTAGTTTTGTTTATGTATCAACCTAAAAATTTACCCCGGCCTGCCTCTCTCCCTGACGTCCGCTTGTCCTCGACATCTCCCATTGGATCCTCTCACATTGCCACTCTGGCGCCTTTCCAGGCCCGACGTGGCCCGAAGCGGGCAGCCGCCCCTTCCTCCTCAGCTTCCCGGTCTGGCGGTCCCCACTTTAAGGGACGCAGACAGGGATTGAGAGACGAGCCTGGCCCTAGGGGCACTTCTACGTTGGACACCTTGCTTCTGTCCAACGTGTCCCAGGCCTTGACTTACAAAGCAATACATGACATTTTCAAGGATTATGGTGTGGTTCGCCGCATCCGACTTATCTATGATGACAATGGACGGACAAATAGGTGCTACATAAATTTTGCTGCAGCAGATGATGCTTCCTCTGCTTATGAGGAAGCCACAAAGATGGAAATTGGAGCGAGACTTACAGAGCCGAACTCATTCGCTCTGTAAATGTTGGAGACGGCCCTGATGACTACATCCCCAACACTTTTGAGGAACCTACAACATCTACTCTACCTGTCCGCCACAGCCCTACCCCTTCTTGGTACGTGGCTTATTATAAGGAAAGTGGTGGCAACTTTTTCCTTGCGGCGCGGTATTTTGAGAAAGAAATTGGAATGATCCCGGAAGACCACCTGAAAAGGTATGGCAGGGGGGTTCTAATCCGAGCCAAGGACCTTACTCAGGCTCGGATGCTCTTCCACATGCCCATCACCGAAGACAGCATTTTTGATACCATCAAACCTCATCCAAAATTCAATACCAGCAAAGGCGTAGTCTACAACTACGACCTCTTTGAGTTTTAGGAGACAGAAATACTAAGCATGTGCCCGGAAAGAGTTCAACAGGTCTATAAGGTCAGAGGAAGCAAAAACATGATCATTATCACCTTCTACGGATCAAGTCTCCCCGATTCCATCAGGATCGGTCCCCAGTCTCTAAAGATAAAAGCCTTTATCAACCGCCCTATGCAGTGCTATGAGTGCTACAGCTTTGGGCACGGCAAAAAATGTTGTAAATCCCCGTAAATTTTGTAATTGCGTCCTCACATTTATCATAAATTCGTGTGAGCATTGCTAACTTAGCTGATAATAAATGCTTAGCTAATTTCGCCATGATTTAATTAATTAACTCAAATAAAATATTAAATGCAAGATTACGTTACTATATATAATTGTTAGTTGATAATTAATTATTATATATATCCTAAGTGCTGGAAGCGCCGTTGGCTGGCCTGTCAAGGCGCATAACCAGGCCTATGACCAACCAGCACTTAACTATTACCACTAACTAGTCTACGTAACCTCTGATGTTATCTACTACCTCGCAGGTAGTTGAACAGCTGAGTCATTCCTGACGCCGCGAAATACCCCGCCTCCAGCCCCATAACCAGCAATTGTGGTAGGCTCATAATTACGCCTCACAATTAACGACCACTTTGAATCACATGAACATCAATATTCCTCACTCGGGGCACCAATGTGGGAATTTATGTCACATACATATTTTATATGAGGGTTCTTACCTAATCAATCAAACCCATGTCTATCTTCCGACACATTATCCTAGCTAATCAACTAACTAGGATACATATCGGTGGATAGTGGGTTGAAAACGGCTGTAGGCTTGATTAATACTGCATGGTCTTGTGAACCGATGTGGTCGCCGGGATCGAGGCCGCCCGTGAATGACAAGAGCGGAGGTGGAGACGAGTACTTTGTTATCGCGTCAGGTTGGTTTTCGCACCCTGTTATCCATGACGCACGGCTATTATCAGTGTGTTGATTCTAACACGTCCTATTGGTTTTACACTTATATGTACAAATCTCTTCTTTATACAAGCACGTATATTAGTAAGAGATGTTATTAAGGCGAGGGTCTGGAGGGAACTTGTACTTGTAGACAAGCACTTATATTTAATGTT
>JACEEZ010014234.1:0-75000 GCA_016584305.1 Chionoecetes opilio | reverse complement strand
CACCCCTTTGCTCAAGGGGACAGTATCTGCCCGCATTTGTCAGCGAAAAATCCCCAGGAACGAGGGGTGTCGGGGATCGAACTCCAGACGACCGGATAACCTACCTGTCTGGCCCTTATCCACTTGATCACGCAGGCGGTGTGTGTTTGTGTTATTCACCTATGGTCTTGTCCACGCGAGCTGGCTCACGATCGCCAGTTTTCACCCTCTCATTGCGAGCTTGGAGCTCATTATTACCGATCTTTGGGCAATGATGGGACCTCACACACCACACCCCGACATCCCCTTGATCAAGGGGGACAGTAACCGCCCGAATTTGTCAGTGAAAAATCCCCGAGAGCGCGAGGATTAGAACCGCTTACCCATAGAATGGGAGACCAGGACGTTATCAACCTGACCATCGCGCGGTGTGTGTGTGTGTGTGTATGTGTGTTGCGCGTAATTGTGTATGTGTGTGCATGCATATGTGTGTATGTGTGTGTGTGTGTGTGTGTGTATTCATCTAGTTGTATTTTTACTGTATTTTTACAGTGCCTGAGCTACACTCGTATGACCCCGTCTCCATACGTATCTACATTTTATCATTCATCCTTAGTGCTTAGTGTTGGAGGAAGCCTCACCCCGGGAGGCGGATCACAAACCCCCTGATAAGCAGTCACTGGTACCTATCACTGTCACTGATAAGCCCACTATAAGAGTCGTTGCGGGGGACTGTGGAGCACAGAGCAGCTTTGGCGCTGCAGCGCATCAAGACGAGTCCAGGCTGAAGGCTGAACACTCAAAACCGAACACTAAAGGCTGAGTCTGCGAACCGAAGCAACCGAGCCCTGCAAGTTAAAGGTTATAGTGTGAAAGCGACGGTTCCGGTCAAGACAAGCCACCAAGAAGCCACCTGAGGACACAGGTAAGATGGCCGCCGCCACCACGGAGGGTGCGCCCCGCATACCAGCATCCTGCTGTACGCGCTGTAAGGCTCACACAGCGGGGTAAAGGAGGTCCTTCTTCAATGAATGTAGTTCCCATATTTAAGAAGGGTGATAGAGGATTACTGTCAAATTGTCGACCCGTTAGCCTGACGTCAGTGGTAGGTAAATTATTGGAACCTGTTATTGCAAAAAACATTAGAGAGCATCTAAAAAAACATAGTCTGGTCAATGATTCACAACATAGGTTCACCAAGGGTCCGTCATGTCTCACTAATTCATTGAGCTGTTATAGGAAACTTTATGCAACAGGAGTAATGATGAGGGGAGGGAGAGGGAGGGTTGTGTGGTGGGGGGAAGAGGGAAGAGGAGAAGGGTGTGTTATAGTGACAGCTGTGGTGGTGGTGGTGAGATGGTGTGAGACATGAATTAAGAGGAGGAAGAGGAAGAGAAGGAGGAGGAACAAACCTGCGCAAGGAACTTTTTTTTTCTCCTCCTCCTCCTCCTACTTCTCTTAATTCATGTCTGCGTCGTCTCACCACCACCACCACAGCTGTCACTATAACACCTCTCCTCCTCTTCCTCTTGCCCCCACCACACACCCCTCCATCCCCCTTCCCCCAGTCCAGCATACGCACATGAACGCCGGAAAACCCCCATATAATATAGGGTCGTAGGTTACACGTACACACACGCAGACACACAGGAGACTGCTTTTCCCCACACGACATCAAACACGGGACCAAGGAAGCTGGAGAACGTGTCTCTTGAACGATCCTTTGCACGGGAGTGCCGCGTAAGCCGTAAGGTATATACACCCAGTTCCTGGAGTGAACAATTTTTTTTTATCGGGGTGTGTCTGTCTGAAAATAGTGTAAGGTTTCGTACCCCCTGGTGTTACAGGTACCCCAGGTTAAGAACCACTGTTTTAGAGGGTCTTCGGTGATTGAGTTGATCTATAAATTTAGATCCGTTAATTTTTTATAGTTTGTTTCATCTTCACTGCCAATATAAAGTTTCCTTTTCCCTTCTCACATAAGAATGTGAAAGTAGGCTGCACTCGCTAAGGGACGAATCCCCTTGTATTTGTTCTCGCCACCTTTCTGTCTGTCTATGTTGTTGTGGCCTCGTCTTTACTTGTCCATCAAGTTGTCGCCTCCTCTCTGTCTGTCTATGTTGTTGTGGCCTCGTCTTTGCTTGTCCATCATGTTGTCGCCTCCTCTCTGTCTGTCTATGTTGTTGTGGCCTCGTCTTTGCTTGTCCATCATGTTGTCGCCTCCTCTCTGTCTGTCTATGTTGTTGTGGCCTCGTCTTTGCTTGTCCATCATGTTGTCGCCTCCTCTCTGTCTGTCCAGGCTCCGGCTCACATCACGTTAAAACCTCAATGATAAAAAATATATATAGATATCAAACATGAGCTGAAACATAAAAAAATTAAACAACAAAACAATAAAACACCATCAACTGTTTCAGCCCAGCAGGCCCTTCCCACGTAGTGAGGGGAATTAGCTCCATAGTGTGATAATGTAGCGACACGCTGGACAATAGTGCCAATTTTTTTTTGTGGTTATCTATGGACATACTTAATAAAAAAATCCCATGCTCCAAAAAATCGGACCATATTATCATGTGATTATGGGTCAAACTCCAAGATAGCGGCCGAAAAATGGAAAAAAATCGATAAATAATGTTAACTTCGCTAATATTGGACTTAAAAATATGTGTAAACTATCTATTTGTAGGTAATGATGCCCAGGGAGTCGCTTGGAACCATTAGATTTTGCATTAGTTCATCAGGAACTAAAATAATGGTCACATGTAAAAAAAATTGGGTCGCTCAATATGAAAATTTACGTTTCGTGAGACACATTTGTTATACATGTACAATGTACATGTATATGACATACTTTGCTGTAGACATATTTTTAATGAAACTGAACCATTATCATATATATGATTGATTGATTGATTATAGTTTTAAGGCGCCGCAACTGCGGGGTTATTGACGCCTGCTTACATAAGATACATGGAAAGTAAAACTAAAAAACAAAATTTAAGATAGAATAAAAATATTTAAAATAACGAAATACATAAAAGAACAAGAGTACATTAAAAACAATAATAAGTGAATATTAAAAACATCATAACTTATTGAGAAGGCCAGCCTTCTCAATAAACGTATGGACTTCATGTCCCGGGGAGAAACACCTCTCTCCCAATGCCAGGGAGAGTCCGTCCGACCCGCGACACCGGGACAAAAATTGCACACGTAGGTCCCCAAGACTGGGACACTCGACCAGCAAGTGCCGCACAGTTAAGGGGACCAAACAATCATCACAGTAAGGAGGGTGTGCCCCCCCTCCATAGAGGAACCCATGATTATATAAAGTGTGACCAATCTCAATCGTGCCAGGCAGTCCATCCCATCTCCGGGAGAGACCGCAGTAGCTGTCCAGTCCTCGATACTTTGCGGATGGCAGCGCAGTTTAGTTTGCCCTATAGTAATCCAACGTTCCTGCCACAAACTGTTGTGAACTGATCTATGGATTGCCCGAGCGCAGGTCCCGTAGCCGGCATGCAAAATGTGATAGAGTTCGTCTTCTAGCTGCGCTTTTGCCAAGGCTCGCTTCCTCATTAACCGGAAACACCTACATGTGCAGGTACCCAACAAAAGCTGACGCGTCCCGCCTCTGAGCAATAAAGCCATTTCCAGGATGGCATTGACCCAGGCGGATGGGAAGAGTTAAAATTACACAGTGATTGAAGAGCACTACCAGAAATCACAAAAACTTGTAAAGAGCCATCCGGAGGAAGTAAGATATGCCATGAGAGCATATAAAATCGCACTTAATTTCAGCTGTAATAAAACAGATGAAACACTTGGAAAGACTGACGCCTTTGTTTAAACGATGGGAATACGACACCGTTCCAACTCCTTCGTCTGATTTGGAACCATCAGTAAAAGACATGGACTCGAACTCTGAATGTGTGGCAAAAGTGGGTCTTAAAACTGGGCGCCGCTCGCCTTAGTGAGGTAACGAACGGCTTGTTGCGAAGGACACTTCTGGAGAAGCCATGGACCACTTCGTAGCCTATACGGGCAGATCCGTAAAGCAGGGAAAGATAGCGTCTCCATAAGTAGCTTTCAATTGGCGGTAAACCAAGGGGCTTTGGTAAGCTTCTTCGCCCAATGGTAAAGTTGCGATCCTGAATCACAAGACACGCACACGGCAACTATTGAGTCAGGGAGTCGTTGGAGGCGATACCATACACTTAACATGAGGGGACTGGCGTTGAAGATCTAATGGGTGGAGGACCCCAGCAATCCCAATAGACTTGGATGGGAGTATGACCTGAACGCCCCGGTTGGCCCCCCAGGAAACGACACCACCATGAATTTCCGAATCCTAGCATCCGCAGTCCGAGTGTGTGTGGCAGAGAGTACACTTCACATCTATATTCCAGCTTCGAAAGGATCAGTGGCGGTGAAGATAGAGGAGTGTAGCGCGATCATCCCCCCAGCTGGTTGTGGCGAGAGGACTTTCATAGATCCCATGGTCCGGAGACAGTCAGTCTTGAGAGCACGAAGGTGGGTACGCAATCAGTCTATTGTCAAAATGATCCTAAAACCGGGTCCTCTTTCCTACATTGTATTCTCTTATCGTAAAAGATACAGGTCTGGGTCGGGATATCCACGGTTTTTTGCAAAAATTAATCGCTACAGTCTTGCGTTGGAGAAAACGGAAAGCCACGATTCGTCCGTCCATTCACCAAACTTTATCAATAGGCAAGTTGGAAGTCTTCTCTCTGCAACCGACATCCTGGAAGCAGCAAAAGAGATTGATAAATCATCCACGTATAATGCACTAGCAATCCCCTCTAGCCGTACATCAACAATAACCATTGATGGCGACAGCGAACAGAGCTACCCTCAAGAACGCTATCTTGGGGGATGTCACGTGGAAGCGGGTGTTCAAAGACAGTATGTTGCCGAACTCGAACTCTAATAACCCGGTTGGCTAGGAAACTCTGGAGAACACAGGCAAAACGACCTCTTTAGCCCAAACTCATACAGAGATTGCAATATAACGCGTGTCTCCAAGCCGTTCGTAAGCCGTTTCAAGGTCGAAAAATTGGTCACGATGGTGTTGAACGAGAGGCGCAATGCCCCGCATTGGATGACTCTACGGAAATAACGCTTCCGTGTAGAACTGTGCTTTACGTAATCCACACTGAGAACGGAAAAAAAGTTATCCCGTTCCAAAAACCATGTAAGTCGACGATTTACTATTTTTTCGAATAACTTACACACACATGAGTTAGGAATATGGGTCCGGAAAATTCTTTCGGTAGTGATGGTCCTCCCCCCTTTTTCCAAGCTTAGGGATCGGAGAATCAGCCACCCCACACCCCAGCTACCTTGGGAAGGTTTCCTTCGATCCAGATCCTGTTAATAGTGTTCACACAAGAAATCTAGAGCCTCATCTCTTAATGACAGAGCATCGCATATGGTACATGCATCTGGCCTGGGGAAGTGTCAGCGCAAAACCTTCCATGGCTTGACATAGCTCACGGGTGTAAAAAGAAACTTGTAAAGATTCCCCGCCATCTGGATAAAAATCCTTGCCTCTTTGTTTCTTGTCGCAGTCTGTCCCTCGCACTTGAGACGCAAGGTCCTGTCTGCGCCACTGGAACACAAAATGGGAAGCACATTCCTCTGCTACAGTCAAGGATCCTGCCACAGGGCTCCATTAATTGAAGACTGGAGGGGAGGATGGGGATACACTTCCCCTTCCCATTTTCCTCACTCTTTCCAAAAACCTTTGCCACCAGGGTAAGAAACGCACAGATCGTACTTATATAAGCCATCCAGAGGATGACGAACCTCTTTCAATAAACCCGTCGGTATCTCGCTCTTCACCTGTGAAAAATATATTTTTAGTCTCTGAAGTTAGGCCGCGATAATGTATACATTGCGTTTCGCACGGCGGGAGTACTCCTCGCTGTCGTAACTAAAAAAAAAAAAAGAGTCCTGGAGTCACCACGGAACAGGTCGGCGAGAGAAGATCCAGATGTGCGGGGGGATGCTGCAGCGAGGCTGCAAAATGGCTTCGAGACACAAAGTCTCTCGGCCTCATCTTTGTTGGAAAGTCATCTTCTATATGATGTTTTGCGAACACAAGCCTTTTGAAAGCCCTCCCAGTCTGCACGGAGAGCCCATTTTGGGAGCATCGGGAAGGGGGCGAGGCACTGCTTTAAGTAGTATGGGATAATGGTCCAACTTCCCGAGAAGAATCTGGCAACCTCCCATGAGAAGTCGAGGGGCGAACCTGTGGACTTGTCTAAACAGAGTGGATTAGCAGCAATGTTCCCCCCGTCCTGCGAATGGAAATGTTTGGTTCTGTTCTCCCGATTTAATATAGTTAAGTTGTTTGCCATCTATAAGATTACGGAGAGAATCAACCGCGACGACTTCTGGTGGAATCTTCCCCACAGACAAATGCCGCCCTTCATGGTCTCCCCTCCAAGGAGAAAAAAATTGACGGGGAGCTGGCTGCGGATAAGATCCTCAGATCTTGGGAGAGGTATGTCGTCATTTGTAGGTAGATATATTGGAGCCAAACAGTGTAGGTCCTTGGTGCAGAATGGATACGACCTGCTACAGCCTGCAAGGGTGATTGCAGCGGGATGTACAGTTACAGTGGACATCCTGCCGACATGGTAAGGCCACACCCACCACTAAAAGCCACACCTTGGCTGGAGGTGGTTGTTTGACAGGTATAAACCTGTCCGGTCAGAGACAGCCTTCCTGCCCTATCATTGTTTCTTGTAACAGATAATATCTGGGGCCAACTCTTGATGAGAAACTAGTTCTTCCCAATTTGCCACGTTAATCCACGAATATTCCATTGGAGGGATTGAGATGTTATTTCGTGCGTGAAGATGATTCGCAGTAGCCTTACGCTTGGAGACGCTGCGCTATTTAAAATCCCAGCATCTTTTTTTCTGTGTTGTAGAAGAAGATGGTAAACTACTTTTTCCTGACTTCCCAGATGTCGGTTTGCACTTGCGTATATCCGGCGGTGCTATCGGGGTCTCATACGAGGACCCGCGGCAGTAGTAGAGTGACCGTAATGTCCCACCAACGATGCCGATTACTGCCAGATGATTTACTACCTCTATGTTTACTGATAGCTCCCGACGAGGTGTCTTGAAGATTGCTTATCAGCATGGCTTCAACCTGCTTTGGCGTCCATATGTGTGAGACAAACCTTCGCCATCAGCGTGATGTAGAGCTGTGTCGCAGCCTCTTCCAGGGGTTATTAACAGTGGCAAGTGATTTAGGAGGTCACGTCAGTACTCCCACACCTATCATTAGGTGTAATCTTTACGCAAGTCCGCCCCTCCTGCTCAGCAATGAGATTTTAGCCGTAGGGACGTCCACGACTCTAAGAGCTCATTGGAACTGCGAGTTAGCTTCTCCCTTATTAGGATGGGTTTTCTGGGAGCCTCTTAGAGGAGTCACTATTGCCATTTATTCCCGTGTGCGGCATGCCTACAACGAGAGGTGGTTGGAGGCCTCATTATAGAAGAGCAGCAGACTCCACAGCATCACAGGTCAGTAGCGATAACTTATTCTTCCATTGGGATGAGCTGGATTAGGTTTAAAGAGAATGTGGTGGTGGACTGCAGCAGGGCCGATTAGGAGTCCTTAGAAGAAGCACAGCATCGCGACATGCGTAGGTCCGCTTCCTCCCCCGCCTGGTGGTGTCTGTGAGAAAGTTCTCTCTACTGGCGCTCCCAAGACTGATAATGGGAGTTTTGCCAAATAAGGAGTCTTTCTTCTAATTTGTAAGTCCACACTGTCGACTCGTGGGTTGTCCAACACGGCAGTGGAACAGTAGGGTTTGACGTAACAGTCCAGCTGTGGCAGGGAGGGGGGGGGGGAACGCCAACGCCGTGCAATCGACCACCAGGCGAGGAGGGTATTTACCACAAATTTTTGCCGTGCCACAAGCTGTAGCACTCATAGGCAACTGCATACGGGCGGTCGATACAGAAGCCTTTTATCTTTAAGAGACTGGGGACCGATCTGATCGGAATCGGGAGCTTGGATCCGTAGAAAAGGTGATAAATGATCAGGTTTTTTGCTTCCTCTGACCTTATAGACCTTTGAACTCTTTCCGATGCAACATGGTTAGTTATTTCTGCCTCCTAAAACTCAAAGAGGTCGTAGTTGTAGACGTACGCTTTTGCTTGGTATTGAAATTTTTGGATGAGGTTTGATGGTATCGAAAATGCTGTCTTCGGTGATGGGCATGTGGAAGGGCATCCGAGCCTGAGTTAAGGTCCTTGGCTCGGATTAGAACCCCCCTGCCATAACCTTTTCAGGTGGGGCTTCCGGGATCCATTCCAATTTTCATTTCTCTAATACCAGCGCCGCAAGGAAAAGTTGCCACCCTTTCTTATATAAGCCACGTACCAAGAAAGGGGTAGGGCCTGTGCGACAGTTGAGTAGATGTTCGTAGGTTTCCTCAAAAGTGGTTGGGATGTAGTCCATCCAGGGCCGCTCTCAACAGGGTGGTTTACAGAGCGATGAGTTCGGCTCTGTATATGTCTCGCTCAATTTCCATCTTTGTGGGTTGCCTCATAAGCAGAAAGGAAGCTCATCTTGCTCGGCAAAATTTAGTGGTAGCACCTATTTGGTTCGTCCATTGTCATCATAGATAAGTCTGATGCGGCGAACCACCACAACCAACGCCTTGAATATCATTTTTCCAACAATTTGGCCTTGGTTTCCCCCTGTATTTTGCGTGCCTGGGCCACGTTGGCAGAAGCAAGGTGTCCCGTAGATATTGCCCCTAGGGCCAGGCTCGTCTCTCCAATTCCTGTCCTGCGTCCCTTGAAGTGGGTACCGCCAGACCGGGGAGCTGAGGAGGAAGGGGCGCTGCCCGCTTCGGGGGGGCCACGTCGGCCTCAGGCAAGGCGCCAGAGTGGTAATGTGAGATCCACATTGAGGGATCCACAATGGAGATGTCGAGGACGACAAGCGGACTCAGGGAGAGAGGGCCAGGACGGGTAACATTTAGTTTGTTTGATACTAAACAAGATACTTCACCCCCACCCACCACGGAGCCCACAAGGGGAGCTTTCTGTTGGGGAAGGACCCCCCCCAACAGCGCCAGGGTATCCGGGGAAGTATACGCTTCGTGTTGCCTATTGTGTTATTGGCAGCCGGGGCCGCTGCGGTGCCCACCAGGCAACCCTCCGCTTGGCCCTAGCCAAACGCATGAGCCGCCGATTGATCCAGCGGGGCCACACTGACCTCCCGTCTTACCCCAACCCCCCTTACCAAAGGAAGCGTTGTTTGCCGCCTCACCGAAGGGAACTACAACCCGCCCCGCGGTGCTCAACTCCCAGATAGAGGGGCGGGGGATATACTGGATGCCACGCACGGACAAACACGTGGGGAGCGGAGCGTGAAGTTTAAAAGGAAGAAGAAAGCGTGACGGAAGAGTAAGGGTCTCACAGGGCCTAGAATCGCCCTAAGACAGGAGGAGATAAGGGTGAGGAAGCATTAAGGCGACATCACCCGGAAGGGCCTCCACCTCCCAGTGACGGAAAGGGGGAGCGGCGCTTGGTCCAACGAGGCCGACGGCCACCGAACCCAAGAAAACAATGGCACCGGCATGCCGCCAGAAGGAGGTGGCGGCCGTCCGACCACGCTTCAAGCCCCCGCCACATACGACGAAGGTGACTCTCCCCACAGCGGGTGTCATATATATGAAGTACACTAGTGAACACGAAGCAAGTTAGTTTCTTGTTTCGCCTGCAGCTACACATGTCGATTCGCGACGTTTCGCCCAGATACATTTGCAGCTGTATACACAAACTTTGTTTGTGGATTACAGATACATTTTGCAAGATGCGACAGAACCGCGCTGCAGGATTTACGTGGAGCCACATGTCATAAGTTCAGTGCAAGCTTTTGGGCACAGCTTCTGGCAAAATGTAGGTATTGTCGTCCCAATTGTTCCAATGCCAGCCTGTAGACTCCATCCAAACTCTTCAGGTGACGGTATGGTAACGTGGGCCTGCCGACTTGCTGACCAAATTCCAGCCTGAGGTAACTGTCTTGACATGTTGACCATTGCATCCTGCAACACAAGTACCACATGTGTGCATTGCTATAAGATAAACTGATTGGGTATACACCAAAATTCAAACTTGTCATTTAATTAAAACATGTTTAATACCCTAAGAAGTACCTTAGTTGGTGGAATCTTTTCAAGACTTCTGCTTTTCTTTGAGAACAGCTCCCGCCTTACATCGTTTATGTCGGCGTCATTGCTAGTCTTGTCATACATGACGATTGTGAAGCGTTCAAGATGTTTAAATTGAGGCGATCCAGTGTCCAACGTTTCGAAGGGGTGATTCCAGATGAAGAGGAAGGCTTCAGAAACCAAAGGGTAGCTTTTCCATGATTGCCAGGCACTTTTTTTGGCCTTCCCAAAAAAATACGAGGTAGTATCACTCCCAGAAAATGCGTGGAATACAGGAAGTGCACGGGCGATCCTTTCTCCAAGGCTTTGAGATATGGTGTTGATGTTGTGAACACAAAAGTCTTTGCCAACGCCAAATGCTACACAGAGCTCGAGGTCAGGTTGCAGTTGCAGGAGATCGAAGAAATGTCCGACAAGGATCACAAGCACATCTGTGTCAACCGTACGCACTTGTACTTTCTTGGCCCCGTGCTGAAGACCATGTACAATGTGAACAACAATCCTGCTGTCTGCTTCCTCGTGTGTGCAGTCTGACATCACGTGTCTTGTGCCTCTGAAAATAACTGTGGTGCCATTCGTTATATAGATGCCTTTTCCAGAAGAGTTCATCCTTGTTCGATGAATCCAGCAGCAGAAAATCATTCCACTTGGAGGTTATCTTTGTTTGTGGATTTACCTTGAGACGCACGCCACTGCCTCTTCGTTCTCTGGTGGATGCCTTAATGCTGCTTGGTAGGTATTGGTCCCAGCCGACATCTGGTCCCTGTCTCTAACATACTGTAGCTCACGCAAAAGAAACGGCAAGGAAATAGACTGTGCTTAGTCACCAAAGGTAGTAGCAGTTGCAGCTGACAAAGTATGGGCCTGGACGGCACCGTCAAATATTTTGCAGTCGAATGTTCTTGGAAGTTCATCTTCTTCACCTTGTTCAATGCACCGGATCAAATCTGACTTTGTGCCCGTCCGAAGTTTTCCATGGTCAAAAATACTGGGGGGTACAATTGATTCTCATGCGAGAAAAAGGTGTCTAGATCGCCATCCCAATGTTGATTTGCGATGTACAGTCGACCAAAAAGGCTTACTTTACTTCGAATGGCTGTGAGCTGTTTCATTTTGGAGGTTTTCTTTAGTTTTGGTGTTTTGAACAAAATTTTAATGCAGTTTGTTCATTTTGATTGACACGTGAATAGACTTGCTTTGTTCTGTGAAGACCTCCTCCTTAAATTTGCTGTACTGATAATTTCCAAGAGCTTCCAATCCTTTCATGGCGTCAGCTACTTCCTGGTCGGCGCATTATCGTGTATGAAGAACCAAGAGTTCTGGGCAGTCATCAGAGAATGGATTTCCATACCCATTGATCGTCTGAATGAGGTTGTTTGTTTGCTGCTGGAATAACTTCTGTGATGACAATCCTTCCTCGTGATGATGGTAGTCGCGATCGGCATCGTCTGAAGCCAAGTATTCGTTTTCAAAAGATGTGACCACTCGAGCTTGTTCAGGACCAGCGATCATCCATCGCTTCAAGGCCTCAGGTTGTTCAGTCAGTCCGATAGCCCCACCCTTTCCTTTTCCTTTTGCATTCTCCTGCTCGTGGGCCTGATCTATTGGAATAGCGGAGAATCTGCGGCTGCCTTTGACAACAACCCAGTGCTTTTCGAGGTCCTCTTGAACACTGACTGGTAGTGAATTAATGTCCCGGATGTGCACACTAAGCCACCTGCTGTAATTGTAGTGATCCAGGGCGAGGAATATGCCCATCAGTGATTCCAGCACCTCTCGATAGAGTTGAAAGTTGTTTTCGCGATGGGCTCTAACTAAGATTAGTACCGTTTTTTCTAATCTCAACACCAGGTCCCAATATTGAAAGGTTGGGCTCTTTTCTGTCATGGACATCTTCCAACTGCCAAAGGCTTTCTCATCATCGGTATCAGTATCAGTCGCTGCATTGAATGCCTCTTGTTGAAGATTTTCCAGAGCGAGAGCAGACACTTGATGCACATGGTGAGTTCGGGTTATGTGCGATACTTTTAAGAATGACTGTGCTGTACCTGCTGTTGCTATACCAGACTCTGTTAATGCATCTATCCAGCCAGATGCATCTAACACATCACCAAGAACAGTCCAAAGAGCTTTTGCCAGATGTAGGCCTCCGAACATGATGACCATCAAATTCTCTCCATGCGTTGTTGGAAATTTCCACTGTGTGTACTTGCACATGGCAAAGATCGGACAGTCGCATGCCAGAATTGGTATTTGACCAGGATTCATAAATTGAGTGATATTATGTATGATGCTCATGCCATGCTTCACCATTGCAGCTGAGTCTGCTTTCTCCACAAAAGAGCGGCAATAATGCTGTGATTGCTGGCAATTCATTTGGTTGAGGCTGAATTGATGCTGATATGCAGCCCATGACAATGATTGTTCTCGCACTAAGTCCTGTTGCAGTAGTTCAGATGCATGTTGAATCCACCGTTCCTCTTCGGCATTGGCTTTCTCTATGTGATCAGCAAAACCGGACGTTGTTGTGTGTTCTATCGTGGGTACTTCTGTTCTTGTGGGTTTCATGTAAACCGCAGGTACTATAGAATATGAATCAGGAAGAACATGACTATTTGCTGAATTTGAAGTTGTGTTGGACATGCTAACAGGGTGATTGCGTATAATCCCAGGATGGTCTTTTGTTGGCTGCTGAATGATGCTAATCCCTATTCAATGAAAGGACCCCTGTGCTGTCGTTGAAGACGGGTTATGGTCCAGATTGTCTAACGCGCTTACTGTGAACAAACCTTTTCTCAACTGGCTTGGACACACTACTCCATCGCTTCTATATTGGTAACACTGTGAGGCAGCAGGCTCCTTTTCAACCTGCATGACACGTTTGTATGAGACACTTATCCCTAGGTTGGCCATTTGATCAACTAGTGTCTTGCTTCTAGTTTGAGTATGTAAGTTTAGACCAACATATACAGGTACTGGACTACTGGTGGCTCACGGTCTGGTGAGTAACGCTAATGTTTTGTCTCAACATTTCCTTTCTTCTTGCAGTTGTGAACCAAGAGCTGTGTGAGTGTCAAACATGCTTGAGAGTCATTTACTGAACCTGCTAAATTTGGGCCATAGATGAGCATTGACATTAACAATTTTGTACTGGGCGTAATCTCCTGCTGACACCCAGGATTGAATTCGCCACTGAATGCTATCTTTTCTTTCATAATTTCCTCCCTACATATCTTGGCAACTTTGGCAAACAACCTAGCTTCTTCGTCATAATCATGAATCAGGAAAGCGTCTTTGAGTAGTTGCTGAATGCCTGCTGGGAATGCCAGGATAATGCTTTTCCCATCAGATTGCTCCTCTAGTCCTTGCTGGCAGAAGTGCTTTAGGATTTTGTCTTTTAAGCGGGTTTTATGGATGGTGATATCAATGCCGAAGTCCCTAAGTCTTTGCTCAAACATGTTGTGTAAGTTTGACAGTTTGAATAGGTACGTCCCCTCCTCGGCAGATTCTTCCATGTACGTTACAAGTTCAACAAATGCTCTTGAATTGACCATTTTGGCTCGTTGATCCAGCTCACGTTGCTCAGCTCTTGTTGGACTATTCTGCCGCCTGTAACCACGATAGTCATTTCGGTACTTTGTCAGACATTCTAAATGATACTTGAGTTCATTTGAGACCAGATCCCCACACAGTATTTTTTAAAGTACTTTACCGTCTTGCATGTCGGTGGCCATTAACTTTAAATTGTATTCTGCGCATTTAGTTGCATATTCATGCAGCTTTCTGGGGCCACTCTCATCACAGAATAAACAAGTGTTCTTACTTGATCCCGTTGACCGACGCTTTGATCGCTGGGATGCGCTGGTACTTGGAGCTTCCTCATCTTCTTCTTGTTTACGTTTTCTACTCAGCTCTCGTTCAAGCTTACTTTTATTAAACTTTTGGTGGCATGCCCGATGCCAAGAAGCGTTGTTTTCTGCAAGACGTTCTGGGGTGCCATGTTCGCCAAAATCAACGTCAACTGGCAATGCACCTATCTTTTCGAACTCTCTGACATTGTCAAGAAAGTCCTTATAGACGTCGTCAGCATTGCGGTTCTGTCTATTCTTTGGACATGAGAGAGGTGCAGTGTCTCTACTGTTCTGGCAAATGACACAAATTGTCCAGTCCATGGTGTGATGTTTCACTGAGCCGTAGATTCCGAGCTGTTGACAAAACAACCTGCAAAAAAAAGAAAGACATTATCCAACGCCACATAATATAGTTAAAATATCGTTAGTAAATCTTGACTATTATGCTTATCCTGTATTCTTACAATAACTTATCTATTGTATTAAGATAAGATAAGATAAGATAACTTTATTGTCACATTGAATACATACAACATGAAATTCGTTTTGGCATAAAGCTCACCCGTAAAGTGAATATAACAATTTTACAATACAAAATTAAGTATATTAATCATACTATTTACAGAGTATCATTCCTAATACCAGATACCTGTCACCACCTATATGCACGCACCACAGTGATATAACTATTTACAGACCTAAGTTACTGGGATGCTATATAGTTGTACAGTTTTATACTCTTTGGAATAAAAGAATTTTTAAATCTACTTGTGTGTTGCATAGGGAGTGCTAATCTCCTGCCTGATCTAAGAAAAGTGTATTGACAGTTCAGTGGGTGATTTACATCATTCATGATCTTATCTACCTGCTTCATTACACTGCTATTGTATAATTCATCTAGTGGTACAGTTTTTGCGTGGAGTCTACCCGCGGTCTTTACAATTTTCTTCATTTTATTTTTGTCTTTACATGTTATTCTTCCATACCATAATGTCATTGCGAAACACAAGATGGATTCTACTACGGACTTATAGAATAGAGACAATATTACTTTATCTACTCGGATGTTTCCCAATATCCTTAGAAAATGGATACGTTGCTGACATTTCTTGTACACCTGTTGTGTACTTGGAGAGCCTGTTCATTTGTCATCAATGATTATGCCTAAGTACTTGTATTCATTCACTCTTTCAACTTGTTCATTGGCTATAACAATAGGGTCAGGCACATAATTGTTTTTTACTCTAAAATCTATTATCATTTCTTTTGTTTTCTTTACATTGAGGGTTAAGAAATTTTCATTACATCAATTTACAAAGTTATTGACTTGAGTTAAAAATTCTCTTGAGTTATCATTCTTAATTTTACCTATAATTGCAGTATCGTCTGCATATTTGACTATGGGACAGCTAGGATAGTTGCTTTTGCAATTATTTGTGTACAGAGTGAAAAGTAATGGCGAAAGATCACACCCTTGAGGAGCTCCAGTATTAGTGAAGACAGTATCAGATTTAACATTTCTTATTTTAGTCAAATCCTTAACCTACTTGATTGTAGATCTCAGCATCATCATTCAATCCTGTACTGTGTGGATTAAGCTTGAAATAACTAAAACGACGTCACAGTAATAAATACACGAAAAAATAGAAAACAAAGGTCATCACGTCCAGATGAAATCTTTTATGAGGGCACTAGACAAAGTGAAATATACAGCATCAAATTATCAATTTGCCTACAAGTAAACACATGATATACGAAAGATGATATTCAACATCTAACACATTTATTTGAGAACAACAAACAAGTCATTAAAACATGTCTCACGAAACGTAAATTTTCATATCGAGCGACCCATTTTTTTCTACATGTGACCATTATCTTAGTTCCTGATGATCTAATGCAAAATTTGATGGTTCCAAGCGACTCACTGGGCATCATTACCTACAAATAGATAGTCTACACATGTTTTTAAGTCCAATATTAGCGAAGTTAACATTATTTATCTATTTTTTTCCATTTTTCGGCCGCCATCTTGGATTTTGACCCATAATCACATGATAATATTGTCCGATTTTTTGGAGCATGGGATTTTTTTATTAAGTATGTCCATAGGTAAACATAAAAAAAATTGGCACTTTTGTCCAGCTTGTCACGATGTTTCCCCTTATTCCCCTCACTATAACGCTTTATCACATCGTCAAGGTTCTTCACACACACACGCCATGCAAGGCAGTAACATTCACCGTATCGAGCATGAACATCGATCAATAGCTGTTGGGATCCAGGAAAACCGTCAGTTGTTATCACTTGTGTGGTTATTTTTATCAACTTATCTTCCAAGATAACAGATAACAGGCAGCTGAAAGTACAAGTGATGCACGCCAGAGCACACTTAGGTACACTATATGTGTTAATATTACATATGTATTACGTAACGCACTACACAGCCACAGTCAGGACGTAAAATATAATCTACAATTAAAGAATGAAGGAATCAGTTACATGTAATGATAACACACACAAACCAGTGCCTGGTGGTGGCGGACACCCTGACACCTGGCGAACACTTCACCTGCCTTGATCCGTTCCTCCTCTCAAGTGTGTAGTAGTAATGCACCACGCAGGGTAAGCCAGAGCCAATCACAACGCCACAATTTATTTTCCAGACTTTTGAAGAAGATAAAAACATAAGAAAATAAGGAAGCTACAAGAGGCCGCGAGACCTACACGTGGTCGTTTCTGAGAAGATACCTTGAAGATATTTAAAAGCAAACATCATTGTGATGCTGTTAGTTCTGCTTAGCACCGTAGGCTTGGCCATGGCAGGGCCAAGCAGCACTCCTGACCCTTATCCAGCAACCAGTCAACCGGGTCAGCACATCCATCAATCCCTACTCAGCAACCTACTCCTGTACTCGGGCTACAGCGATACATGTGTGGCGACTGCTCTGGATGCTTGCAAACCTAACTCAGAGCAGCACCAACAACCAACCTTGATTCAGGTAAGGGTCTCCACCTCTTCCCTTCTCCCTAACCAATCATTCACCACTCTGCTCTGAATTACATGATCCTGCTTAATCCTTCTTGGTGGCTCTTAATTTCTTCCTACGCTAACTCTAGCACTACAACCAATACTGACACTCCCCTATTTTTATACATTCAAATTATATACTTTCAGAGTTACATACAAACCTGTCTCTTAACACAAATTGTGGTTTATACAGACCAAAGACTACTGTATACAGTAGTCTTTGCACAGACATTTAATCACCTAAATATGTCTCACAGGCATTTAATCAAAGCTAGTGGTGATGATTGTAGAAAAATGCATTGGACTATACCATTTAAGGCTGATAAAGAAATATGCTGTTGAGTTGGGGTATAACTGTGCTCTACAAACATTGCTTTTAAAATGTTGTATACAGTATTCATAAGAACATAAGAACATAAGAAAATAAGGAAGCTGCAAGAGGCCGTGATGCCTACACGTGGTAGTTCCTGTTACCTAACACTACCTACAAGGCTACATCCACCTTTCATCCCCATCCGTGAACCTATCCAGCCCCCTTATAAAGCTCCCTATTGACTCCGCACTAACTACTTGTCTACTGAGTCCATTCTAATCATTCACCACTATTTGTGAACCAGTTTTTCCCTATTTCTTTTTTAAATCTACGCTTTATTAATGAATAATATTCATAATAATAAGAAATAACATAATAAATTATTTTTTAAATATAATTTCCACATAATTATTATCTTTCCCCATCGTCAGGTAGAGACAGGAAGAGCACTAAAGTTGTAGTGTGTGTGTGTGTGTGTGTGTGTGTGTGTGTGTGTGTGTGTGTGTGTGTGTGTGTGTGTGTGTGTGTGTTGCGTTGTTGGGATATATGTGTGTGTTTGTCATATTGCACGGGAAAACACACACATTAGAATATGAACATTATTGATGTTATTAATATCATTATCATTTAATATTATTATTGCTAATATATTTTATAGTTATAGTATTGTAATTATCATTATTTGCATTAGGTATTAATTTATTGTAACGAGTTTTTCTCTCTATCTTCCTCTATTCCTAGCGTGTATCATCCACCCGGAGAGGCAGAAATTTAGAGGGAGAGGACATGCGTGGTAGATTATAGTAATACGGGAGAGAGAGAGAGAGAGAGAGAGAGAGAGAGAGAGAGAGAGAGAGAGAGAGAGAGAGAGAGAGAGAGAGAGAAGAGAGAGAGAGAGAGAGAGAGAGAGAGAGAGAGAGGAGAGAGAGAGAGAGAGAGAAGAGAGAGAGAGAGAGAGAGAGAGAGAGAGAGAGAGAGAGAGTGTTTTCACCTTTTTCTCCTTATTTACAGGAATTTCTCCCATTTCTACCCATTGCATAGGTAAATTATCTTTTTCTAAACCTTCCCCAATGGTCTTTTGCATGATTTAGCCATCATTTAATGTGATTTTTCAACAAAACTGAAATTTGGTCACCCACGTAACACTACGTCCAATTTTACTCTACTCGGTTTTTTTTCGAGCGACGACGACGGCGGGAGGACACCCAGAACACAAACACTAGCTGGCGATCTTAGTGTAGGTCGCCACTCGGGTGATATTTTTGTAATTTGTTCATTTATAGCCATAATATGACACAGATGAAGACACAAAATGACACAGACTCTCCAGATAGCCCTTCTAACTTTTCTGAAATCATGGATGTTGAAATGAAAGTATTAACGCCACCACACGTCTATGGAGCGAAAAAAAACGTTGTCTTGGCGACTTTAGTGTTATCTAGTGTTATTTAGTGCTATCTTTAGTGTAGATGTTGAGGGAGGAGGAGGAAGGGAGAGGAGTAAAGGAGAACAATGGAGATAGAAATAGACAGTGTGAGAGAGAGAGAGAGAGAGAGAGAGAGAGAGAGAGAGAGAGAGAGAGAGAGAGAGAGAGAGAGAGAGAGAGAGAGAGAAATGGAAAATAATTGTCTCACTCGAAATCGTCAGTACTTTCTCTCTCTCTCTCTCTCTCTCTCTCTCTCTCTCTCTCTCTCTCTCTCTCTCTCTCTCTCTCTCTCTCTCTCTCTCTCTCTCTCTCTCTCTCTTTTTTTCATTTTTTAAAAACATAGTACATTTGGTGTTATTAGAGCTAAAGCTCTAGGTTTTATACTAGAGCTACATATAATATAAAACAGACATTTTATATTTAATAATAATTTAGGCCATCAACCAGCTGTTCACCCCCCGCTTAAAGTCCTGTAGCGAGGCGTGGTGGTGGAGGTCGGTTTGGTGAACTAACTGGTTCCACAGACGTGTAGCGGGGTAAAAAGGAACGTAGGTGGTGCTCTGTCCTGGAGAAGGGCACAGTCACTTGCTCCTGTCTGTGTGGGGCGACACGGTTGGAGTGAAGAGGCGGCGGGGGCCTGGGGAGCTTGATGGCTGCCAGGTGGGGCGTGTGGAGATTTAGTGCCTTGTGCATGACACATAAACCTGCCACATCCCTGCGCTCCTGGAGGGGTTGGAAGGAGTCAGGCGCGTGGTGGGGACGTTTATCGTTAACCAGTCGCTGAGCTCTTTTCTGGACGCGGTCTAGTGTGGCCAGGTAAGAGGGCGAGCAGGAAGGCCATGCTAGGGGGGAGTATTCCATTAGGGGACGTACCTGAGCCTTGTACAGGACCTCAACCCCCTTGGCATGTAGAAGGTGGGAGATGCGCCGGACACAGCTGAGTCTCCAGGCCGAGTTTTTAGCAACTCTCCTGGCATGACTGGTGAAGGTCAGTCCCGCGTCAAACTCCACCCCAAGGATGGAGAATTGGAGATGGATCTCTGAAGGCGGAGTGATCTGCCCTCAAGCCGTATGTCCGGTGCAGGCAGGTTGGTGATGTCTTGCCTGCGGGAGATAAGCAGAGCCTGGGTTTTGTCAGGGGCCAGGCTGACCTGCCATCGACTACTCCAGGTGACGATGTTGTCCAATGCCAGGTTGATGCGGCACACCGTGTCCTGCCAGTCACGTCTGTCGCAGGGGAAGGCAAGGGTGCAGTCATCAGCGTAGGCCTGGGCCTCAGGAATGAGCTGGAGAATGTCATTGAAATAGACCCTTCCACAGAAGAGGCCGAGTACCCGCCCTGCTGGACGCTGGCGTGGACGGTTGCTGGCTGGAAGTGTGGCAGTTGATCACCACCCTTAAAGGGCCTGTCTTGGAGGTTTGTCCTGGATGAGCTGTAGTAGGGCGCCGCGCCCCTTTCCCAGGCTTTCCTCAACTTGGCAGCGAGACCTCGGTGCCACACCCTGTCAAAGGCTCCCGGGGATGCCCAAAACCACGACAAAGGTGTCCAAATTTCCCCTATCCAGCGAGTGGTTCCAGGAAGCAGACTGAAGGAGGAGCAGGTCTGCAGCTGACCTTCCCTGCCTGAAACCAAATTGCTTGGAGTTGAGGAGATGGTGGGCGTCCAAGAAGGTGTTGATCTTGGCGGTGATGAGGGACTCCAGGATTTTCCCAACAGTGGTGAGAAGGGAAGTTGGGCGGTAGTTCCTTGGGTCCCGTTTGCTGTTTTTTTTTGTGGATGGCCACCCCTCTTGCCACTTTCCATTGCGTGGGCCACTTGCACGAGGAAAGGATGTTGTTGAAGATGATGGTGAGTGGTGGAGCAGCTGGGCAGCACATCCCTTTAGTAGGTTAGGGCTGATGTTGTCGGGCCCTAGCGCTCTCTCTCTCTCTCTCTAAGGAAAGGACGTTATAATATTGATATTAATATTTTTTTATCTCAACTAAAGTAACTTATTCATTCTTATCTTGTGTGTGTATGTGTGTGTGTGTGTGTGTGTGTGTGTGTGTGTGTGTGTGTGTGTGTGTGTGTGTGTGTGTGTTAAGCCGAGGGCGAGATACCAGCCCCTTCCTCCCTCCCACGGGAGCAATATATGATTGAGAGAGAGAGAGAGAGGAGAGAGAGAGAGAGAGAGAGAGAAGAGAGAGAAGAGGGGAGAGAGAGAGAGAGAGAGAGAGAGAGAGAGAGAAGAGGAGAGAGAGAGAGAGTAGATAAAACAAATGTAATACACACATAAATTGATAGAAGAAAATATATAAAAAGATAAGTAAGATCATTTAGAGATCAGAGGAAAATCCGTTACTGAGGGTGTGGAGGAGAGAGGAGGTGTGGGTTGCGTGCGGCGAGATTGAGGGAGAGAGAAGGAGAGGGAAGAGCGAGAGCCTCAGGTAGGGAGATAGAAGAGAGAGGAGAGAGAGAAGAGAGATGAGAGAGAGGAGAGAGAGAGGAGAAGAGAGAAGGAGAGAGAGAGAAGAGAGATAGGAGAGAGAGAGAGAGAGAGAGAGAGTAAGAGAGAGTAGTAAGGAATGGATGAGAGAAGAGAGAAGAGAGTAGGAAGGAAGAGGAGAGTAGAGAAGAGAGAGGAGAGGAGGGAAGAGCGCCTGGCAGTTAAATACCTGTTGATTATCAATCTCATCCAATAGAATCTAGGTGGCCAATGAAATAAATAATCATAGGTGCAAAACACTCCTTATGAAATGTCTATAGGTTAGCGTCCCTCAGTAACCACAAAATTGACTTGTACATGATTGGCAACAAAGCAAGGCACTCACATTGTCAAGATAAACACAACTTGTTCTGGTTTGACTGAGAGTGACAGTTTATTTGGTTTCAGGTATACTTCTTACTCATTTTTCTTGTGTTACAGGGCAAAGGAGGTGCTTGGAAGAGGTCAGTGTTATCGTAAACAAGTTGGAGCACTCCCGTCACGCAATGATATTACCTGTATTCGGGGACACCGAAGAGGCCCTGCCTGGGTATCCTATCCGGGCAACCCACTATCACGTGACTGTGTTCAGTACCACACTGTCGATGTGGGAGGCTGGACGGTTTTTCAAAGGCTACCATGATTAATCCGCAGTGATTTGTTTCGGATGATACTCTTCCATTTGGTCTGCTTTAAGGGCAATTGGTTGGGTTCGGAGTCACGTTTATCGTTAACGATTGAGCCACAGGTCACTGCATGATTGGCTAGATTACGGGGACGGGAAGTGGGCCAGTTCTTTATCCTTGCAATCTGGTCATAGAGACAAGTTACGCTAATTGGAAGGTGAGACCCCAGCACTACATCCAACCTACACCTTAGATAATCTAACGCTTTTTTTGTACAGTTGGTATAAGTTCTTTCATTACCTTCCGATAATTCTGTTGTCTGACTTTTCAGTCATACCTCTGGATCTACGAATGCGATGACTTGGCAGATTATGATGGAGCAAGGGAACGATGGGCAAAGTTTGGTTTCTTCATGTTGGTTCATATGGACAAGTAACGCCGACCTGTTGTGAAGGAGACCTCCAGTACACTACTACATCACCTAACTACTCTTTAAAAAGTTCTAATCCGCTGTCTTTTTTGTACAGCTGTTAAGGCACTTCTTCATTGGACTCGACATTTTCTTATTTCTATTTGTTCTGTTCAATATCCTGTGGTAATCTATCTGAAGTGGAAGTATTCTGCATTAGTTTGCAACTTAAGTGAAGAATTACTCAGAGGATGTATAATTATGCTTCCATAGGAAAACTAACGCACTCTTTCCTTGTTAGACAACCTTCTCTCATATACTGCTACATCTGACTAAAAGTACCTGATAACCTGTATAAAGCAGGGAGTAAATGAGGAAACAATGTAGGATCTAGGGGGCAATGCATGCACATATTGCTTTCAGTTGCCAAAATGGTTGGTAGCTGGGTAGAGCATTCACATAAGGTGTATTCATTTAGTTTGGGGCAATTTAAAAATGTATTTCTCAAAGATGGTGCAAAAGATTCAGTATAGATAGAGAAAAGGATCAGTATCATTATAGTTAAGCCACTGCGATAATATTAGCGCTCGACAAAGATCGGCACCCTGGGAAAGCGCGAGACAATAGGCATTTGTTCATTGTATTCTTGAGGTAATGAGAGACTATTATATTCATAGCCTTAAGTTGGGTCCTGCATGACGTCACGGCAGCCACGACGCATCGCTCTGGCGGTAGCAAGCCGTTAGTTTCTCGCAGTCTGCCACCAAGGCTGATTCTGTGATTATACCCTTTGCGCTGTTTACACGGCTTCAATTTACGTATGCTACAGCTGGGTTTTATGGCTTTTCGATTTAGTATAGCCCTGTCCCTTCGAACCATTGCAACAAGATAGCGCCAAGATACATTGCTTGAAAAGGCATGGCCACAAACCAAGGAAATAACTGAGTGGAGGAATGGTCTAGCAAAGTCAACAGTGGGACACATGTGGACCACATTCACAAGCCTCACATGAAGTCTTCCAGAATGGCCAAAGCACTTTTCCTTGGCACAGATGGCAACCACTATTTTCCTCTGATGATGTCGCCTGTGTGCTAACCAACCCAAGGAGGCCCCTTCATCAATCCTGGCAAGGAGTCACAACTTATCTTGCAGGCTTACACTTTAAAGTGTCATGCCCATCCAGTTCTTTGAAGCCTTGGCTGCAGAAGCAGACATAGTGAAGCCAAGGTGTTGGTGTACCAAGTCACACAAACACCGAAAAACTGCAAAACTAACTTTTTTCAAATGTTTTTTTCCAAAATTTGAAATGATTTTAATTATGAATATTTGCTAACCATTACTACTTATCCATAATTCCGACTTATGGATGTTTTTTATGTGTGTATATATTATAAAGCTTTCATTTGATCACAATGTCACTTTAGCACACATATCACATAATCTAAATAACAAAGTTATAGTGTATGTATTATCTCCGGCATGTGATGGCAGGTACAGTGGCGACGCAGGGGACGCCATGCAACGCCACCATGGTTACATCTTCAGTACCCATGATCAGGACAACGACATTTCTGATGGAACCAACTGTGCCGGAAAGTGAGTATTGTCAACTCCAAAGTGTGCAGGTTTAGTAGTCAGATCTCTCAGTTTTTTAAGTGACTTCCATATCTGTTGCCACATATCAATACAACATCTTGCCCACATGTCTGGTCAAGCATTGCATAGCGTGAAGAGCACTGATGGACTATGTCCATAATAATTATATAAGCTTGTTGTTACCAAATCTGCTACCAAATTTAAATTTACAAGTTTTTTTTTTATAATTGAAAAGTATGGTTAGCTAAATTTTCAGTAAAGGACATCTATGTATCTTACATATAAGATATTTTCTAGTTTCTACAAACTTGAGGAGGTAAATGAATTTAAACAGCTTGGCTCTATCACGTGCCAGTATTGTATGGAAGGAGAGATAGAGATAGATAGGCCCCTACAAGGAAGAAAAGTAGTGGGCTCTTTGAATCACATCATGAAAGAAAGGGCAGTGAGAAATCAAATGCAGAAGGCACTAGAGAGCCTAATAGTCCTAACAGTGACATCGAGTGAGACTTGGACATGGAATAAATACCAGAGATCTAAGATTCAAGCAGTGCAAATGAGTTACCTAGAGGTTGGATGTAGTGTGAGCCGAATGGATGGTGAGAGTATGAGAATGAATATGAAAGGTGTCGTATGACCAGTAAGAAAGAGGGAGTGAATGGTGGAGTGGTGGAAATGGTGAAACGCAGCACTCTGAAATGGTTTGGACACCTGGAGAGGAAGGATGAGAGAGGAATGACAAGAAGGATATCCCCGAGGAAAAAAGATGCTGGAAGTATGAGAGGATGACCTTATGTCAAGGTCCCGTCACACGATGCCTTTTTTCACCCGGGGACAGCCACGGGCCGTTCTGGAAAATATCAAATCCTTGCCCCGCGCGTCACTATCTATACACAGGATTCGTCAGTGGCTCGTCACCCCGAACACTGTTGGATAAATATCGGGCCTCACAACGCCCCCGCCGCCAAGCGCCTGTCATTAAGTCTTAAATGATTAAGCTCCAGTGGCTTCGTGAGGATGCTCGTCACTTACATCACCTTTGTAGGGAAAATATGGTCAATATATGTAGTACTATAAGAAAAATATGAAAAATTGTTTGTAATTTAAGAAATATCGCAAAAAGAAATACTAGTGTATAAACATGTTTCTCACATTGTTGTCTTCATCTCGCTGCAATTTGTCAAGCATTGCTCCCATAACATTGTTGTCTTCATCTCGGTGCAATTTGTCAAGTATTGCTCCCATAACATTGTTGTCTTCATCTCGCTGCAATTTGTCAAGTATTGCTCCCATAACATTGTTGTCTTCATCTCGCTGCAATTTGTCAAGTATTGCTCCCATAACATTGTTGTCTTCATCTCGCTGCAATTTCAAGATGTCCATAACAATTGTTTTCATCTCGCGCAATTTGTAGCATGCTCCATACATTGTTGTTTCATCTCGCTGCAATTTGTCAAATTGCTCCCATAAATTGTTGTAAAATAGTCGCTGCAATTTGCAAGTATGGCCCAAACATTGCTGTCTTCATAGCCCTGCAATTGTAAGTATTGCTCCATACTTGTTGTTTCATCTCGTGCAATTTCAACAATGCTCCATAACATTGTTGTCTTATTCGTGCAATTGTCAAGTATGTCATAACGATGTATTCAATCTCGCGCAATTTGTCAACATTCTCCCATACATTGTTGTCTTCATCTCGTGCATTGTCAAGTAATGCCTCCACATACATTGTTGTCTCATCTCGGTGCATTTGTCAGATGCTCAAAACATGTTGTCTTCATTCGTGCATTGTCAAGATTGCTTCCATAACATTGTTTTTCATCTCGATGCACATTTGTCAAGTGATTGCTTAACATTGTTGTTTATCTCGCTGCAATTTGCAAGTATTGCTCCCATAACATGTTGTCTTCATCTCGTGCAATTTGTACAAGTATTGCTCCCATAACATTGTTGGTCTTATCTCGCTGCAATTTGTCAATATTGCTCCCATAACTGGTTGGTCTTGCAGTCTCGCGCAATTGTCAAGTATTGCTCCATAACATTGTGTCTTCATCTCGCGCATTTGTCAAGTATTGCTCCCATAACATTGTGCGCTCATCTCGCGGCAATTGTCACAGTAGTTGCTCCCATAAATGGTTGTCTATCATCGCTGTGTGAAGGATGCCCATTTAGAATGGGTCAACTAGAGTGCTTGAGTATTACGCGTGACAGTGTTTTATAATGATGCAAGTGATGAAAATGTATGCATGACAGGGAAATAGATATTCTGCTATGGCTACCTTCACCTTTTGTAAGTATTCAAATAGCAGGTCCATTCCATGTAAGTACTCAAACAATAAAGGTGCATTGTCTTCAAATATGAGCTTCATTGATCATGCTTAAATTATCGTGAGCTTTCGGTTTGATGGTATATCATTAGCAATACCAACATCCAAATCGTGAATAGGTCCAGCATTACAGGGCAGCTCATTATAGCACGATTGATGGCAATTAACTGGAAACAATTATTCGGCCCAATATCCTGAGGTCGAACCCATGATGATTCAATGCGGTCTATACCATTCACTCCATTCAATGCTCCTCCAATACTCCATGTCAAAAAATTTGAGTGCCAAAAATTATGAATCCTTACATTGTGTTTCCTCAGTGCTACACCCTGCTTTGATACAGTATATCAGGTACTTTTAGATAAGATGTAGCAGTATATGGAGAGACGGTTGTCTAACAAGGAAAGAATACGGTAGTTATTCCATGGAAGAGCATAATAATACAGTCCCAGAGTAGATTCTTCCACTTAGTTGATACATAATGTCAGAAGTACTTCCACTTCAGTAGATCCACAGGTGGATATTGAACAGGACAAAATAGAGATAAGAAAATGATCGGAGGTCAATGGAAATAAGTGCTTAACAGACTGAACAAAAAAGACAGCGGATTGGAACATTTCTAAGAGGATGTAGCCAGATGTACTTATAAATTCAACATGTACTTAACTTAACATATCAACTTTAATAGCATAGTAATACCTAGTATATTTTATTTAATATGGTCAAAATGGCCAGTGGTCACGTGCTGTTATGTAGTGATGATAATACGAGTAATCTGTACACATGTTGAACAGTGAGTGTACCAATCTGCTGCCCCGTAGAAAAGGGGGGAAGGTAGGGGGCGTGGTTCTCCTTAGTGCATTTTGACCATATTAAATAAAATAGACTATACATAAATCAGCTTTAACCCCTTCACGCCCAGAGATTTCCTTGGCTATATAAAATTGACTGTTGTTAACCCTAAAATTACGAAAAGTGACGAAACATACCAAATTAACTAGTCAACAAGGATACTAAATAGATCATATCTATAAAATATTGCTCATATTCACTAAAAATGGTCTAATGGTAGCCAAATTACAATGGAAATTACGTTCTGGGCCTCAAGGGGCTAAATAGCACAGAGATACCAGTAAAAAATTCCCCACCTGCATCTCTCACGGCCGTCATGGGATAGTCGGACCGGGAATAGTCCGGCCTCGGGTTCCAGGAGAGGGAGTTGCAGGGAGGGAAGTGCCCAGCCTAGAGGAGGGCGCCATGAGCCCGGGGCCGGCACTCACCTCCCCCACACAGCTGACCCAGCCTGGCACCGGGAGAATGGCACCCACTGCAACAAAGAGGACCACTTACTATACATAGTCTTCCGGACCTTTCTCCTTTTTGTGTAACTTTCAAATAGTTGTGTGTTCAGTGAATTTCAGTGCATTTTTTTTTGTAACTTCCAAATATTTGTGTGTTTAGTGAATTTCAGTATAGATTTTTTGTGTAACTTCCAAATATTTGTGTGTTTAGTGAATTTCAGTATAGTT
This sequence comes from Chionoecetes opilio, assembly GCA_016584305.1. Lineage (NCBI taxonomy): Eukaryota > Metazoa > Arthropoda > Malacostraca > Decapoda > Majidae > Chionoecetes > Chionoecetes opilio. The sequence goes on along the minus strand of JACEEZ010014234.1, from coordinate 47,220 downwards.
TTTTTGTGTAACTTTCAAATATGTGTGTATTAAGTGAATTTCAGTATAGTTTTTTTGTGTAACTTCCAAATATTTGTGTGTTAAGTTAATTTCAGTATAGTTTTTTGTGTAACTTCCAAATATTTGTGTGTTAAGTTAATTTCAGTATAGTTTTTTTGTGACAAAATTGAAAATATTAAAGAGGGAACTAAGGCAGAGAGGAGAGTCTTTCTTTGCCCTTTGTTTACATACCCTTATTGTGGCGCGAGCTGGCAACTCAGTGGCGATCCACCTCCCAGGGCTGTAGTGCTAGGTATACTGTTTGCTGACGTCACTGTGCGCCTCCGTGTGTACCTGTTCGCGTTGCATTACTCTCCCCGCTCATTTTTTAATGGTCCCACTAATTCCCTAGTCTTTCTTTTATAGACTTGAAAAAACAAAGACTAGGGAATTAGTGGAGCCATTAAAAAATGAGCAGTGAGAGATTGTAACCACGGCTGAGGATATGTTTTTAAATTTTTAAAATATTATTTCTTTAGTTTTTTTTACTCAGGAGTTAAACAAAAGGGTTCCCTGATAGTAAACAATGTTTACGAGGGGAGGGGGAAAAAACCCAAATATTGGATAACTGGGGAAAAGGGGAAAGGTAAACAAAATGAAGAATTTTAAGTCACCAGGACCGATAAAGTTTACCCCAGAGTTTTAAAAAGAATGAAAAGAGGTTTTTTAGTGATTTTAGTATTTGGCATATTTTTAGGAAATGGGTTTGATACAGGGGAAGTGCCGTATGTCCTTGTGTGGGGCACAGGTGTTCACCGAGAACATGCCAAAGTTTCTACTCTTACTCTTAAAGTTGAAGTAAAAAAGGGTTCATCGTAACCTCAGGGCGGATTTATGGACCAAATTCCCAAAGGGTTAAATGGGTTTACGAATCAAAGCTTTAAAAAAATTTAACTGGAAGTCATTGGGAGTCTTTTTTTTTCCCCAAGACTGTATAATTTATAGCCCCATTTTTTTCCTTATTTTCCCCAAACCCCCATTCATCACACCCCTGACAAAAAATGCCCTGCTTGGCGAGGCTAATGGAAAAGTTACCCATCAAGCCTAATTAGCTCCACTTCAATTTTTTTGAGATCTTTGAGGAAGGAATGGAACCCCAAAAAGGATCAAAAAATACAAAACCGCCCCCAAAAGGGACTTCCATCATTCAGGACCCCCAAATGACTTCCCATTTTATTTCTTGCCCCTTTTTGATCTCTAGTCTTTGAACCCTAAATGGTTCCCCCAACCCCTTTCCTTGAGGTCTAAAGATGAACGTTATACTTAAACTCTTGAATAAGAGTAGATCTTAGGGATGCTTCTCGGTGAATACCTTTGGGGCCCCCCACTCTTAAGCCGGTGCCCCAAAAGTAAGGTACAATGGGGGCTTTATACATTGTAAATTTTGTTTTGGGTTTTCCCGCATCTTTTTCCCCGGTGGAAGGCGTGATGGCCGTGTTTCTTTTAACTTTTGTTTAGCCCCGGGGAATCAGGACAATGTCATGACAAGCTGTAGGACCTGCGTGCCTCTCAAGACCCGGGGTTGGCTGATCAGCAGCAGTGAGGCTCAGACCAGACAGTGGTCTGTATTTTCTTTTCCTTTAAGTACAGTTGAGCCTTACAGTTTGTACAGTGTATATTAAGCATACTATACAATAGGGGTTCAGTAAGGTGAGTAAGAATCATAATAATAGTACACAATGTTTTACTTTATGTCATGCACTTTGGCATACAGTTCTATTACAAATGTAATGTAATAACCTTCCTTTAAGCTAGAGACAACTAGCCGTGATACTCCACTTATTCATCCCAATGACTCTTGTTTTCTTGGAATAGTAAAATAGATGTCAAGACCACCAGCCATACACTTCATTCAAGCCTTACTGTTGATACTATAATAGGTCACACCTGCTTCAACCAGTCATGAAGTGCCATCAGAAATGAGTTTCCCGTTAATACCAGTCATTTTTGGGTTTTTCATCCATGAGGCCTTGAACTATGTAATTTAAATGCTCTGAAAATTTAACGAAAGAAAAGTTATTCACAACACGATGGTGGGCGGCCGTGCCCATGGCCACCCCGTCACTGGTTCCCATCACAAAGGTCTCCATAGCATCAGCAAAGGCCTCCTGAGTCTGGTGGGTGAGGATGCCCGTCTCTCCACTCACCACAGTCTCCCGCGGCCCCCCACTGTTCACGGCAATGACTGGGGTGCTCATGTACATGGTTTCCACCGGCACAATGCCAAAGTGCTCCTTGTCTGGGGTGTAGAGGAGACCTCTGGCCCGCCCGGAGGAGGGCCACCTTCACCCTGTCCTCGGGAGACTTGGCGAAAAGTGACCTTGTCCACAATGCCGAGACTCTTGGCACTGTTCACCAGCTCAGTGTAGTGCTCAACATTCCCCTGCAGGTGCTGATCATAGCCACCGGCCAGCATCAGGTGCAGCGTGGCGGCCAGCTGCTCACCCACTCTATTCACCAATAGACTGAAATATTCTAGGGCGAGATTTAGATTCTTCTTCCGCTCAAAGCGATTCAAAGACAAGAACATGCAGTTGCTGTTAATATCTAGGCCTACATCAGGCAGGTTGAGAGAAGAATTGTCAAACTTGTCAAAATCTAGTGAGGGGTAGAGGACAGAGGGTGCGGCCCGATGGAGGCAAAGGTGTCCCGGTACACTGAGGCCGTGAAGTGGCTGTTGACCAGCACACAGTCGGCCTGGCCGGTGGTGCACTCCTCAAGGGTGTCCAGGAAATACCTGTACAACCTCTTGAGCAGTATGCACCGCTGGGTGAGGAGCTGGTCTGGGAAGTGGGGAGTAGAAGAGTACCTTGGCCTGCCGCCGCAGTCTCAGGATGGGGATGCAAGCAGAGACCTGGTCCACAAACACTACATCAAGGCCAGGCCACTGGTCCCACCAGGTACAGGGCACATACACCATGCCAGGTATGGGCCCCCAGTGCCATGAGGCGGTCACAGGTGGAGCGTGGCAGCCAATTTTCAACACAGGTCACTTCTAATGGCCATCAGTGGGCTCTGGAAAACAGTGTGTTGGGTCGTGGTGTGCCGTGAACGATGCACCTGGTGGCCCTTCCCGCGCAGCGCCAGGGCGGCGTCCACCATGGGGCGCTCGGCTCCCCCGATCCCCAGGTCTGGATGCAAACGCCACCACCACCCCCTCCCCAGTGGCTCCGGGCCTCAGCGCCTAGATCACCGCCGGGAACGCCTGTCTTGGCAGGGGAGACAAAGAAAAACATAAAGAATTTAGCCCATGACATAACCTTTAGCTAGTCTGTACATCCACTAAAAAATAGTTTTCTTTGACAACTATCGAAATGATGTTTGTCTATCATGGTGAAAGAGGACCATTGTACCCTACTAAAATCCCCTGAGAGCAAGGACAAATGGTCAAAAGTCACTCATGGGAATAGGGGAAGTGGCGCTTTACTAAGGCCTGTTCAAGCCTGTTTATACCTATGAATCAATACAATGAATAAAACCTGTTTTTTAACATGAATCAAAACAAGAAAAAAAGCCTGTCTATCCCATAACCAAAAAAAATAAAACCTGTCTATACCTATGAACCAAAACAATGAAACAGGCTGAGGGACCCACAACACTGCCTTATGTTACGCATATAAGTCTAGTTCTGACCTTTTCACCCATTTATTTGGGTTGACTTGTGGGGAAGGAATTGGGGATATAAGATGAAAAAGGGAAAAATGAGGAGTTAGTATTGAAGAGTCATGTCACCAAATGATTTAAAAACCTTCAACGATAACAACGGAGTACGATTCGATACCAGAGATAAGATTCACAAAAGTGAGATGAATATCACCTCAGCAGTGACAATGTAAAATGCTTCTGAAACACTTGTACAGCTGTGAAGTATACTTATAAGGGACAAAATGTCGACGAACTCACTGCTTCTGAGGCATAGAAATAACTGACTAAATTGCTGGCTTTCTGTTGTACTATTGCCCTCAGTTGAAGATCTTTTTCACATCATAACTTTGGGAGGGAGTAAAATTTTAATATTTTTGTAGGTGATAATGGATGAGTATGAATGTGAAGTAATTTGGCTATCAATTCCAAATGCTGCTCATTAACCCTCCCTCTGATGGCAAGTCCATGGCAGGACACCAGAAGGGGGCGGCATGAGCCTCTACAGGGGTCACTAGCCCTTGAAGCCCTGACTCATCAAGAGAAAAATAGCTAACAGCCGCTATAAACTTGTCTGTAAAAAGAATGATGGGGCGGATGGAGAGAGGGGAGTCAAGCTAGCATTCAGGGTACCCAGCAACCAACATCAATAAATCTAAAGCCTCATTACTACCGGAGCACAGACACGCCTGCAATGGTTCTACAACTCTTCACGGTGTAACTATTTTTGGTATCAGGTGATTTGGCATCAGAGGGAAAGTCACACAGTCCTACCGCACTGTGTGTCGCCTTTGTGTTGTGACTCTTTTGTTACAGTGTTATTGTGACTCCCTTCCACAAGATCAAAAGTAAAGCTTAAAGTGGAAAGTCTGTGATTTGGGTCAAAATTGTATTCTTTTGGAAATATTCAAGTGAAATCGTGCTTGCATTGCATTCCACCAACCCCTTCTCTGTTTTCTTCCCCCTCTCTCTCTCTCTGTTCTCTCTCTCTCATCTCTCCTTTTTCTCTCTCTCTCTCTTTTCCTCTTCTCTCTCTCTGTCATATTCTAAAATTAAGCCAATTAAGGTTTTGTTTATAGTTTTTTTAGGGAAAGGTTGTTATAGTGTGTTAGGAAGGTTGTTACAGTGCGTTAGGAAGGTTGTTACAGTGCGTTAGGAAGGTTGTTATGTACTGTACTGTAGGTGTACTCTCTCCAATTACTCTCTTAGCACCTTCTTTTGACCTACGCCGACTAGGCAGCTGTGTCAGGAGGTATTTTCCTAGTTCCCCCCCCTAATCAGCGTCAGTGTCCTCTACTGTAGGTAGATATATGGAAGCCTCTTTATTACTCCGCGCTCCTTGCCTGCTAAAAAAGGGAGCCCGTCTCCCATAACAAAAGTCAGACCACACCAGCTCACTCATGGTCACGCATGGGCTTCGTCTCGTCGGGGGGGCCACTTTGTGCCGCCCGCCCCAACAATCCTGTTTTCTGTTCTGAAACCCAAATCTCTTCTGGCTCAACTCTACAAAGGTGACTACTCTTTTTCCTCATACCCATCACTCTATTTAAGAGACACTCGGTAGACATAACAAGACCTTAAACCCCGTATCTTCCGGCCTTAACCGCTCTTTGCCATGGCTCCAAAACCCGACGCTACCACACACCCACCGCCACTCGTCTCTCATGTTCCGGGTTCCTGCCCTGCCTCTACCTCATATTCAAGAAATGTTCGGGGCAAACCTGCTCTCCGTGAAGTGGGTTGTGTTTTGGGGTTTAGCTCCAGGTTAGAAGGCTACGTCTGTGATGGGGAGTGTTGTGGAGGGGGAGAGTGAAGTGGTTTGTTTTTGGGTGCGGGGGTTGAAGGGGTAGGTGGTGGAAGTGAAGGGAGGCTGAGGTTAAGGAGGTAAAGGGTCGAGGGGAGTGTATTTAAGGGTTTTTGGGCGCTTAAGCTATTTGGGGCGATCGAAGACCTAAAAGGAGCTTTGCAAGTAAAGTGAACAAATTGAAAAGCGTTGTGAAGAAGTAGGGAAAATAGGATTTTTCTCTTAAGTGTGGGGTAAGGTCCAAGTGGGGGAAGTGGAGGGGCACTGGGTGTGTGCCTGTAGGGTCCCAGAGCGGATGTGCTCAGCGACTACTAAGGTTCCATAACACCGGGGTTTGGGTTTTTGGAAGGTAGTTGATCATGAACCCCGCCCGCGGGAGAAAAGGAAAAACATGACCATCTTTTTTTACGAACTCATTTCATACTCTCGGGGCTGCAAGGGGAAACGGGGGTTAGGGGGGTAACGATACTCATTACCCAAGGAAAAATTTTGGGTTTGTTGGTGAAAAATCGGGTTAGACATCTTGAAGCGGGTTCTTACAGAAAAGGGGAATGCGCATGAAGTAGGTGATTTTACCCAGGAAGGGGATGGGGGTTATGTTTTTGACAAATAGTTGAGTGCATGGGGGCCCAAGGGAAAAAACCCCATCGTCTGCCTGAGCGCGGGGGAAATGATTTTGATGTGTAAAAGTGGGAATTGCTAGCGGTTAAAGGGAAACTTGGGTAAAGTTGGGGGACAGGGGTGGGTTCCCTGTGGTGTGTGGTTTCCCTTTCCCAAAGACCTTTGTTGACGCATGTGGTACTCCAGGGCTTTTTGCGGTGAATTGCCGGCTGGCCTTCATTGAAAAGAAATGGTTGGGCCTTTGTCGCAGCGGGGACTCTTTTTGGGGGGGGGCATACGCCTCTCCGCGGGACGGGTGCCTTTTCGGGGAAAAGGGGATTCGTCTTTTCTGAATCCCTTGAAAGGGGGTAGATGCACTGCGGGGGGCTTTTTTAAGATAGGAACCGGGGGTTTGACACGGGGTTGGGGGAAAAGGGAAAACTTGCGACACTGGGAGGATTTCGAAGGCAGGGAACTAAAGTGATTGTAAGAAAGAGAGAGAGGAGGGGGTTTAGTTAAAAATAAAGGGAAAAATTTACAAAAAAAGAGGAGTTCTTGAAGGTTTTCTATAAAACTTAGGAGTATTTAAAAAAAATAATTTCCGAGAGGAAAAAATATGTAAGGATTTTGATATAATAGCATTTAAAGAAACTGGTTGGATATGTCGGGAAAGGTATTCATCCGGGAAATCAGATATTGGGTATAAGTTATTTCACAAGGACAAGTGCAGACGGGGGAGGAGTTGCGCTTTATGCAAGAATGCTTGCGTGTGTGTTAAAAAAGTTATAAAAACAGTGACACATAGAGTCTATAGGGTAAGGTTACGGAGGAAATAGAAAAAAGGTTTTGGGGTAGTGTATAGGCTCCAAATTATGTAAAAAGGATTCGCTCTATATGGGAAAAAAAACAAGGCCTGCGATATAATCGATTAGGGGGTGGGGGGAGATTTTAATCTTGGAATAAGCTGGGATTTAAACTAGGTACGCGATGCGAGAAATTTTTAAAATATATCCGGATACTTCCTAATCCATCAAGAGCCTACTAGAGGGATAATATTCTAATCTATTGCTGACATAGAGACGATTTATTACAAATGTGGAGGTCGGGGGGAATTTAATAATAGCGACCATTTGGATCAGATTTAGCTTAAAATGGGAAGTTGGAAAATTAGTGGCAATAGGCATCGAATACCTAATTTCAGAAAGGCCAATTATGCGGGATTCAGAAGACACCTGGAGGTTATTAATACGAGGGTGTGTGATGGAGTGAGCAGAAAGTTTTTCCCAGACAAGGCGTTGTCCAGCCTGGAAAGGCCCATATATGAAGGATATTAGCACCTGGAGGTAATTGGCGCGGTCAGATATGGTAGTGTAGGTCGAGGCTGAGGAGATAATTATAGCGGTTAGAACAGGGAAGTGAGGTCAGGCTGAGGGGTAATTAGAGAGGTTAGAAGGGGAAGCGGGTTCGGAGCCGAGGATGATTATATCTCATTTGTAAGACCCCGCTGTGGTAGGTCACCTTGTCGTGGTGCGGTCTTGAAGCGTGGTCGAGGCGCTCCCTACTCTAGCGCCTGCCTGCCATTGTTGGGTTCGTGGCCGTCGGCCTCGTGTGACCAGCGCTCCCCCTTCGTCCTGGGAGGTGGAGCCTCCGGTGATGTCGCCTTTAGCTTCCTCCCCCTTTCTCTCCTTTCTTGGGCGATTCTAGGCCCGGTGAGACCCTTCTCTTCCGTCTTCACGCTTCTTCTTCCTTATAACTTCCGGTCCGCTCCCCACGTGTTAGCTGCGTGGCATCCTGTATATTCCCCACACTCCCCTCTATCTGGAAGTTGAGTCCACCGCGGGGCTGGTTGTAGTTCCTTCGGTGGGCAAACACGCTCCTTTGGTAGGGTGGTTGGGGTAAAGACGGGAGGTCCATGTGGCCCACTGGCTCAATCGCTGGTCTGCGTTGGCTAGGGCCAAGCGGAGGTTGACCTGGTGGGCACCGCATCGGTCCCGCGGCTGCCACACCACAACACTAGGGCAACCGACGTATACTTCCCTGCTACCCCTGGAGCTGTTGGGTGATGTCCTTCCCCCAGACAGCTTCCCCTTCGTTGGGCCTCCGTGGTGGGTGGGGGCGTGGGGAAGTGAAGTATTTTTGTTTATGTTTAGACCTAAAGATTTCCCCGCCTGGCTCCTCTCCCTGATCGTCTCCCTTGTCCTCGACTCTCCCTTGGAATCCTCTCACATTGCCACTCTGGCGCCTCTCCAGCCCGAACGTGGCCAAGCGGGCAGCCGCTCCTTCCTCCTCAGCTCCCCGTTCTGCGGTCCCCGCATCAAGGACGCAGACAGGGATTGAGAGACGAGCCTTGCCCTCGGGGCACTTCTACTTGGACACCTTGCTTGTCCAACGTGTCCCAGACCTTGCTCCATACAGAGCTTACAGATATTTTCAAGGCTTATGTGTGTTCGCCGCATCCGTCTTATTTATGATGACAATGGACAATCAAATAGGTGCTACATAAATTTTTGCTGCGGCAGATGATCTTCCGTCGCTTATGAGGAAGCCACAAAGATGGAAATGGAGCGAGACATTACAGAGCGAACTCGTTCGCTCTGTAGAATGTTGGAGGACGGCCCTGATGACTACAATCCACCAACACTTTTTGAGGAAGACTACAAATCTACTCCCACCTTCCGCCACCAGCCCTACCCCTTCTTGGTAACGTGGCTTATATAAGGAAAAGTGGTGGCAACTTTTTCCTTGCCGCGCGTACTTAGAGAAAGAAATTTGGAATGATCCGCGGAGCAACCTGAAAAGGTCTGGCAGGGGGTTTCTAATCGAGGCCAAGACCTTACTCAGGCTCGGAATGCTCTTTCCCACAATCCCATCACCGAAGACAACATTTTCGATACCATCAAACCTCATCCACGTTTCAATACCAGTAAAGGCGTAGTCTCAACTACGACCTCTTTGAGTTTTCGGAGGCATAAATACTAAAACATGTGCCCGGAAAAAGTTCACAGGTCCTATAAGGTCAGGGAAGCAAAACATGACATTATCACTTTCTATGGATCAAGTCTCCCCGATTCCATCAGGATCGCCCTCAGTCCTCTAAAAATAAAAGCCTTTATCGACCGCCCTATGCATGTGCTATGATGCTACAGCTTGGGCACGGCAAATTTTTTTGTAAATCCCCTCCTCGCTGTGGTCGTGCTCGGCGTTGAGGTACCCATCCACAGCTTGACCTTGTACGTCAACTCCCTACTGCTTCCACTGCCGTGTTGATCCCCACCGAGTTCCCGACAGTGTTGGACTTATAAATTAGAAGCAGAACATCCTTTAATTTGGGCCAACTCCCCCAATTTATCAGTCTTGGGAGCGCCAGAAGAGAACTTTCCCACAGACAAGGCCCAGCGGGTGAGGAAGCAGGACCACGCAATCCGCGATGGCTGCTGCTTCTTCTAAGACGCCTAACTCACCTCCTGCAGTTCCACATCACATTCTCTTAAACCTACCCATCCATCCCATGAAGAATAAATTCTCGCTTACTGCCGTGTCATTCTGTGGAGTCTGCTGGTCCTCTCATATGAGCCTCCACCACCTCTCGTGTAGTGCATGCGCACACTGGAAAAATGACAATAGTGACTCCTCTCTAAGAGGCTCCCGAAAAAGCCTCCTACTACAGAGTCTCAGAAGCGAACTCGCGGTTCACAATGAGTCCTTAGACTCGTGGGCGTCCCTCCGCCTAAAATATCAATTGCTGAGCAGGAGGGATGACTTGCGTACAGATACGCCTACTGATAGTGTGGGAGTACTGACGTGACCTCCTAATATCACTGCCCCTGTTACCACCCTGAGCGCTAGCGACACAGCTCAACAGCACGCTGAATGGCGAAGGTGTCTCACACTTATGGACACACAAGTAGTTGATAGCCAGCTGATAAGACCATCTTTCCAACCCTCGTCGGGAGCTATCAGTAAACCTAGAAGTGGTAAATCTTGCTGTCATACTCTGCATCTTTGTGGGACATACGGTCTCTACTACTGCGCGGTCATCGTAGGAGAACCCCGATTTCACCGCCGGATGTACCAAGCGCCACCGCATCTGGAATGTACAGAACAGTAGTTTACCATCTTCTACAACACCGAAAAAAGAATGCTTGGCTTTCAATGCGCAGCGTCTACAGAGCCGTAAGGCTTCTGCAATCATCTTCACGCACGAAATAACACCTTCAATCCTCCAATGGAATATTCGTGGATTACGTGCAAAATGGTGGAGGAACTATCCTTCTCATCAACGAGTTGTACCCAGAAATTATCTGTTTAACAGAAACAATGATAGGCCAGAGGAAGGTGTCTCTGCCCGACAGGTTTTATACCCTGTCCACACACCACCTCCAGCAGGTGGTGGCTTTAAGTGGTGGTTGTGGCCGTTACCATCGTTCGGGATGTCCCCTTACTGTCATCCCGCTGCAGTCACACCTTGCAGCTTGTATCAGTCGTATCCATCTGCACACGACCTAACTGTCTGCTCAATATATCTACCTCCCACATGACACATACCTCTCAAGATCTTGAGGATCTTATCCGCCCGCTCCCCGCCATTTTTTCTCCTTGGAACATGAATGGGCGGACATTTTCTGTGGGTAGATTCACCAAGGGAAATCGTCCGCGGTGATTGCTCTCTTAACTCTATAGATGGCAACAACTTAAATATATTAAACACGAGAACGAAAGACAACACATTTCCCTTCGCAGACGGGAACATTGACTGTCTATTCCCTACCTATCACTCTGCAGTCCACAGGTCGCTCTCCCGCCTTCTCATGAGGTGGCCGATTCTCTTCGGGGAAGTGACCTTATCCCTACTACTTAAAGCAGTGTCCTCCGCCCCCTTCCCGATGTCTCCAAAAATGGAGCCTCTCTCGGCAGACTGGGAGGTCTTTCAAAGGCTTGTGTTTTTGAAATCATATAGATGACTTTCCACAATAGATGAGGGCGGTGCCGTAGATGACTTTGTGTCTCGAATCCATTTTTGGGCAGCTCGCTGAGCACCCCCGCACATCTTGGATCTTTTCTCTTCGCCGCCTGTTCCATGGTGGAACTCAGGACTGTACGCAGCGAGGAGTTCACTCCCCTGGCCGTGCTGAAGACGCATAACATGTTCGCGGCCAACTTCTTAGACCTAAAAATATCTTTCCAGGTTAAGAGCTAGATTACCGACGGGTCATGAAGAGTCTCGTCACTCGTCACTTGGAGGGCTTATATAAGTAACGATCTGTTCATCTACCCCGGTGTCCAAGGTTTGGCAAAGAGTTAGGAGAATGAAAGGGAAATTTATCCCATCCTCCCCTCCAGTTTCTATCCGATTAATGGAGACCCTGTGGCAGATCCCTTGACTGTAGCAGAGAAAATTTGTTTCTCATTTTGGGTCAGTGCGCAGACCATACCTTGCGTCTCCAAGTGCTAGGGAACGACTGCGACAAGCACAGAGAGGCATGAGAATTTTTCATCCAGAGGCGGGGAATCTTACAATGTTCTTTTAACCACATCGGAGCTATGTCAAGCATGAAGGTTTGCCGCTGACACTTCTCAGGCCAAGATATGTACCATATGCGAGCTAGGGCTGTCATCTAGAGATGAGACTCTAGATTTCTTGTTGAGCATCTATAATAGGAATCTGGATTTGAAGAACCTTCCCAAGTAGCTGTGGGTATGCGGTGGTGGATCCCCGATCCCTAAAGCCTGGGAAGCCACTCACTACCGACGAATTTCCGGCCCATATCCCTCACTTCATGTGTGTTTAAGTTTTCGAAAAATGGTAAATAGTCGACTGGATGGTTTTTTTGGGAAACGGGAAACTTTTTCTCCGCGTTCCTCAGTGTGGATTCCGTAAGCATCATCACTCTACTACGGAAGCGCTTATTTCCTAGAGTCATCCATATGCGGGGCATTCGCCTCTCGACAACACCATGTGTCCATCTTTTTTCACGGGGGGGGGAACCTTGAAAAGGCTTACGCACATCGGCTTGAGACACGGTATATTGCAATCTCTTATAGTTCGGGCTAAGAGTCGTTTGCCTGTGTTCCTCCAGAGTTCCTAGCCAAAACGGTTCTTAGAGTTCAGTTGGGCAACATACTGTCTTCTGACCACCGCTTTCCGGTGGCATCCCCCAGGTAGCGGGGGTCTGGGGGGGAGTGTAGCTCTGTTCGCTGTGCCATCATGTATTGTTGTTTACTGCCGAGGGGAGTGGTTAGTACTTATACGTGGAATGATTTATCAATCTCTTTTGCTGCTTCCAGGATGTCCGGTTGCAGTTCGGAGAATACTTCACTTGCTATTGGATAAGTGTATGAATGGACGACGAATCGTGGCTTCCGGTTTTCTCCAACGAAGACTGTACGTTTTCATTTTTTGCAGAACCCGTGGGATTCATCCCGACCCAGACCTACATCTGTACTGGAGAGAATACCATGTAGGGGAAGCGACCCGTTTTTAGGACTCATTTTGAAATAGACTGAACTTGGGTGCCTCACCTTCGTGGCTCTCAAAGAACTGCTGTCTCCGGACGCATGAACTTAATGAAAGTCTCTTCGCACACCAGCTGTGGGCTGATCGAGCTACACCCTCTATCTTCCCCTCTCACTTATCCTTTCGAAGATTGAATATGGATGTGAAGTGTAACTACTCTGCCACACCACACTCGACTGCGGATGCTGGATTCGGTACAGTCATGCTGTGTCCCGTCTGCAACCTGTTCATGGTTCGGTCATCTCCCTGCCCAGTCTATTGGTGGATGCTGGGGCCTCCCATTAAATCTTCACGCCATCCCTCCTGTTAAGAATGTTTGGTACGCCTCTCAACGCTCCCTGACTCAATAGCTTGCCGTGCTGTGTCTTGTGATTCAGGATTGCAACTTTAGCATGGCGAGAAAGCTTACCACAGCCACTTGGTTTCCGATTGACAGCTATTATGGAGACTCTATCCTTCCTGCTTTACGGATCTCCCCGCAGAGGCCTATACGACAGTCGGTCCATGGCTTCTCCCAGAAGTGTCCTTTTGCAAAAGCCTTCCGCTTTCAAAGGTCTTTACCCTCCTCAGGCTGAGCGTGCCCAGTTTTTTAGACCACTTTTGCACACATCAGAGTTCGGTCCCTGTCTTTACTGATGGTTCCAAATCAGACGAAGGAGTTGGTACGGTGTCGGTTTCCCCATCGTTTAACAAAGGCGCCAGCCTTCCCGTGTTGCATCTGTTTTTACGGCTGAAATAAGTGCCTATTTTATATGCTCTCATGATTATTTTTACCCTTCGCGGATTTTTCTTTTACAATTTTTAGTGTTCTTATAGTTGCTCTTCAAATCACTTTTATCTCTCATCAATTTTGACTTCTCCCCATCCGCTGGTCAATGCCATCCTGGAATGGCTTTTATCTGCTCAAGAGGCGAGGCCGGACGGTCAGCTTTGTTGGGTACCGCACATGTAGGTGTTGCCGGTAGAGGAAGCTGATGCCTTGGCAAAAGCTGCAGCTAAAAGACCAACTCTATCACATTTTGCAGTTGCCGGCTACGACCTACGCTCGGCATCCATAGATCAAGGTTCACAACAGTTTGCAATAACGTTTGGATTACTACAGGGCAAAATAACTTCGCACCATCCGACAAAGTACGAGGACTGGAGCTAACTGCGGTCTCTCCCGGAGATGGGAACTTGCCTTGGCACGATTACGTATTGGTCACACTCTATATACTCTGGGTTCCTCATGGAGGGGGGCCACCCTCCTTACTGTGATGATTGTTTGGTCCCTTAACTGTGCGGCACTTGCTGGGCGAGTGTCCCAGTCTTGGGACCTACGTGTGCATTTTTGTCCGGTGTCGCGGTCGGACGGTGCTTACCGTCTCTCCCTGGCATAGGGAAGAGAGGTGTTTCTCTCCGGGACATGAAGTCCATAACATATATTGAGAAGGCTGGCCTTCTCAACAAGTTTATGATGTTTTTTAATATTACTTATGATTGTTTTAATTTCCTCTTGTTCCTTTTATGTATTTCAGTAATTCTCAATATTTTTATTCTATCTTAAATTTTGTTTTTAGTTTTACTTTTACATGTAGTCTTTTGTAAGCAGGCGTCAATACCCCGCAGTTGCGGCGCCTTAAAACTATAATCATCATCAAATCATTTGAAGGAATATAATTGACGGACAGAAAGAAATATCATTATAGGGAGATAAGTCCAAAGAGTGATCCAAATGGATTGACCACCAAGTTTAAACATAACATTGGAGTAAAAAGAAACATTTATTTAAGTTCAAGGCTAGGATTGGTTAAACAAAGAACAGTATAACGTGATGGCGAGGACAGTGCAGAATTACACTCGAGTTGCTAAGAACAATTATGAATATAAAGTAGCAGAACAGGCGAACAGGGACCCAAAGGGGTTCTATCAGGTCTATAAACAAAGACAAGGGAATTAGTATGGTGCCCTTAAGGTCCAGTACAGGGTGAGGTCTTAAATACGGATGAGGATATGTGTCGGAGTCTAATGATTATTTCTTAAGTGTTTTTTTACGGGAGGAGATACACAGACCGATCCTGAGAGTGAACAGATGTTCAAAGGAAGCGATGAGGAAGAAACTCAAAGATATTGTGATTAACATCGGGAATGGTGGAGGAAGGGTATAGAAAAAATAAAACTTTAACTCGCCAGACCAGATGAACAGATGAAGTGGTATCCCAGGGTATTAAAGGATGCAAGAGGTTGTTAGTGGAGTCGTTAGTGCACATTTCTAGAATCGGTTGAGATAGGCGATAGTGCCATTATTGTGGAGGGAAGGAAATGTGTTCCCATATTTAAGACAGGGAGACAAGGACTAAAGTCAAATAATCGACCCGTATTCTAACATCAGTGGTGGTAAATATTGGATCTATTATTTCAAAACATTAGAAGCACTTAGCTAAACATAAGTTTGATCAATGATTCACAACATGATTTCAATTCACCAAGTCGGTCATGTCTCAACCAATTTATTGATTTTTATAGGAAAGTTTAATGAGACGGCAGATAATGATAAGGATTGTGATGTAAAATATATCTGGACTTTAGTAAGGCATTTGACAAAAGTACCACACGAGCGACTCTTAAATAAGGGGTTAGGGCTCATGGTAAGATGGGAAGGTTCTTCGTCATTGGATCAGAGCTTGGCTAGTAATAGCAACAAAGGGTACAATTAATGGTTTTCAAATCTGAATGGGACTGGTGACAAGTGGAGTTCCACAAGGGTCTGTTTTGGGCCCATTAACTATTTTGATTTATATCAACGACTTGGAATAGTGTGATTTAGCAGTGATATCAGCAAGTTTGCTGATGATACTAATTTAGGTAGGATTATTGATTCACAGTCTGACGTTACACAATTGCAGGGAAGACTTAGATAAACTTATACGAGTGTTCAGTCAGATGGCAGATGGAATTTTATATTGATAAATGTAGCGTTTGAATGTTGGTAGAAAAAACCTGTACTAATACACCATAAGCATGATCCTGAAAGATCAGAAGGTGAAAAAGATCTTGGAGTGAGGGTGAGGCCCAGACCTCCGACCTAGGAAACAATGTATTGAGGCCAGAAATAGAGCTTAATAGAGTATTAGGATTCATTACCAGAAGTGTAAAAGTAGAAGTGCGGAAAGTATTTCTAAAGCTTGTATCTGGCTCTAGTCAGGCCTCACCTAGACTATCGCTTTCAGTTTTTGGTCGACCCATATACAGGAGGGATATAGTGTTGTTATAAACAGTGCAGAGAAAGGATGACCGAAATGATACAGGGATGCGTAACTTTAAGTTATGAGAGGAGATTGAGTTATTAAAATTCACTTCACTCGAGAGACGCAGAGTAATGGGCGATCTGATAGAAGTTTTTAAGTGGATAAAAGGGATTTTAATAAAGGAGAGGTAGGAAAAGTTCTTACGGCTTGTAACCAGGGTAGAAAACAAGAAGTAACGGATTCAAGCTGAAAAGCGTAGATTTAGGAAGGAAATAGGAAAAACTGGTTCACAAATAGGGTGGTGAATGAATGGAATGGTCTCAGTAGACAGGTAGTTAGTGCGGAGTCATTAGGAGGTTAGGGAACGGAACTTCAAAGAGGAGCTGGATGGGGATGAAAGGTGGATGGATGTAGGTAGTGTTAGGTGACATGAACTACCACGTGTAGGCCTCGCGGCCTCTTGTAGCTTCCTTATTTTCTTATGTTCTTATATGTTTCATCTAAAATGTTTTCTCGCAAAATATTAAATGGCGAAGAGTTTAAGTTCATGCATATTTCTTCACTCTCATAATGGCATTTCTAGTGTATTTTACAGTTTTTTATTTGGTAATATTATAGAACAAACAATTACGAAGATAACAGTATATCATTTATACTGATAAACCACAGGAAGGGAAATGGGGGTGATGTTCGCAAATGGCAGGAATCGCAAAACTGGCCTCCACTGGTCATGGGCGAATTTTATTTGTGCCAATCATATTTTCATCACTAAATCTATCTTAAACTCAAGAAAAGTCTCTCACCAGAGAGAGGTCGCACACGTACGTCTAGTCTCTGACACGGAATCAAGAGACTGAAGCGCCTTTGTTCCCTATAAAAAACGGTTAAGCCGTGGAATGTATCAGTACGAGGCTGCGGAAAATGGGAAAAAGCAATGTTTCCTATTATCTCAAAAACCAGATTTTTTTTCAGAAATCGTTATAGATAGAAAAAATCCCGATTTCAACAGGCTTCCCTGTGGTGTAAACAGATTAAAATTCCATTGAGAAATGAACGCAGTAAGTGTTTTTACGGCATATTTCCCGAAAAAAATATTCCAGGAATCCAGGTGACGGAGTCATGCATGCGTCAAACTCTTGCTAATAATAAAGTTAAATTTTTAATAGTAGCATACGATTCCTGCATAGATGCTCTCCATCAAGACATAAAAGAAATGTTTGCCGGATAAAAGATAGATGTAGGGTGCGTCAATAAGCTGCTGGAAAGTGAAAATCACAAAGTTGCGCAAAATAAAAAAAAAACTTTATATCTCAAGATCGGTATAAGCAAAAAAGAAACGGATAGTTGCTTAGGGTAGATCTCGTTGAGCTTAACAAAAGTATTCAAGGCATACTTGGTCTAGGGTTAATAGTTACATAGTAAAAAATAGGGAAATGCAATAAAGGTAGTATTTGACCATTACGTATAAACAGCCTAAAAATTGGTCGAGTTGTATTATCATACAGACGTAAAAATGATCTCAACAACAATTGTACATTTTCCGAAGAACAATAATACATGTTCCAAATCATTTTCTCACAGAAGCATAGTTTGGTTTTGAAAGGACGTACAATATATATTTACGGGGGTAAATAAGCTTACAAAGGCTCAACAGTTGCTTTTGGTACATAATATCGGAAAACGAAGACCTGATTCGTGATCACCATCAGAAAAAGCCACGATGAACAACGTTTCATGCAAATCCGGTGAAAAAAAATACTGCTGAAATTGTGAAGGCCATGGCCCAGGAATTATATTAGGCAACAAAGATTTTGTTACAGAATTATTTGTGAAAATCACATTTTAATTAATAAATCTATCTTAAACTCGAGAAAATTCTCTTACCAGAGAGAGCTCACACGCGTACGTCTAGTCTCTGACACGGAATCTGCGAGACTGAAGCCGCGAAGCACCTTTGTTCCCTAAAAAAAACGTTATGGTGCGTCCACACTGGCAACATTTTGTCTACAGACAAGTTGAAAACACTGCACGAAATACAACAGCCGACATATATAGACATAGGCGAATTTTGGTGAGGAAGCCGTAAGAAACCGGCTTCTTGCAGCTTGCGTTTTCTGTTAACGCGAGGCACTTTTAAGAAGACGGCTTCTTACGGATTGGCCCAGCTGGGCAAGCCGGAAGAAGCGAGAGCCAGGGCTCTCTCGCATTCAAATACAAAATTCATTTCATAAAATGTTCTACTTAAGGCTGATGGGGATGATGTATTTCCTTAAATTGCTTAGAAATATGATTCATAAATAAATGAAAATATTAATGCTTTTAGCCTCTTGGGGAACTTAAATAATCCAACTAATATTCTGGACATACTGTACTAAGCCAGAAAGAAAGAATAGAATAACACATTTCCAAATGTTCGAGTCCCAAAACTCATGGTAATCATTGATTTCTTGAACCTTTGAACGTCGAAAAAACCTGAAGTCGGCAACTTTACCGTCTACTTTTTTTTTAGCTCTGGCTCATTCGCGTTCAGTCCGTGTCCTTACTTCTTTCTTGCCGTCGGTTTAACCTCGTTTTCTTTTAACCTTCATATTAATAATATTATTTTAAGCGATACAATACATATTTTTTTTAGAAACTTCAAAAGTCCCAAAATCGAGAGTGAATGTCCCCATGTCCCCATCAGTGCCCCGAAATCCCCAAATCTAGGGACAAATCCCCCTATCTGGCATCACTGGACTGGACTGATGCTCGCGACAATGCATCGAGACTGGCCCCGTCTCATTCGTCGTTCCTATTGGCTGGGGGATCGAGTGGGCGGTCCTCCGGGCAGAAATGCAATTATTTTTAAAAAGCGCGCGTTTTTACTCAATGGGAAGTCAAGTTGCAGGGATGACTGTGACAAAATTAATGATGAAATTTAATTTCATTTACCGTTATTAACATCTATAGTCGCCACTGCACTAATGTCGCAGGGGGGCATATATTACGAGTTTTAGCATCACTACAGATCACATCACGTGCACAGTACGTAGCTTACATTATCTACATAACACTATAGCTACATGTCTTCAGTGACACATACAAGTCTGTAGTGATGCTAAAATTCAAAATATATGGCGCCTGGTGACATTAGTGCAGTGGCGACTATAGTGTTGTTGACGGTACATTCATTTCCCAAGATGTTGTTTCAACAAATTACGAATATTGTAATTTTTCGTGAAATTACTTTAGTCTTATGGTCGGCCATCATGGTGTTTCATGTCTTATCAGTGGCACGAGAAGCTCTGGTCGTCTTCCCCGCTGACTGTAGTGCGCATGCGCCAGTTCTCACACTGGTCCAAGGTGGTCCTGCTCTCTGGGCTGCACCGATCTGGACTGATCTAGACTGGTCCAGCCCGCCTCGCGAAAACAGTCTCCGCCCCGGACTAGTCCAGTCCAGACCGGGCTAGAACGGTCGCGAAAACACGCTATTTATATACACATGGATTCCTCATGGAGGCCCGGGGGCCACCCTCCTTACTGTGATGATTGCTTGGTCCCCTTAACTGTGCGGCACTTGCTGGTCGAGTGTCCTAGTCTTGGGGACCTGCGTGAGCAATTTTTGTCCCAGTGTCGGGGGGCGGACGGTGCTTACCGTCTCTCCCTGGCATTGGGAGAGAGGTGTTTCTCCCCGGGACATGAAGTCCATACCTTTATTGAGAGGGCTGGCCTTCTCAACAAGTTATGAGGTTTTTAATATTCTTTTATTATTGCTTTTAATACACTATTGTTCTTTTATGTATTTTGATTATATCTATTAAAATTTGTTTTTTATTATTACTTTTACTGTATCTTATGTAAGCAGGCGTCAATCAATAACCACGCAGTTGCGGCGCCTTAAAACAATAATATTATCTATCTATCTTATATATTTGTTTTCTGAAAAATGAATGAGTTTTAGAAAGAGAGGCTAGACAATTGCACGGATGGGATAAAAGGTGGATGTAGGTAGTGTTAAGTAACAGGAACTACCACGTGTAGGTCTCACGACCTCTCGAGCTTCTTATGTCTTAAGTCTCCTGCAACCTTTTTATTCAGACGTGATCTAATAATGCTACCATCTTAGTGTCATCACTGCTAGCCACTTCATCGGGTCACACTTCCGTATTTGTANTAATTCGCGGGGGGGCATATTACGAGTTTTACATCACTACAGATCAATCACGTGCACAGTACGTAGCTTACATTATCTACATAACACTATAGCTACATGTCTTCAGTGACACATACAAGTCTGTAGTGATGCTAAAATTCAAAATATATGGCGCCTGGTGACATTAGTGCAGTGGCGACTATAGTGTTGTTGACGGTACATTCATTTCCCAAGATTTTGTTTCAACAAATTACGAATATTGTAATTTTTCGTGAAATTACTTTAGTCTTATGGTCGGCCATCATGGTGTTTCATGTCTTATCAGTGGCACGAGAAGCTCTGGTCGTCTTCCCCGCTGACTATAGTGCGCATGCGCCAGTTCTCGTCACACTGGTCCAAGGTGGTCCTGCTCTCTGGGCTGCACCGATCTGGACTGATCTAGACTGGTCCAGCCCGCCTCGCGAAAACAGTCTCCGCCCCGGACTAGTCCAGTCCAGACCGGGCTAGAACGGTCGCGAAAACACGCTATTTATATACACATGGATTCCTCATGGAGGGGGGCCACCCTCCTTACTGTGATGATTGCTTGGTCCCCTTAACTGTGCGGCACTTGCTGGTCGAGTGTCCTAGTCTTGGGGACCTGCGTGAGCAATTTTTGTCCCAGTGTCGGGGGGCGGACGGTGCTTACCGTCTCTCCCTGGCATTGGGAGAGAGGTGTTTCTCCCCGGGACATGAAGTCCATACCTTTATTGAGAGGGCTGGTCTTCTCAACAAGTTATGATGTTTTTAATATTCTTTTATTATTGCTTTTAATACACTATTGTTCTTTTATGTATTTTGATTATATATATTAAAATTTGTTTTTTATTATTACTTTTACTGTATCTTATGTAAGCAGGCGTCAATCAATAACCACGCAGTTGCGGCGCCTTAAAACAATAATATCTATCTATCTATCTTATATATTTTGTTTTCTGAAAAATGAATGAGTTTTAGAAAGAGAGGCTAGACAATTGCACGGATGGGGATAAAAGGTGGATGTAGGTAGTGTTAAGTAACAGGAACTACCACGTGTAGGTCTCACGACCTCTCGTAGCTTCCTTATGTTCTTAAGTCTCCCTGCAAACCTTTTTATATCAGACTGTGATCTAATAATGCTACCTATCTTAGTGTCATCAGCAAACATGCTGATATCACTGCTAAGCCCACTATCTAATGCGGGGTTCACACTTCCCGTATTTGCTACGTCCGTCTTGCCAACGTGACGTCACCGTGACGTCACTTCCTGCTTGTGTGACCTTGAAAGACGTTCGTCTGGAGGCAAAAGATTCGGAGCCTCCAATTCTTTTGGCGCGCTGCGTGAGCGGTGGTGCCACAATTTTTAGAACATTATACGTAACTAAGTTTTGCAATATCAAAATAATGCTGTTTCCAAGGTCTGATTTAAAATATATTTATTATCAGTGATTCTGGAAGACAATATTAGTAATGGAAGACATACATGATGTGAAAATATTGTGTCCCGCTGCTTGAAGGCGGAACAGCGGCACCGCTGCTTGAATGTAAGCTCGACCACCACCACTACCTCTTGTGTATTTTAAAGCGTTATTTCTCGTGTTCTCTAGTTGAACTAGTTCTAACCCTCTCACGTGCCCCTCTAGTAGCTACTATATACCATCCTTCCTACAGCATCACGCTACGCCACCAACACCCTCTACAGGCCGTGTAATAGGTAGTAATTATTAGCGACTTGAAAAATACATCCACGACTGCGATATGTGGAAACACTTTTGGACCCCGATATACAGATTCCACTTGTAACCTTTGCCATAGCCTGTTGTTAGGGGATTGTAGCGCTATATAGATAGGCCAGGGAGTGAAGGGGGATATAGTGAAGGGAGTAATAGGTGTGTCATGGGGTACAAAAGGGAGGAAGTAAGGAAAGCAAGGGAGTCTTATACTGTAATTTTTTCTGATATGAGCGAGCGGGAGTGATCGACCAGTGAGACGAGGTACGTAGTACGTCACGATAACAAGACGACTAGCAAATACGTGAAGTCTGAACCGGGCCTAAGTCGTTGATGTAAACAAAAAATAATAAGTCTGTAGTCTTTTCGTAATCGCATTTATTCGGCCGTAGATACTCGCGGTGGATTTAACCGTTTCAGTATTTGTACATTTTTTCTCACCTTCACTGCTTTTATTAAGTATACATTCTGCGTCTTCTTACATAATAATGTGACTATAAGCACACTGCAGAGTTATTTATATACCTAGAGAGCGAGTCCCGCATCCCACTGTATTGTGATGAGTGACGCCCGCAGCCTGGCGCGGCGACCAAATCTGGCTTCACACATCTTATTCCCAACTAGTTTTCTGACACCACCATTTGACATGAAGGAATAAACTAAGTGCCACCATCGTCTTCCTGAGAATATTATGCATCATATTAGCATAAATCTGCAACAATAATATCAATTATACGAAAATGACGGCTAAATAAAGTAGCGCATGAACATTTTCTCACATTTTTTCTTTCAACTCCTTAGTGCTCAGCTAGTTATCATCGTACCACTTTTGTAAGCACGGTTCCTGAATGTACACGCTTTCCTGATTATGTTGGTATATGATACGTCCCGTTGTGAACATATCTAGACCTAAAGGAATATTTTGTTTCTGAACTTCAATTAAATTGTTAACGAGAAATGCCTATGCCTCATCAGCGCTGACCTCACTGACTCCACCCACTGTAGTAAAGACCTGCTTGCATCTTTGTAATCTTGATTTCTCCAACAATAAGCCTGGTCTGACCTCACCTTACCCTATAACACTTCACCTAAAAAAATAACAAATTTTGCCACCGGCCCGCCGACTGTGTACCCACTGGCCACAGCGCTCCTCCACGCTGCGTGCGGCACTGCCCGCAACCCAATCTTATCCAGGCAGCCGTCGGGGAAGGTTCTGCTGCTCTCGCTCATAACTCAACGCACAACAGTGTAACAACTCGCCCCTCGGGGCTCGGGTTGCTGAGCTGATCTACATTGTTGCCTGGGCTTCACCACTTTCACTTTCAACGTTTCTCTAGACCTGACAACCACAGTGAGCGGGATTTAGTCCCAGTGCTCCGTGTTAACAGCTAGTCTAGTAACTGATTTAGCTGAACTGTAACACTGTGTCATGATTCCTGTGAACCGAGGCGCTCGCCACAGGGTTGTAGTGGCTGCCCAGGAGGTCATTGTTTGAGCTCGCGGTAAACAGCGTAGCTCAACGTGGTTGCAGATTCATTATGTCGCTCTTAGCGTCCCTTGGTGAGGTACAAAGTCGAACCCTCCTATAGTCACTGGCGTAGACACAAGGGGTGGTTGGCTTCAGAGGGCTAGTTAAAGGAAGTACCAAGGGTGGGAAACCTGCTGTTAGGGACAGGCGAGACACTCACGGGGCAGCTCCACTTGTGTCCTGCGACGCTCATTAGTGGGCGGGGACACGCTAGTGTGGTAGCTGTAGGCTGAGTTTTTGTGTTGTAGTTTGAATTTTTTAAGTGGCAAGGATGGGTAATGTCACCGTGGTTATGCAACTTGTTTATGGATGGAGTAATAAGATAAATCAAAGCAAAATCTAACCTAACCATTACCGTCAGCGAGTTTTCCCGATTTGTATAGGGATAACAATATCGGCAGACGACAGTACCAGGTACCTACCATGAGGCAAGGATGGGTAATGTCACCGTGTTTATGCAACTTGTTTATGGATGGAGTAATAAGATCAATCAAAGCAAAGGTTGGTGATGTTGGTATAGACTCAAGAGTATTCATTGGCTCGTCAAGTAACACTTAAACCATGATGAACCACTACTTATTATGAGGAAAGACAACAAAAGGAACTCAATTAATAAGATATTTTAATAATATCATAACCATGAATTGAATATGTATGTACAGCCTACAAAGAGAAGACTACGACGATGAAAAAATTTCGAGTTTTGGGCGAAATTGATATTCCAGGTGCTATATTTCCGTGCTCGCTGACAACATAGAGAAGACCTGAGGTGATGGTTGATGTGCAAAGGCTTCTAAACCAGGAAAACAGTCACAGCAGAGTCTCATTAAGAAGTAAGCAAGTGGTAGGGACACATTACGTACCTATCAGTTGCTTAACTTTTGACGAGGCTCTGATCAGCCATTACCTCAGGTCTTCTCTATAGTGTTGTCAGCGAGAACAGAGCACAGTAATACAGCACCTGGAATATCAATTTCGCGCAAAATAACCTAAATTCTTCCATCGCTGTAGTTTTCCCTTCGTAGGTCCACCCGCGGCGACCCCGCCTTATCCCCACAATGCACCGATGTAAACAAACCGTGACGTAGTTATGGGTAGGGTCCATTAAGTCTTGCATCACAATGAACTATTGGGTCAGATGTCCCACTGGGCTCTTCAGTACCACCGCCATCTTGTAGGAATCCATGTACCTCCTTGCACAGATCACAATGTTTATTGTGAATATTGTACACATAATACACATTAGGGTACAAAATGCGCAACCTCCCATGCAGATTGCATATATAGGATTGCCATGATTAAATGTTGAGGCGCTTATTTCAGGAAGTCGATTAGCGCCTCAAATAAAAAAAAAATAGAAAATGGCTTCAAAGTTTTACAATGTTCAAAATGTCATATCTTTTAAACCAACCATACATGTTTGATGAATTATGCATGAAAACGTAGCTGATTGTCTTGGCTATCCACTGATACCATTAAGGTGGGGTCACACGACAGCTTTTTTTTAGTATATTTAGCCGGCAATATTCGGCCCAAGCCGATTTCTTATCGGTTTCTGGTCACACGGACTTTCACAGAGCTAGTCGAGTTTTGACGCCAATTTTGGCTTCTCGTTTTAATCGGCGCGGGAGCCAAGCCGTATCTGAAGAAGCGTCTTTGGAAAAATGGATAAATAGGGAGAAACTGGTTCACAAGTAGGGTTGTGAATTATTGGAATGGACTCATGTTCTTATATGCTTATGGAGCCGTGAATCAGCAGCGGTAAGATGGTCCAGTCCAGTATCCCCTAAAAAGGTAGACAGCCAACAAAAAAAGTAGGGAAGACCATCACTGACTCACGAAACTCTCCTAAGAGTTATTTATCCTCCGAAAAGTTACTAAAAAACTACAAGACTTCACAATTCGTCTTGAAATCGGTTCTTGCCACAATGTAGTGTATTTCAGCTTCTGTATTTTGAATTAGGGCGTGCATTAACAATGAACGTTAAATAATATTCGTTAGTGGTAGTTTCACGGTTTGAATTTAGCCAAAACTGCAATATTCAGCCAACAACACGAGCAGTCGTCTTGCCTGAAAGTTGACAATTTTAGCAGAGTTTGAGCCGGATTTGTCTTGCTGGCTGAACATTGCCGGAAAAAGTGCTCGTGTGACCGCGGCTTTAAACATAATAAACGTTATCGGCATTTGGAACGAATAAGCGTTAAATGTGACTCCATTTTGAATATCATCCCACTCACTAGACCTCATACAATTATTCATAATAAATAAAATAGCCATAATGCAACGAAAATGACGGCAAATTGCAAAAAAGTTATTGGAGGTAACGGCCAACATTAAAAAAAAATCAGATAGGTAGGTAACAGGATAAAACAGAATATAGGTTGGACCAAAGACTACTGTTAACTATTAGCGTTAACTAAATAAATAACCTCATCAATCGGGAAAATTACCCGATTGATGTTATTAATTTAGTTAACGCTCATTTATGCATGGTTCTAATTCATTTATCAGAAAACTAAATATATCAATGGAAAGCTAATAAAATTCCGCTTCTATTGATATGTTGCATGCAAAAAGTCTTCACGCAAAATATTAAATGGCGATTAGTTAAAGTGAATGCATATTTCTTCAATCTCATACTGGAATTTCTTTAGTGTATTTTACAGTTTTTTATTTGATAATATTATAGAACAATAATTTACGTAGATAACAGTGTATCATTCATACTGATAAGCCATAGTCTACTGTATTCATGGACCATTTTTTTACTTGCCGATCTGATTGATTATGTAATTTTTTTAGTTAAAGCTAATTTATGCATGGTGGTAATTAATTTATCAGAAAACGAAATATATCAATGGAAAGCTAATGAAAATCCGCTTCTATTGATATGAATGTTGGTAGAATAAACCATGGTAATAGATACACCATAAGCAATGTATCGCTGAAAAGATCAGAAGGTGAAAAAGATCTTGGAGTGAGGGTGAGCCCAGACGTCCGACCTAGGAAACAATGTATTGAGGCCAGAAATAGAGCTAATAGAGTATTAGGATTCATTACCAGAAGTGTTAAAAAAGTAGAAGTGCGGAAGTTATTCTAAAGCTTTATCTGGCTCTAGTCAGGCCTCACCTAGACTATGCGGTTCAGTTTTGGTCGACCATATTACAGGATGGATATAGTGTTGTTAGAAACAGTGCAGAGAAGGATGACCAAAATGATACAAGGGATGCGTAACTTTAGTTATGAGAGGAGATTGAAGTTATTAAAATTACACTCACTCGAGAGACGCAGAGTAAGGGGCGATCTGATAGAAGTTTTTAAGTGGATAAAGGGATTTAATAAAGGAGAGGTAGGAAAAGTTCTTACGGCTTTTAACCAGGGTAGAACAAGAAGTAACGGATTCAAGCTGGAAAAGCGTAGATTTAGGAAGGAAATAGGGAAAAACTGGTTCACAAATAGGGTGGTGAATGAATGGAATGGTCTCAGTAGACAGGTAGTTAGTGCGGAGTCATTAGGGAGGTTAGGGAACAGGGAACTTCATCAGGGAACTTTAAAGAGGAACTGGATGGGGATGAAAGGTGGATGGATGTAGGTAGTGTTAGGTGACATGAACTACCACGTGTAGGCCTCGCGGCCTCTTGTAGCTTCCTTATTTTCTTATGTTCTTATATGTTTCATCTAAAATGTTTTCTCGCAAAATATTAAATGGCGAAGAGTTTAAGTTCATGCATATTTCTTCACTCTCATAATGGCATTTCTAGTGTATTTTAGTTTTTTATTTGGTAATATTATAGAACAAACAATTACGAAGATAACAGTATATCATTTATACTGATAAACCACAGGAAGGGAAATGGGGGTGATGTTCGCAAATGGCAGGAATCGCAAAACTGGCCTCCACTGGTCATGGGCGAATTTTATTTGTGCCAATCATATTTTCATCACTAAATCTATCTTAAACTCAAGAAAAGTCTCTCACCAGAGAGAGGTCGCACACGTACGTCTAGTCTCTGACACGGAATCTAAGAGACTGAAGCGCCTTTGTTCCCTATAAAAACGGTTAAGCCGTGGAATGTATCAGTACGAGGCTGCGGAAAATGGGAAAAAACAATGTTTCCCTATTATCTCAAGAACCGGATTTTTTTTTTAGAAAACGTTATAGATAAACAAAATCACGATTTCAACAGGCTTCCCTGTGGTGTAAACAGATTAAAATTCCATTGCGAAATGAACGCATTAAGTGTTTTTACGGCATATTTCCCGAAAAAAATATTCCAGGAATCCAGGTGACGGAGTCATGCATGCGTCAAACTCTTGTTGATAATAAATTTACATTTTTAATAGTAGCATACGATTCCTGCAGAAATGTTCTCCATCACGACATAAAAGAAATGTTTGCCGGATAAAAGATAGATGTATGGGTGCGTCAATAAGCTGCTGAAAAGTGAAAATCACAAAGTTGCGCAAAATAAAAAAAACTGTTATAACTCAAGATTGTTATAAGCAAAAAACAAACGGATAGTTGCTTAGGGTAGATCTCTTTGAGCTTAACAAAAAGTATTCAAGGCATATTTGGTCTAGGGTTTAATTACATAGTAACAAATAGGGAAACGCAATAAAGGTAGTAGTATTTTGACCATTATTAGCAAGCAGCCTAAAAATTGGTCGAGTTGTATTATCATACAGACGTAAAAATGATCTCCATACCAATTGTACATTTTCCGAAGAACAATAATACATGTTCTATATAATTTTCTCACAGAAGAAAAGTTTCTTTTTAAAAGGGCTACAAAAAATTTACTGGGGAAAGATAAGCGGAAAAAGGCCCTCAAAATTTTTTTAAAAATAATATGGGAAAAAACGGAAGCCCAAGTTGTGATTACCATCAGCAAAAGCCACTATGAAAAAATTTTTTTGAAAAATCCGGGGGAAACCAAAATGTTGCAAAATTTGTGAAGGCTTTTTAAAGGGGCCGGGAATTATTTTTTTAACAGGGGCACAGTTTCTGGTACCCTTTTGGGTACCCCGAAAAACCGCAATCCCGGGAAAGGGCCAAATTTTTTTTAAAAAGACTTTACCTTGAGGACTAAGATCGGGGACAATCCCTCTCGTGGGCCTCTTTTTGATAAAATTTGGGGAGATGAAACCCCTCAGGAGGGGGTTGGTGGTACCTTTCTTTTGAGCTAAATCTATAAGTTGCCGGGTTTTGAAACATCTCAAGGATGAGGCACCCGCCATAAAAATTTGGAAATTTGTAAATGGGATCGACCCCTTTTTCCCCAAACACTAAAGTTAGTAGGGAGAGAAAAGAAGCTTTTCTCACAATTTGTTTTGTATTTTCACAAAATTCATGGAGCCGACCAAACTTTAATACGACTTGGTTGCTAAAGATTCCAGCCCATTTGTTTCTCAGTATCCTAAAAGTGCCCAGAAGTATTTTCCCCCGAAATAATCATAGATCATTTTTTCCCTGTACAGCAAAAAGAGACGCAAAGGGCCATGACGGGAAAATGTTTCAATATAGTTTAGTAGTCCAGTGGCCCCCCTGGACAATTTAATGAGACCTTTTTTTTTTTAAATGAAACAAATATGTTAGAAAACAAAAAACCAATTTTTAAAACACTGTCAATTTTAATGTCCCAGGGGGTTCTTTATGGGGGGGGCCATCGTCGATGGGCGAAAAATTTGACTCGAAAATTCCCCAAAAATGTCCTTTAAAATCACCCCTAATGTAGTTAAAAATTTTAATTTTTGGGGGCCAACGGAAAAAGGAAGAACAGGCCTATTGTAATAGAATTTTTAATCCCAGTAAGGGTACAATTTTAGTAAGGGGAACGGAAAAAAACCAAAAAAGAAAGGTGGAAAAAAATGACTGCGGTTTCCCCGACAACTTACAAAAAAAAATGACAAAAATTTCACAAAATATAAAAACATACTGGTCATTTTAAACATATCAAAATCATCGTCATTACCCCCCCCCATAAAAATTTGCAGTCAAAAAATTTGGACATACATATTGACTATCAACATTAGTTTTTAAACCAATTTTACTCACCCCCCTAGGAAATTTTATGTTGTAAAAATACAAACATTTCCAGAAAAGTCAAAAAAACAATGTTTCCTTTTTTTTAAAATTTTAACAATTTGGTAGGGCAGTAGGTACGTTTGTCAGTAGAAGGGGGTAATTGAAAATTTGGTAAAATTCAATAACAGAGGGGTTTAAAAATCCTGCCCCCAAGTTGAAGGCTGCGTTATGGGCAGCACCCCAGCCCTAGGGGCCCCTGATCAGTACCCCTATGGGGCCTGATCAGGGGTCTACTTTACGGTTTTCCTCTCGCTCCTGTGCCCGGATGGGGTTTCCGTTTATTCCTTTGTTGAAGGACATTTGCATTGGGAAAAGGGAAACTGTGCTTCAAGGGCCCAAATAAGTCCTTTCCTTTCACCGGGTCGGAAAATTAATGGGAGATTTCTTTCCCAGTTCAAGGACCGGGGACCGATTTTTTTCCCAAAAGAAGGCTCTTTGTGTTCCTTTGATGGGAATTTTGAGGGGTTTCTCTGGGTTTTTTCCGGGTACCTTTTTTAAAAACTTTCGCAGTACAACATTTGGGGGAAAATATTTGGGGAAAACTTCGGGCAGATGCCCTTTTTGCGCGGGGAGGTGGCTTCTTTGACATAGATGCTATGTCAAAATAAATTAAAGCGATTTTTAATTTTCCTGTGAAGCGTGGAACAGGGTCTGTGGTATCCTACCCATCCCCCCAAGTAAAACGCCTTCGAGTCTCGGGATCTGAGCACACAGGGTTTCCATACGGCGAGGTAAAATGGGGGGGTTTTCAAAGCTAAGCCCCCAAGTGTCTCTCGCGAAATTCACACCCAACTGCCCTTTGAGGGAATGATCTATCATTTCCCGAAAATTTCCCCTTTGTACTTTTCGGGAAAATATAAAAAAATCCCCTTTAAAAATACAAAAAACAAAACAGTTTTTAAAAAAAAATTTTTAGTTTAATTTATTTGTGAGCACTTCGTAAAAATTTAGGGGCCAAAACAATTGAATACTTAAAAAATTTCAAATTTTTAAAAAAATCGTCTTGTCATGAAAAACGCAATTTGAACCCGAATGGGTTTTGGGAAAATTTTTTTATTTGTATGTTAAGCTTTCCCACTGAGTCCCCCTTTTTTTGGGGTTTGTATATTTTCTTTTCTTACGACGAACTTTTTTAACCAAGACAGAGTGTGGCGTTCAGAAATTCCACAAAAACCCATCCCGCTGGCGGATCTGCATCCCCCCACTTTTTTGGGGACACCCCACACGGGGATGGGACACCCTTCAGCGCCGCCGTCCCTTCCCTCACAGCCCATATCTCTGTACCCCCTAACTTCTCAATCCCAGAGGTGTCACCAAAAACTATCATCACCCGCCGTTATTTTCATCCCGCTCTCTATCCTTAGGAATTTTCGTGGCATCCGCTCCCAAATAAAGGGTCTCCTTTTTTCCCACCGCTTTGGGGAAATTCCCCTTTTTTTTGGTATAGTCCCCCTGTTTTGACTGTGACTTTGTTTGGGTTGGGGCGGTTTCGGAGTGGGCGTGTATTTCCTAAACAGACGTGCACCATACGTACTGGGGGTTTTTAGTAGTTTGGAAAAAAAAGCCGGGCACAGCAGAAAAAAGTCTCCTTGCAGTCCTTATGGGTTCCTCCTTAGCCTTGGCCGTTAGTGTGACAAAAAGTTGAGGGGGGGGGGTTGCCCCCCCCCCCCCCTTTTCTTTTAAATAGGAAAACCCCCAGAGGACATAGGGTATTCAGGGGAAAAAAAGGGGTTGGTTGATTGATTCAGGGGAAGGACATTGAGGTGGATCGAGGGGCGGCGGAGGGTCTCTCATGTAAAAAAAAACGCTTTCAACTGTCTTCCATCCCGGGGGCTGTTCTCGGGTGCCCAAACAAATTAAAATTAATTTTTTGGTTAAAAAAGTTCGTCGCAAGGGAAAACAGGAAAAACCCCAAAATAGATACTCAGGAAAATTACCAAAAGGAGGTATTTCCGGGAAAACCCATTATGCTTGAAAATTGGTTTATTCCTGAAAAAAAACGATTTTTAAAATTTAGTTTTCAAGTATTCAATTTTTTTGCCCCAAAATTTTCACCCAATGCCACAAATTTAAAAGGGTAAATACATTTTTTATTAGGAACTGGTTTAGTTCTTTTATTGAAGGGTAATTTTGATATATCCCCAAAAAGTACAGGGAATTTAAAGGTAAATGATAGATCATTTACGCCCCCAAAAGGGGAGTGGATGTGACAAACGCGAGGAAAAAAGGGGTTGAGCGTGGTTATTAAAAACTCCCCCAAAGAAAAGGGTCAGCCATTCGATTTTCACGGAATTTATGTAGATATGCTAATTTTTTTCTGGGTTTCCTCTTTAGTTTCTGAAAGTTTTTCAAGGGCCATAGTATCGGAAAGTTAAATTTCGTGTTTCGTACATGATGGGAAATTTTGGGTTTTTAGAAACTGGCTGATATTTTTTTCGCCTTTTCGTGTCCAGTGCTTTGCTATGATATAGTTTTAGTTATATTTCCCCCACCAGAAAAAGCTACGGGTGTACCACACAGAATGTTACGTCACTGACATACCCCCTTACACACACTATCACCGATGCCCTCTAAGGAGAAGGGGAAAGGGAGTGTTTTAAATTTACATTGTATAAGGTTAGCGTACACAGGCAATTTTGAAATTTTATGAGAAACAAAACAAAATTAGGGGGGGGGCCCAAAAAAAGGGAAAACCCAGGTATCGGACACACTCCCAGCCTGTTGCCCTTGTTCCCGTGTGACAAGTTTAAAAAGGGAAAAATTTTTAGCTTTCCCCTCTCGTCTTTTTTCTGGGCGCGCATTTCTTTTAGTTTTCTTTTTTTGGATTTTTGGGGGTTTCGCCCCCCAAAAAAAAAAAAAAACCTTTTATCTACGAACCCTCAACCCAAATAAAGTAGTGGGGGGGGATGAAAAGAGAAAAAATTTTAAATTAGAGGGGTTGTTTTTGGTTAAAAAAAGCTGGGGGAGCTTCGGGACCTCAATGAAATGAGACTGCAAATCAAGTTCTTTTTTTCAAAAAACATGTATAAACGGCCTAATAAGACTTTCCCCTGATTTAAAGGGTTATAAGCACTTTTGCTTTGGGGCTTTTTTCCCTCAGCAAGCTTCTTTGCGTTTTTAAAAACATCAGTCTTGACTGACGGTCGGGGGTGGCGGGGGCCCACTCTGTCACGCACCGCTCTTTCACCCCTGGACACCCCTCAACCCCCAACTTGCATGTCTGAAGGGGTCTACTTCTTACCCTTAAAAAAAACGTCCAGACCATTTCATCATTTCCCGATTTAATGGGAATCAAATCATAGCCCTTAACAAGGATATCAATAATACGTGTAATTTTTGTATCCAGTCACCCTTTTTTTTTTTAAAAATCCGCAATAAAAAAACTGCAAATTCCCCGAGTTTTTCAAACCCCCCTCAAGGGTTTTCAGGAACCCCCCGGCTCGGGACGTAGCATAAAGGGGGGCCCTTTCCCGCGGCTGATCAGAGGCACCCTAAAAAACAGATAAAAAATAGTATTTCAAAATATTTGGGGGGTTTCGATAGATTTTTTTTTCTATTGCCAAAATGCATGATCCCTTTTTGGGTTTCAGGGATGGGTTCCCTTCCCCCCAAAAACCCCGCCTTTACACCCACACCCTTCCCACACACACGGGCCCGCAACACGCCTCCTTCCCCCACCACGCTTGAAAACAGCCCCCCTTAAAAACCCCAGCCGGGACACCGGGCACCCTTTCCCCCACCCATTTCGGCCCCCCCGGGAAAAACCCCCTTTTTAAACACACGCCGCAAACACGCCTCTTAAACCCCAAAAATGCCTGCCCCAAAACCCACCCCTTCCCCCCACACCCCGCCTCTTACCCCCACACACGCCCCTTCCCCCACACCCCCCCTGCACCCCCGGAAAACCCTTCCCACACTCCGCCCGCAAAACACGCCTTCACACAGAAACCCTTTCCCCAAATCACGCCTGAAAAACGCCTCCGTTTCCCCCCACACGCCTGACACCGACACCCCCCCACAACACGCTTCCTTTTAACACACGGCCCGCACACCGGGCCCCCTTCCCACACCCCACGCTTGCATTTCACCCCTCCTTTCCCCCACACACGCCTGCAGAACCCCGCTTCCCTTTCCCCCACACACGCCGGCCCCACTGACAACCGGGTTTCCCCCCCCACACGCCTCATACCGACACCCTTCCCACACACAAGTCTGCCCCACCGACACCCTTTTTACACACCCCGCCTCCTTCCCACACCCCACACGTGTGTGTGTGGTGTTTGGGGTGGGGTGTGTGTTTGAGGAAGGGTGTTGGTGCGCAGGCGTGTGTGTGGGAAGGAGGGTTGTGTGCAGGCGTTGTGTGGGGAAGGGTGGCGGCACAGCGAAATTCACTGTCCCGACCCCCGAAGTACAATCGCTTTATCATAAAAATTTGGGCCGGGCAAGGGGCAAAAAAAAGAGTGTTGCGGTTTTTTCCCTTTCTGGGCGTCAAACAATAACAGTCGTAGCCCTTGGAGGGAAGATTTTTTTTTTTTCCCCCGCTTTTTAAAAAAAACGTTTTTTTTTACGGAAATAAGGGGGAAATCAATTATTTTTGGTGGATTAGTGTTTTAAATTTTAATTTAACATAATTAGGCAAAAAAAAAAATGGGTCTGGCGATTATTTAATGAAAAGCATTAGATCCCTGAGAATTGACCAGTATTGTGTCCTCTTGGGGCGAGGAAAAGAGATTTTAGTAAGCACAAAAGCTGGGGCGAAAACCCTTTGCTTTTGGGCGCGTTTCCGCTTTAGCCCAGACAAGCAAAATTATTTCCCCCCTGGGCCCGCATCCTAAAGTAACAGAGGGCGTCCTTAACCCCTCGGCCATTTCCTTCACACTGTTTCGTCTTGGGGTTTTAAATATTTTGAGAAATTATGAGAGCAGAGGACCCAAAAAGCCCGGGGTGCATATTCCCCTATTCGGAAAAAGGGATGTCGAGTTTTTCTCTTGAACCATCGAGTTAGGTTACGGTTACGTAAGGGGGTTTAAAAAATATTTTAAAATTTCTATAGTATTGAGGGTAAACTTTGTGTGTGAATCACAATGAGGGTATTTTCAAGAATATCCTATGGTTAGTTATGGAGTTACAGCCATGCGTCTTCACAAGAGCTGGAAGAATAGGGGAGCGGAACAGGGCTGAAGAGCCTGGCCTGAGTAGGGAAGACAGTGGGAGGGGCGACTGGCGCTGACGTCACGGAATCAACTCTGCTCCGCCCCATGGCAGACCTGTGTATATGGGCTTTGGTGCTGGCAGTCAATACCCTAGCGCGTATACCAATCTGTACAAAGGAAACATTCTAGAGCAAATATATGTACTTTATGAAATGTGTCTTGGCAATCATATGATATGTATCTGAAACTCGAGAAAATGTGGCCATCTATTGTGAAAAACACGTCATAAATAGAAATTTATTAATATACATACGTAAAAATGAGGTGAATAACAGTTGTATATCGTGTCGTTGTTAATAATTATTAGTGTTAAATCAAGTGTTCCCTACGATGACTATTTATTTATAGAGCAAGAAAGCGTATGATGTATCCAGGGTGGGGAGGGAGCCTTATAGTCCAATCAATTTAGCGCGTTTTTACCCCTAACCCACCACAAATTGCAATAGAAACAAAACAATATTTTTATGAAACCTGTTGATCCCCAGAACAAATATATGAAATTATACTCAATTCTAATGAGTGGATCAATTATTTTTTTCAGATTGAACGAGAGCCGTGAACGAGAGGTGGAGTGACGCTTGCAGTGAGAAATTGGATCGGTGTGCAGAGGACAGTTCAACGCTGCGGTCATTGTGAATGTAAGGAGTATTATATTTAATGTAGGATTGTTTAAGGTTTTATTTTTATTTAAAGTTTTAACAAAAAAAAATTCTGTAACATTTTTTAACATTAAATTTTCAACAAAATTTTTTTTTTTACATTTCAATTTTTTTTTAACATTTCATTAGTACCAATTTGGGCCGTTAACCACTTACCCGATTAACTTAAAAAACTTGGAGAGTATACGCTGCGGTCATTGTGAATGTTAGGAGTATTATATTTAATGTAGGATTGTTTAAGGTTTTATTTTTATTTAAAGTTTTAACAAATTTTTTTTTTTAACATTTTTTAACATTAAATTTTTTTTTTTTTTTTTTTAACATTTCAAATTTTTTTTAACATTTCATTAGTACCATTTGGGCCGTTAACCACTTACCCGATTAACTAAAAACTTGGAGAGTATACTGTATTTTGTATTTTGTATGAACATGTATATGAACATGTACATTTATAGTCGGAAAACAGAGGGAACAAATGTAATCCTAAGTTTCCTCTCTTTTCAGCAACATGGGTGACTGCGTCTTCTGTAAGAAACCCCTCTCCTGTGATCCAACCAGTACACTGACGGATAAAGGTTGTACGAGGATCAAAGAAGCTGGAAGTGAGCGTGGTGAAGAAGTCCAAGTCCATCCAGGACAGGCAGTTCATACAGATTGCCGGAGGGTGTTCTGTAATGTGAGAGACATTGAACTTTCTCTGAAGCGAAAACATTTTTCGTCTGATGCAGACAAAGGGAGGTGCCTTCGTTCTTTGGATTCAGCGTTTGACTACCGAACTCAGTGTCTTTTCTGTGGTAATCCTGACAAGTACCAGGGAGGAAAAAGGATCATATGTTGATCCATGTTAAGACATTCGACTTCCAAAATCATGTGTCGACTGCCTGTGAAAATCGATTAGACAATTGGTCAGATACAGTGAGGAGCAGAATTGCAGTTGTTGGCGATCTACACGCAGCAGATGCGGTATACCATAACGTGTGCAGTACTAACTTTCGTACAAAGAAACAGTTACCACTCAAATTCCAATCGGAAGAGGCGTCTTCATCCAAAAAGCAGAAGTTGGGTCGACCTAAGGACCAAATCAGACATGAAGCGTTCCTGAAGGTGGCAAAGTACCTAGAAGGAAATGATGAGGAACTAACCACAATTAGTGATTTAATTGGGAAAATGGAGGACTTCCTAGTAGACACTGGCTGTGATGCATATGGTTTTTCATACATGAAGGATAACCTTCTCAATCAATTTGGGGAAAAGATCATAATTGCAGACATGAATGGAAAACCAAATGTTGGGACATTTAGGGGTGTGGCATCGTCGATTCTTCAGGCCTTCTATCGTCAACAAAAGGAAAGTGATCCTGAAGCAGAAAAGTTGCCCCTGATCAAGACAGCCGCTGATCTCATTAAAAGTGACATAAAACAGGTATCTCAAATTAGGAACATTTACCCGACTACTATCGACATGTCCACTGTCAATGCTGCAACCAAGTTCCTACCAGAGTCACTAAAGCTCTTGCTGGAATGCTCTTTGTGGGGAAAGGAAAAGACTTAAAAATCTGCTCACTCGGACAGGCGATCATGCAAGCCACGAGGCCTAGGTTTCCTTCAAGCTCCACTGTTGCTGGGTCTTGGTATCCAAATGCACTACCCCATTTCGGTTCTCGATTTCTCATAGACACGCTCTTTGCACATGGGTATACTTGTTCATACACGGAGGTGCAAACGTATGAGCGCAGCGCAGCAGTCACGAGTGGAACAGATATCCCTGGTTTTAACCCCTGGACATTTCATTCAATATGTGGCGGACAATGTTGACCATGACATCTGCACATTAAATGGGAGAAACACATTCCATGGCATGGGCATCATTGCGTGTGTGACACCAAAAGCATCCGGACACTTCAGATTGGCCGTAGAGCTGTCTCAGCAGAGGATATCGCACAAGTGGGGCGAATCAATATACGTCCATTCACATCAGCATGTGGAGGACTGCAGTCACTTATCTACGAGAAGCTTCCGGAGTCTACTGACCTGGGGACAAATCAGCTCAAATGTTGATCTCCTCTGGAAGGTTTCGCTCACAGTTCGATCACCTCGACCCTCTTGGACTGGAATGATGCAGATGGTACACAAGGGAGAACATCGGGTGAGGCATCAATAATGTTTCTGCCCATGATTGATCTCAGTCCAAGTGACTTGGACTGCATCAACTCCACACTGCATTTCGTTTGTGAACATGCGCAGAGATATGGTGTAACCCCGATACTGACATTTGATCAGCCACTTTGGTGGAAGCTCTCACCATAGTCAAGAGCGAGCAGCGGACAGCAAACTTCACTCGATTGTTCTAAGACTAGGAGGATTCCATACACTCATGAGTTTTTTTGGGTATATTGGCCACCTGATGTCTGGTACAGACTCAAAGAGCTTCTGGAAGTTGCATATGCTAGCAACACTACAACCCACATGATGAGTGGCAAAAGCCGTGTCTAGAGCTATACGTGGGACATCTACTCGTTGACGCCGCACTCAATGCAAAACTTGTTTCCAAGGTATTTCAGATGAACCTACCAAGTGATGGAGACAGTGAGCCTACACTTCCAACAGAGCTCAATGATGCAGGTGACGTGTTTGACGGTCTGATGTCGGGTGACCAAGCAGTGGTCAGACACGAGTCGTCGAAGGTGATGGAGGTCATTGGAGACAAAATCAAGCATGTGATTGATGCAATGAAGGATCAACGGACAGCGAGACTGTGGTTACAATACATGGAAATGGTGGACATTATCCGTTTATTTCTGAAATCTGAAAGAACAGGGGATTGGATGCTTCACTTGCATGTCCTGCGCGCCATGCTGCCATATCTTGCAGCTTCCGGACACAGGCACTACACAAAGTGCCTTCACATATATCTGCAACCTATGACAGAGTTACCGAAGGACCATCCAGAAGTACATCAGAAATTTCTCCAAGGATTCCAAGTTGTCCGACGGAGCGACAGATACTGGGCTGGGTCTGTCTACCGATTTAGTCATCGAGCAAGTATTATGAGGAGCCTGAAGACATCAGGTGGGCTGACCAGTGGAAGAGGGATGACAGAGACACAGCGCTCAGTCTGGGTCATGGCTAGCCCTGTCTGTGCAGAGGTGAACAACGCCCTCCAATACCTCACTGAAGTGATGTATGTGACAAGTGAACAACACAAGGATCTATCAAAGTCTAGACAGAAGAATGATGTAGCTGATACCCAGAAAATGCTTGCGTTTCTTCATGAGAGGGATCCCTTTCAAGAAAACGATACTCTTCACAACATTTTCACTGGTATAGTTGCCAAAACAGCGGTCAATGTTGATGACGCGAAAAACCGTGGGAGAAAGGGTCTTGGGGCAGATGAGTGGTAAACGTGTGCTTGAATACATCATCAAGAAGAACAGTCAAGCCATAACTATGGACTCAGAGACTGCAATGACGACACCAGACGGAGACATCAATATCAACCCTCAGTTACTCTTCCAGAGACTTGTGATCGCTGGCACTGAATTAGGGGGACTTATTTCCAAAGCACTCGTTTGGAGTTATGCGCATATCCTCCTTCTTTGTTCGAGACTAAATATGCCTTGCTCTCCGCCAATAAGCCAGCGTTAGCCTCAGCAATCAAATCCTTGGCACCTGCCGATACTATACAACCATCCGATATACAATACGTACTAGATGGCGGTGCCCTATTGCAGCGCATACCGTGGCAGTCAGGTGAACAGTACAATAATATTCTTGACCGCTACCTGAAATATGTTAGTAGGCACTACGGGCATGCTATCGTCGTGTTTGATGGCTATCGTCAAGGTCCCTCAACGAAAGACTGTGCTCATCAGAAAAGGGGTGAGCGACCATCAGTGAAGGTATCTTTTCTGAACCATGACGCTTACTGTCAAGAAGGAAGAGTTTCTTCGGAACAAGAATAACAAGCAACAATTCATAGACATCCTTGGTAAGAAACTGGAAGAATCTCATTGTGAAGTGCTTCATGCGAGTGGAGATGCGGACCTACTCATAGCAAAACTGCAGTTCGTAGTTCTTCAAAATCCAACACTGTTCTTGTTGGCGAAGACACTGACTTGTTGATACTACTGTGCTATTATTTCAGCAAGAATAGTGCGCACAGTCTCTACTTAATGTCGGAGCCGAAAAGGGGTTTCATTGAATCCAAGACAATACTTGGACATTGGCAAAGTCAGAGAGGCTCTGGGTGAGGGTGACTGTGTGTGAAAACATTCTCTTCATCCATGCATACCTGGGATGCGACACGACATCAAGGGTCTTTGGGATCGGCAAAGGCAATGGACTCAAACTGTTCAAGGACAATGATATGTTCCGGCAAGCGGCCCTAATTTTCGGCAATGAATACTCAACACAGGATGAGATCATTGCTGCAGGAGACAGAGCAATGGTTTTGTGTGTACGGAGGGAAACCATCAGACAATTTAAACGAATTGAGAGTAGTAAAATTTCATGCTAAGGTGACAACAAAAAGAACAGCATTGCACCCACGGGTACTTCCGCCAACGAGCTCAGCTTCCAAATATCACAGCCTACGGGTATTCCATCAGGTTCATGAGTGGAAAGGACACAAACTCAATCCACTTGACTGGGGATGGAGTATCATGGACACCAGGATGATCCCTGTGCATTCTGACCTCGCTGCAGCACCAGAGTATCTCCTAAATCTTGTTAGATGTTCATGCAAGGGTGGCTGCAGTGGTAAACGTTGTGGTTGTCGGAAAATTGGGCTGCCTTGCACATTCGCATGTGGACTGTGCAGAGGTAGTTGTTCAAATGCAGACGAATCAGTAGACGTTTTCGATGCTGCTGATGATGGTGACCATGAAGAGATGAAGTGACGTGTTAAATATTGTGAACGGACCTAAGTTCATTGTGTACACATAGTTTTGGTAGTGTATCCCAACATTCCCCTATATAATATAAGACCTTGTGTTTGTAATTGTAATTATCTATATATGTATATGCCTACCTATCTAACTATATTTCTTGACTCACTATTAACTAATTAAGTACTAGAAATTACGACCTTTATTCAGCTCAAAGAATATTTTTTTCACGAAATTCCCAGACTCACATCAGCTCAAATTTAATAACCGGTATCACCTTTACGGGTAATGTCAGTTTCCTGAAGAAGACTAGCAATACATTTTTGGTGAGGGGCTATATATAAATCAAGTTTTTTTTGCTGCATTTCACAGCTAAGGGGGGATCAGTAATAATGGGTTTAAATGATAAGCGTCACATTTTAAGTATAAATTTAATTTCCCCTATTTTTTGATGTGCAAAAAATGATAGGATAATATTTTGTTCATTATTGCATGTGACAGTTGTCATTTGCCATAACCAGGCCACAACTGGTTAAATAAATAATTAAAAGTTGTTTTGTTGTATTATTAAGAGTGATATTGTCGTATATTTAATTTCCAATTATTGCGGTAGTCCGAAAAAGTAACCAAAACGCAAATGACCTGAAAAACCATGTTCCACTCAAAATATTTAAGTATAATCTTGGGCAGATATTCAGTAGGCATCAAGGTTTCAGAAAAATATAACTTCGTTTCTATTGCAATTTGTGGTGGGTCCATTCATATTTTGACTGGACTAGTTTGTTACTATACTGTTTGGGTTGTTGTGTGTCTTGGATTAAATAAAATTTGGTAACATTGTAATTGAGAAATAAAAGAGCACTAGTGTAGCGTTGTTAATAAACAAACAAGAGTATCCCTAGATAACGTCTTACTTCAAGAATTCACGACAGCATTTTACAGATAAATTTAAGAATACGTTTCTTGTACTCGTCTGTAAATATTCTATGTCGTGAGAGCTCTCTACCTCGTCCCGGATGCAATGCATCAGCTCGCCTGTCTGTCTTGTGGTTAGGACTTTTATATCATGCACGGTTATTCTTATATTACAGGTGTATGCGAATCTATTTTTTGTTGCATCTTATCGCATCATGAAACTTAAATTTGAGGCTTTTGACGACGATCACAAAAATATACATGCATGACCTTAGTGGTCGGGGAACATGCGCAGCAAGCAGAGTATAAAAGAAGGACGGAGCCTCCCAGCGCACCAAACGCAGCTCCTCCTCTCACCGCAGCTGAACCTTCTCCCACTCGGCATCATACGAGCAGTAAGTAATAGCTTTGCCTGGCCCGCCCGTGCCTCACCCCTACACAGGGGCGGACTGGCCATAGGGACAAACGAGACATTTCCCGTTGGGCCGTTGGGCCGCTGGGTCGTGTGGCCCGGTCTAAGGGGAGAAAAAAAGGTAATACATTTTTTTTAATATTAAAAAGGCAAATGAATATATAAATTAAGGAGTGAAAATGAAATATCTGAAGAATAAGGTAAAACACAAAATACATGAGAGAGAGAGAGAGATTATTATTATTAGTAGTTTATTGACAAAAGTTTCACAAACATTTTACCTTATTACATGTATAATTTCCTCATATTTGTCCAAATTTATACTCCTACATATTTCATATTAACCTAAAACAAACAAACGAAACACATCTACTATGGTGACACATCCCTTACGTATATAATTTCAATACATCATATATATAACTGCACAGATAGCCTACTTTATCCCTTGTACCCATCAAATTATCCATACTGGAGAAGTCTAGCATGACATAGTTGCTTCTACATTGGCTGGAGAGTGGACACTGCAACAACACATGGGACTCATCCTGCACTGCATTTTCTACACATGAACACAGTCGTAGTTCTTTCGGTATTCCATTTCTCCTGCCTGTTTCTATTCTAAGATTATGGGACATCGTACGTAGCCTCGTAAATGCTTGGCGTTTATAATCCGGGATAAAATCCCTATTTACATACACTGAATGTACAGAGAGTCCGGTGTTGATTTGTGTTCTGTATGTGACATATTTGGAGGCAGTCTGAGGTTTCTCCTGAATCCGTCTAGCCACCCTGTCAAGTGGGTTTACAATACTCTCATACCTTAGTGCCTGTGTCAAGAATCTGTATCCCGGAGTATTGGCCGCCTCACACAACCTGAACGCTAAATGATAGGGTTCCCCTTCATCTGGTGCCCTCAACCGTGACTCAAGAAAATTTCGCCTCCTCCTAGCAATTACATCTTGTGCTGGTTGTATGCCTGATTCAATCATACAGAGATCCGGACTGGTATATTTTCTGACTCCTAGCAAACACTTTACGGCTCTGTTGTATTGTGCAATGATCTTCTTCGGATACGTTACTAGCCAGGTTTCTGAACTGTACAAAAGAGATGATGTCATTGCAGCATCGAACACCTTGCGCTTATAAATGTATGGCATATTAGAATTCGCAGCACAAAATATAGCAAATTTATTGAGCTGTGCTTCTCCTGACGTTTCGTGAAGACCTAACGCCGAATTTATTTTTGCATCATCGCTAAACCAAGCCCCTAAATACAGGTATTTCGAAGCGTACTCAATCTTAATATCATGCATTACCAACGGGATTCTGTCTTCAGCCGTGCCGCGAATAACCATAACCTTTGTTTTCTTTTCATTTAACACCATTCCATATTCACGACAATAATCCAGTACTACACTCAGTTTTCTCAAACCGAAACCCTTGACGTGGCCAGTATTACCATATCATCCATAAGTAATAGCATATGTAAGTCTACAAGAAACCCATCAAGCCCAACACTACGCCTCAGCATCCTAACAAGCTGGTCCATGTATATGGTGAACAGTAAACAGCTGGATGGGGCCCCTTGGCGCACCCCCGCCGTGGCGTCTATGGTCGCGGACCGTAGTACGCTCCGGGTGCACGCGTACATGGCCTGTATCGCTCGCAGCATTACCCCGCCACACCCCAGCGACTGCAACACTTGAATTAATTTCCCCCGAGGCACTCTATCATATGCCTTACTAAAATCAATAAACAAAACATATAATTTGCTTTTCTTAAAGTTAGCAAGGTCGCAAAGTAATCTCAAGGCCATTATTTGCTCAACGCATCCTCGCCCTTGCTGAGCCCCTGCCTGGCATTTGTCTATGTTAGCCCACAACTTAAGCCTCTTCAGCAGTAACATGTCATATAATTTTCCCAATGTATTCATAATTGTTATACCCCTATAATTTCCACAATCTAATTTATCCCTGCCAACTTTGAACAGAACAAAAAGTTTGCTATGACACCATGAAACAGGATAACACAAATTCAAAAATATCACATTAAAAACATGCAACAAAAATAGGAACCACTTTACTGGTAGTGCCTTAATAAGACCTGGACATATGCCTACATAGCTTTTGTTAATATTTACATCACTTAATACAGTGTCCAGCTCTTGCACCGTAAACGGATCATCCAAGATTGGTATCGTGAGAGTAGGCTCAACAATGTCTGATTCACCTTCCACTTGGTGCCCGGGATTCAGTAAACTTTCAAAGTGAATCCGGAACTGTTCGTCCTCCGGTTGCACCTGGTCCTTCACATCTACGGTACCCGACCAGCTAATGGCCTTCCAGATTAGTTTAGAGTCGTTCGTATTAAGTAATCTTTCCCAGCGCGGCTGTGTTACGTCCCATGTTCTCTCACATCGGTCTGTGTGTCTTTTACATCGCCGTGCCACACTGTCTATCACACCGAAGCCTGACGATAACACATCCATAACGTTTTGCTGTCCTGGGATGTCAAGCTCCGGGGGGTTGAGATTTTCCAACGCATTTTTAAAGTCTATGAGGTTTACCGCGTCGTACCGTGGGCTTGTTCGTATCACACCCTGCTCACAGCGCATCTGGTAAGATTCACCTAAGCTCCGAGATCGTTCGAGCAGCATCGTGGGTGTCATGAGGCTCCTTTCCTGAGTGGCAAGGCTTACACACAGCGGAGCTTGGTCGGAACCTTTGATGATCTGCTTCACCTCTACTTTATGTACCATATTGACACAGCTTGACTTCACAATGCACCTATCAATTTCCGATAC
Source organism: Chionoecetes opilio (assembly GCA_016584305.1). Taxonomy (NCBI): domain Eukaryota; kingdom Metazoa; phylum Arthropoda; class Malacostraca; order Decapoda; family Majidae; genus Chionoecetes; species Chionoecetes opilio. The sequence continues at coordinate 3,010 of JACEEZ010014234.1, read as the reverse complement.
CCATGTTAATTAAGCCTCGCCTGAATGACAGGTTACCTCCCAGCGTACGTCCGTTTTCTTTCAAATGGTTTGCCACTACCATATTGGTGCCATTACACATATTAATCATCATTCGCCCGTGGCTATTCATCGTCCTATCTATCACGCCATCGTACGCATAGACCGTTCATCATCACGCGTTATCACTGGGACCCCACACGCGCGTTAAGGGCACCAAACACATCACGTCACCGCTCGCCCGCATCCCGAGATGGAGGAGTCACTCACTCACTGAGCGAGAAAGAGATGACGACTGACGCAGAGATCGGAGAGATCACACTTACGAGTATCGTACGCTTACACTCGACACAGTTCCAACTTTCAAGATTCTCATATTCGTCGGTAAGTTGTTAGTTTTCAGACTTTCGTGCTATTTTTATATACGTTTCGATGTATATCCTATGCATGTCGAATGCACACACTGGGACAAAACCGTAATTTCAATGCATTTATGGGCAATTGATAAGGACTATAGCCCTACACATCTTCACGACTCTCGAACAGCGACCAGTCACGACTTGCTGAGTCATGCTGGTGTCAGCGCCGGTCGTCATGTGAGTCGGTCATCAGACCGTCGCTGTCGGGGTCGTGGGCGTCGAAGCGCGCGCGGGGGATCCGACTGTGTGGTGCATGCTCTATCACTTCGGGGCGGTCTGCGTCTCAGAATATTTAACGGAAAAAGTCGCACCGTGCGGGGACTGTCGCCTACTGGTCCCAGCCTGGCGCCAACCATTCGGGGCCCCTGCGACTGGAACACGGTGTTTTTTAGCGTATGAAAGACTATATTTCCCACGCTTTCCCCCTATTGACGGAGCGAGAGAGAGAGAGGAAAAGCAATTTTTTTTTAGATATGTATTGATATTATTTTAGTATGATCCGTCATCATTATCCACTATAAATACAGCACGTATCTTTTCGTGCAGTAATCTTGTAGCGTTATAAACGGCTTCCGCAATATTTTTAGTGCCTTGGCGATTGTTATCACCATGTCGCTAGTTTTGTGATCATTGTAAAACATTAGACGCTCATAAGTATTTGTGGCCTATCAAGGTGGGCAAGTGTGTGGACAACAGTGTGACCGACATCGGTGGCGTGCTTCACTACACAAGCGAAGGTTGAAAAGTGGTGTGGGCGATGGGCCAGATCGCTGCCCACATCTATAATCGGCATCAGTCGCAGCACGGCTGGGTTCGCAGCACGGCTGGGAACAGTCGCCGCAAGGGGTTTTGGGTGCCGCCACCCAAGGGATTTTGGGTGCCGCCATACAACGACAGTCGTATGCGGCATGCGCCAACCCAATATTGGCGGTTAAATTCGTTTTAGTCAGTGACTGTCCGCGACTATCGCTGACATCGCTGACTAGTCGCCGACTAGTCCCGCCTAACTACGGCAACCCGAGCCAACCATGCCGATTTTGAAGTTTCAGCCTCACCAAAATCGCGGCCGTGGCCCTGACGGCACTGGTGGTGGTGCAGGCCGTGCCCGAACCTTATCCGGATCTGGACCCCGAGGCCCTCCCTGATCCCGCGGCACTCCCTGAACGGTGGACTTTCGATCGACCGATCGGTGGCGTTTACCGCAGAAGTGCTCATTCAACGGCGCCACCAGTGGTTTAACCAGTGTAACCCGTCAGTTTCATTTACCGTAATTTCCTTTAAGCTTTCGCGTACAAATCCGGGAGTTAGGCTAAGTCCCACCCCGACTTGATTCCTAATGCAAATGTTAGAATTCAGAAAAACCAACCTCCTATTCCCTCTGTATGGTTGGTTCTCCCAAGACTACTCTATACTGGACTTGCTACTTACTCGGTTGCCCGCGCCAACCCGCCCATGACCAGTGGAGGCCAGTTTTGCGATTCCTGACATTTTCGAACATCACTCCCATCTCCCTTCCTATGGTTTATCAGTATATATGATATACTAGTAAAGTTTATTAGTAGAAATTTGTCATCACTTCTTCGAATTGCAAAACACTCACTTTTTTTAAGCTTGTACAGTAAAAAAAACTATCTCCATTAGGGAAAGCATCACAAAATAAGCTAAAAAACTCAAACTTCTCTTTAAAATCTTGCAAGTTCAAACCCACACTTTTTCCCGGAACTGCATATTTTCCCGAACTGCATTTTTTTCCCGGAAGTGCATATTTTTCCCGGAAGTGCATATTTTCCCGAAACTGCAATATTTTCCCGAAACTGCATATTTTCCCGCAACTGCATATTTTTCCCCAAAGCATATTTTCCCAAACTGCATATTTTCCCCGGAACTGCATATTTCCCGAACTGCATTTTTTCCCGGAACTGCATATTTTCCCGCAACTGCTATTTCCCAAACTGCATTATTCCTTCGCGATCCAGCCTGTACTTTTTAATAAGGTCAGCATCATCATACATATCCTAACGTCTTTCTAGGCTGTACATTTTTCCCGGGGACTCGGAGGGATTATTTCTTTGTTTTGTTCGTCCATCTTGCCTTTGTGAAGAACTTGAGTGCTGGAGAAAAAATTGGAGCATGCCCATGAAGAAAACTTAACTTAGGTGCCTGTTAAGCATACCTTTAAATGGATAACATTTTGGGTTAAATTACTTAAGCATTTCTTAATATTTAAGTGTAAGATCAGCAAATTTTCGTCTGCTAAGTACGCTTAACAATACTTATCTTAATGGCTTATCTGGGCCCATGAGACGAGTGCTGCCCTTCAACTCTTAGCTTGGTATTATATACCCTACAAGTAGTTTTGCCCAACGCGCAATTCAAACCTTCGACCCAATAATTGCTCATCACTCCAATTTCGTCTCTATTTAAACTCATTCCTTTACTTAAGCGTGGGGTCATAGCGGTATTGGGAAAACCGCTTCACCTTCCAAAGCTTCTTCATGCCTTGACTGTTGACTTTGATTGAGTGATTCGAACCAGAAAGTTTTTTGATTGTGTTAATCACTGATGAATTAGTTCCAAATACTAAGATATGTTTC
>JACEEZ010014232.1:37500-41819 GCA_016584305.1 Chionoecetes opilio | reverse complement strand
TTAATTGAAAAACTTTTCCAAAGCGGTTCACCACCCAGTTATTACAACAGCAGTCCCAAAAGCTCCCTCATATCACCAGGCGAAGCATGTCACAGCAATGGCGCGTGATCCGACGGTAACACTGTCTCTGAAGCACCGTGAAGCTGTCACCCTGCTCGCACTGAGGATCAAGACACAAATATCTAATTCAAACACCCACTCGCTCCCCCTTTTTATAGGTCTTGCTACTCAGGAAATACTTGGCACCAACCTTCAAACCTTAACATTGTTCAACATCACCATTTCTGCTTCCTTACATATATTTAACAAAATATAGGCATTTTCACTTGGAACCCGTACATCGTCTGGTAAAACTGGGTAGCAAACTTTTTCCTGATTCAGAACCTCAGTATGTCTCACAAACTCTCTGATGGAGTCCCGAACCTTGCTTTTCAGATCACCAATACACAAAATTCATTACACTCACTTGTCTTAAGCTTCTCTTGTATCGAAGCAAATGAATCAGGGGAAAATAATACTCTGAGTCACGTGGGGGTATGTAGCAAACCCAAAAAGCACTTTGGTACACAACGGAACTGAACCCAGATTTGATCTTCTTTACTTATGTCTAAATCTGTTACATACTTAGATAAATAATCCTTCACAAGTAACACAGTTCCCCGCGTTCATTTTGAGCCTTCACTTCACTTTTAAACGAAACATAACCAGAAAAGAGACTGGTAGTGATGTCTTAATTCGTTTTAAACTAACTATTCGTAATTTAGTAGTACACTTTGCACCTTCATTTTTTCTAACTTAGTTCTTGCACCATTATGTTCCAGGACATAATCTTAAGAGTTTTTTACACACTTGGTTTGACTTAGAAAAACTGCTGGTTTTCCCCTTTATTTGATCACCACGTTGTCCCTGTACAACTTCCTTTCTCGGTATCCAGTCGAATCAACGCATCCAGAATTTTCAGGACGCTCCTTTTCCTTCTTCTCTACCTCGCGCAGTCTCCACCACTCGCCCTGATGCTGGGGTGTACGTCCTTCTTGATGTAAATCCTGCTGAACTCACCACCAGCCTGCTTCAGTTTGTTTGTCTTCTCCAAGATTTGTCTCTTGCTTCCTTACTGTCAACAGTCCCAAGATGGGACGCCGTTTATTGTCAACCTTCCATGCCCAAACCCTTCTGTGTCCTTTTATTTCTTCGCCAGCTTCTACACTCGCCCAGATCTTCTGTAATTTACCTTCTTCCGCTGTTGCACATACATACACACACACACACACACACACACACACACACACACACACACACACACACACACACACACACACACACACACACGAAGCTGCATACAAACTACCACCACCACCATAACCCATGAAGAGTTTATGACGTCACCGAAAAGTAGATAGAGAGAAAAAAATGAAAATAATTAAATAAAAGACTGAAGAAAGCAGAGGAACGTATTTGCCATTTGCTTCGTCAGCTTGTTTTATCATGTTTTTATTTCTCCAGTGACTTTGATTTACATAGCAAAGACGAGGCAGCTTGGGGAAGAATCTGGAATGCTTTTTTGGGACGCAAAAAATGCCGAAGGAAGGAAAATTATAATGTAGCTCTTCGTTTTATTTCTTTTCTTCTTATTAATTTTTGTATTCTTATGTTTATACTAGCCGCAAAGCCGCCCTCCGGGCGGACTTTTTGGCTAGCTCCTGCGGAGGGCTATTGGTGGGCCTTTGGCCCACCACCTGTGTTTGGTGGGCCTTCGGCCCACCAAACAAGGACTCTCCAGATAGCCCCTTCTAACTTTCTGAAATCATGGGTGTAGAAATGTATATATTCCCCCCACCCCTTCCACTCACCCATTACCCATCACCCCCCACCCATTCACTCATCCATTACCCATCACCCCCCACCCATTCACTCACCCATTACCATCACCCCCACCTATTCCCTACCATCACCCTCATCCCCAAAACCCATCACCCCCAAACCCCTTCACTCACCCATCACCCCACACCCATTACCCATCACCCCACCATTCACTCACCCATTACCCATCACCCTACATCAAGGTTCCTCAATTCTCGCAACCCACTTTTTTTCACAATTATCGCTAATAGGCTGCTAAAAAAGAAAAAAAAAGTGATCGGATCATCTCATAATTGGGCTTAAAACCTTCCCCTGGTCACCCCAATTCCAAAAATGTGCCATATGAGTTTATTGCGCCACGGGGGGGGAACCTATACCAGACACACACACACACACACACACCCGACGACAGAATTTCGCTTATATTTACCATTACCCATCACCCCCACCTATTCCCCCCACCCATCACCCATCACCCCCAACCCTCACCCCCCACCATTCACTCACCCATCAACCCCCCCACCCATTACCCGTCACCCCACCCATTCACTCACCCATTACCCGTCACCCTACATCCAGGTTTCCTCAATTCTCGCAAACCCACTTTTTTTTCACATTATCGCTAATAGGCTGCTTAAAAAAAAGAAAAAAAGATCGGATCATCTCATAATTGGGCTTAAAAAACCCTTCCCCTGGTCAACCCGGTTCAAAATGTGCCATATGAGTTTTATTGCGCCACGGGGGGCGGAACCTATACCAGACACACACACACAAACACACACACACAAACACACACACACACAGACAGACAGACAGACACACTTTCGCCTATATTATTATAGATTACCCATTACCCCCCACCTATTCCCTCACCCATCACCCATCACCCCCAACCCATCACCCCCCACCCATTCACTCACCCATCACCCCACACCCATTACCCATCACCCCACCCATTCACTCACCCATTACCCATCACCCTACATCAAGGTTTCCTCAATTCTCGCACCCACTTTTGTTTTCACAATTCTCGCTAATAGCTGCTAAAAAAAAAAAGAGGAAAAAAAAAGTGATCGGATCATCTCATAGTGGGCTTATGACCTTCCCCTGGTCAACCTGATTCCAAAAAATGTGCCATATGAGGTGTTTGCGCCACGGGGGGGCGGAACCTATTACCACACACACACACACACACACACACACACACACACACACACACACACACACACAGACAGACAGACAGACACCACTTTCGCTTATATTATTATAGATTACCCATCACCCCCCACCTATTCCCTCACCCATCACCCATCACCCCCAACCATCACCCCCCACCCATTCACTCACCCATCACCCCACACCCATTACCCATCACAACCCATCTACTCACCCATTACCCATCACCCTACATCAAGGTTTCCTCAATTCTCGCAAGCCACTTTTTTTTTCACAATTATCGCTAATAGGCTGCTAAAAAAAAAAAAAAAAAAAAAGTGATCGAATCATCTCATAAGTGGGCTTAAAACCTTCCCCTGGTCAACCCGGTTCCAAAAATGTGCCATATGAGGTGATTGCGCCACGGGGGGCGGAACCTATACCACACACACACACACACACACACACACACACAGACAGACAGACAGACAGACAGACAGACAGACACACTTTCGCTTATATTATTATAGATAGATTTGTGTGTGTGTGTGTGTGTGTGTGTGTGTGTGTGTGTGTGTGTGTGTGTGTGTGTGTGTGTGTGTGTAACTAGGTGGAGTGTTCATAGCTTATGGTTGAACTGGAATGAAGGATACTCATTTTGTCAGTTCAGGTTAATTTTATTGCATAAAAACTGGAGTATATATACAAAATTTCAGGTTTCATAAATGGTGATTTTAAAGGTGTATGCGAAACTCGACCAAGACTTGCGAGTTTCACCAAAGACACTTCCAGTATATATTGCTGGTGACACGTTGAAATATAATTACTTACATTGATGAGCTGATACAGTGCAAGAACATTATAATAATAACAACAAATATTGAAGACTACGAAATAGAATAGTCCCCGTGCTACGCTGATTCTCTGTTAGAGACCGCACTGGTAGAGCACGGAAACATGAAGACTGAAAGGGGTGACTACTTTAGTCGCTAGGGTACCCCCCCCCTAGTGACGCGGGAGGAGGAACGAGACTTTGGTTGGTGGAGCGGTGCTGCTGGTGTTTCTGTTGCCGATTTGATGTGGAGGGCTGTGGTGACCAGTTGCTGGCTTGGCAGTGTTGCCGCCATGGCAGTGGTGCCGCCGGCTGTGTGCGGGCGTGGCAGTATTGCCGCCATGGCAGTGTTGCAGGCGTGGCGGTATTGCGGGCGTGGCAGTGTTACCGCCATGGCAGTGGTGCCGCCGGCTTGTGTGCGGGCGTGGCAGTATTGCCGCCATGGCAGTGTTGCCGCCGGCTGTGTTGCGGG
>JACEEZ010014232.1:22500-32500 GCA_016584305.1 Chionoecetes opilio | reverse complement strand
ACACTGGATTACAGTTCTCCATCTACTGGGGTTACGAGGGTCAGCTGGTAAACATCTCTCGCCACAGAACAGACAATGTTACCTGAAAATGAAAGTGTCGCCAGATCGCCGAGACTTTTTGAGTGGTACTTCTTCTGTTGATGTGGCTTGCTGTCTGAATAGGTATCTCTGAATATGATGTTCGGAAGTATATGTGGAGACACAACTCTTGTGACATCTGATTGTTTCAACTCCGGGTACAAGTTTGTTAGCTAGCCCATCCCCACGTCTAACACTACATTTTCTCACTGTTTCTATTCTTACTGAGCCACAGTTAATAAGACGAGAAGAATTATTTCCACAATCAAAGAAGCACTGGTCATCCATAATGGGTCATGATGTTATGTACCTGTAGGAGGCAAAAAAACATGCATATAAGCGAACCATCACCATAATACATGCAATGCATACAAAAAGCTATATAATATCTGGTCATGCTGGCAATATCATACTGTGGAGAAAATTACTGATGATTGGGTGGCATCAATGGCTTCCTTGACCCGGAAAACATGGGAATAGACACCAAGATTGTGTCTCTAGCACCAATATCAAAGAAGTTATGCCATATTATGTATATGTGATTAATGCGATTGGCAGCCATTTTGTTTTGGGCCCATAAAAAAAAATCCTCAAGGGTGCCAATGTGGCACCCAGCTGATTCTGGCTCAGGACATGCCAGACTACCACAATCAACCATAAAAGTTCATACATACCACAAAACACGCTTAGGTGTAAAACACCTGTTTGACAACTGGACTAAGACAGAGAGAGAAGGAGGGAGAGTGGAAAGGAGGGGTGGAGGGGAGGAGAGAAGGATGGATGGAGGGTGGAAAGGATGTAGAGATGGAAAGGGGTTGAAAAGGAGGGAAAGAGGGAAGGAGGGAGGCAGAGAGGGGAAGGGAGGAAAGGGGTGAAGGATGCAGGAATTGTATAAGTAGAATATAATTAAAGTTCTGGAAAGTGAAGGCAAAACGAGGAATCTCAAAAGTACAGTAGAAATAAAAAGAAATCGAAGAAGAATTTAAAGTAATAAGTAGAAGAGACAGAAGAGTACACAAGGGAAGCTTAGAGGAGAGGAGTTATGTAAAGTGAATAAAGAAGAAAAGCAGGATGAGGCGACAATAAGGACATTTGATAAGAACAAAATTAATAGAGATAAGCGGGGATAAAAACCAATAAAGATGAGAGAATGAAGTGAGGAATGAAGATGAGGAAGGAAAAGGAGAAGTTGGAAGAGAAATGGGAAGAAATCATGAGAAATTGGAGGAAAAATGAGTCAAAGGAAGGGAAGAAAGAAGGGAGGGGGAGAAAGCTAGATGAGGAAGTAGGAGGATAGGGATGGAAAGATAGAGGGAATACATATAGGAATACATAGGAATAACAGACACGAGGAGACCTATTGGTCCATAACTAGGGTATCTGTTGAACTACATACTACTAACTATCAACTACATGTAAGAGGACAGTTGGAAAAGGATACCATGTCCCTAATGAAGACAGGAAGATGGAAGTTTCGTAGTGAAGAATGATAGGATATGAAGTATGCTAACTACAACTACCACTAACACTAATCGATCGGGGGGACTATAATATGAATTCGCAGGGCAATATCAAAACCCATTTACTTACGGTACGCCTCAAGTCTGTTTTTAAATGAAGTTATTGTGCTAGCTTCAACAACATTTGCTGGTAATTTGTTCCATCGATCAACAACTCTAACATTGAAATAATGTTTACGGATATCTGTGCTGCAACGTGGAAGGGAGATAATGAGGGAGGAAAGCAAGGGGTGGAAGGAGATGAGGATAATGAGGCCAATCTAAGGGAAGGATATTATGGCTGGTTGCTTTCGGTGACTCAAATTTTAACAAGCATACAAATATTTTGTGGCGTCCATATCCCGTTTTCTTTACCTTTTACTGAGAGAGAGAGAGAGAGAGAGAGAGAGAGAGAGAGAGAGAGAGAGAGAGAGAGAGAGAGAGAGAGAGAGAGAGAGAGAGAGAGAGAGAGAGAGAGAGAGAGAGAGAGAGAGAGAGAGAGAGAGAGAGAGAGAGAGAGAGAGAGAGAGAGAGAGAGAGAGAGAGAGAGAGAGAGAGAGAGAGAGAGAGAGAGAGAGAGAGAGAGAAGAGAGAGAGAGAGAGAGAGAGAGAGAGAGAGAGAGAGAGAGAGAGAGATCATCACCAAGGAATAATCAACGCAAAGTAAAACACAAGATGAGTAAATAAACTTAAATCTTAATCTTCCATCATGCAAACTGGTCTCAAGTAATCTAGAAATGTCTCCATGTCTCCCTTTCCTCCTTCCCTTCCTTCCTCTTCCCCCTCTTCTTCCTTCCTTCCCTTCTTCCCTCCACCTCCCTTCCTCCTTCTTTCCACCTCCTTCCCCCTCTCCTTCCTTTCCTCCCTTTTTCCTTCCACCTCCTTCGTCTCTCATCTCTCAGGCTTTCACTCGTTGCACTCGTCTTCATCTCTGGTTCGTTAAGCTTTCGTTCGGTTGGAGGTACTGGGTCCTACTCCTTTATTTCCTCCTCTCCTCCCCAATTACTTTATATGTAACCCATTTTGCACTCCTCATTTAATTTCGGGTCACCGGGTTTTACAATCTTCCTTCCTTCCACCAATGACTTGCTCGCTCCGGGTTCCAATTCAATGGTTTCCGAAGCTTCGAACAGGGTTGAGGTTTTTTGGTGAAGCGATGGGTTCTAATAAGTGTTTTGGGTTCGTTAGAATTCGATCTTGTTTGATGATTCATGTGATTAGTGTGTGTGTGTGTGTGTGTGTGTGTGTGAAGAGGTTGGCTGTGGTGGGAAGTAAGTTTTTTTTATTGTTTTATATTACTTAAGCCTTAAAGTGTACGTTATTATTTTGTCTACTTGTATTTGTAACATGATGTGATAATGATGTGGGTAATTGTTGTTCTTGTTCTTTTTTATCATCTTATTTTATCATTAATTATTGTTTTCATTGTGCTTATTGGTATTACCACTATTGGTATCATTATTATCATCAGCATTATTATCATTATAGTTATCAGTTGTTATTATTACTATTATTATTTTCATTATCATCATCATTATTAGTAGTATTAATTTAAAATTAAAAGAAGTAGTAGTATTAGTAGAGGTCTAGACTTAATTTTTATTGGTGGATTAGTGAGTTTAATTTGATTTGATTTCGCTTTGGTTTTCCAAGTGTGTGCCAAATTTTCTTCTCATGCACATATAGAAAAAAAATTGATTCATGGATTTCCACTTGGCGTAATGAATGTGTGGCTTAAATCCTTCATGCAGTTCTGCCCTAGCTCTGACAGGGTTTGGACGTTGCCTACAGCAGCTCTGGAGAAGTGTAGTATTCCCCCGGAGCCGTGGTCAAGCCTGGTTGGCTCACCAACCTGGCTCGCAGAAATGCAGTCTGCCAGCGTCGATGAAGTAAAGGAGGATCTCGAGATGAGTGACTCTGATTCTGCAGCGGACTGGGTACAGCGTCCGGTTAAACGACGTAGGGGGAAGATGGTCGTTCCAGATCGTGAGCAGAGGTCAAGGGAGGAGCAGGAGGCCCCTACGATGGAGGTAGAACAACATCAGAGGCAGGGGCAGGAGGCCCCCGCGTTGGAGGAAGAACTGAATCAGAAGAAGCGTCTGTATTTTCCCACTGGGGACTTAATGACACTATCCCAGAAGAGAGTGTGGGCAGCGCGGTTGGCTGTGAAGCATCGTGAGTTCCGCCCGTTGTTGAAGGAGGGAGTGAATAGGCCGTTTGTGACCGTGGAGGGGCAAGTTGCGGTGGACAACCTAACGTCAGTTGGGTTTCAAGATACTGTCCTTGTTGACCTTGGTAAGTTTGAAAGATATACCAAAGTCTTTATAGCGCCCTATGATAAGGAACTAGACCCAGAGTTGTTGCTGACCAGTGACGTTAATGTTGTTTGGGCCAAGCGTCACGTGATTAACAAGCAAGAGAAGGCAAGTGTTGTGGCACTTATGACGGGTGTGGTTCCAGATTGCATCTGGGTGCCAGGGAATGGATGGAGGAGAGTGAGAAAATATGTGGAGCTGCCTCCTATGTGCTTTAATTGCTGTAGGTATGGCCATAAGGCTTGGCGTTGTCGATATGACACAGTGTGTCGTTTTTGTAGTGGCAAGCACAGCAGTAAGGATTGTGCTGCGAAGATTCAGGAGGGTGTGATGATTCCACCTAAGTGCTGTAACTGTGGTCAGGCCCATAACGCAGGCTCTACAAGGTGTGCGAAAAGACCCTCGTTAATGAGTGCAGTCAAGGTCATTCCGAATGCAGCTCCGAGACAGATTGTGCCTGCACACCCTCCTGAGAGGAATGCGTGGTTCCCTGCACTGAGTAATCAAGACGAGGCATCGGCAGTGGCAGTGTCGGTCCCTGCTTCACGTGATATACCAAAACGTACGACTCAGCCTCATAAGCAGGCTGCTGATGATGGACTGCAACCAATTCTGAAGTATTGGACTCCCCGCAGGGCCGGCGGGCGGGATGTGGCAGGGGCGGCGGCTGCGTCTGAGGAGGCAGCGCCACCATCGCCGCCAGTTAAGAGCCCCAAGCACCGAGCTGTGTTGCCTTCCCTGCGACAGAGGAATGTGGCCGACGATGTGGAGGATAATGATGCCCTCAGGTGCCTGGTAGTTTGCGTTACCAGACTTGAGGCTGACAATAGGAAGCTGCAGGAACGACTACGGAAATTAGAAGAGCGGCAAGGCGACGTGGCGACAAGGCAGGCGTCTACGACAGAAAACGGAGCTGAGGGGAGGTTGGTGATACCTAAAGAAAAAATCACTTCACTCGTTGGTATGTTGACAGAGTTTCTCGCTAAAAAGGCTGTGTTGTTGGGTGATGAGATGCAAGGGTCTGATTTAAACAAGGTGTTACTGGAAATAGTGCAGCATTGGGAACAAGCATAAATACTCTCAAATGTATATCCTGGAATGTAAATGGCCTTGGTGCTCGGTTGACTGACCTGCATTGTTATGTGTTGCATAATGATATTGATGTGGTGGCATTGCAAGAAACACTGGATCGGGATGGCACTCTTGTGCCACTACGTAATTATCAACATTTCGTTCTCGCGGCGGGTGAGGGTGTTAGAGGCATGGTTGTGTATGTTAAACGTAGTATACCAGTTGAGTTGGTGTCACCACCTGGGAAACATGGTGGAATTGAGTGCATTGCAGTTAAACTCAGGCTTGCTGCTGGTTGTCTTACTTTGGTTAATGTATATGTGAGCCAGAATTCACTAAGGTTTGAACACTTACCGGATTCAGTGTTTCGTGACCCTACTTTGCTGGTTGGGGATTTAAATGCCAGACATGATTCACTGGGTTCCGCTGGCAGCAGGAACTGGAATGGTACTGTTTGGCACCAGTTCCTTAATGACTATGATGACGTGCGTTTACTTGGGGATGACTCACCCACGCACTTGCAGGGAGGGAGGATTGATTATGCGTGCCTGTTTAACACTGAAGGTATGGGGGGTAAATGTGAAGTGGTTTCTGAGTTACTAAGTGATCATTTTGCGTTATATGTTGAGTTACCTCTGGGAAAGGCGCTTGCCAATCATGGAAGGGTGCGATATACGATTACCAGTAATAACAGGATTCGTTTTGTTAATCAGTTGACTGCTTGGTATAGTCGTTATCGCCCACACGATGTAGACACATTCTACGAAGATTTAGTTAAACAAATAGTTACAGTAGTAGATAAGAATACGGCAGAGCGCAAGAGTACTCCTGTAAGGAAAAATTATACCAAGGATGTGCAAGTTAGAGCTTGGAATACCACTCTACGGCGGGCTCATCAGGAGTGGATTCGGTCCGGGAAAACTGACGAAGCGAGGATTGCATTGCAAGAAGTAGCGAAAGCGTGTAGTGTGGTTAGAGAGGAGGCAAGGGTAAAGTATTGGGAGGGTTTTCTGGACAACATAGCTGCAACACGGAGCACAACAGAAATCTGGAGTGAGGTTAATAGGGTGCGAGGGGTGCACAGAGGTGTGAGGGTGGTGGGGGATCCACAGACAGTAGCTGATGATTTGATGGAGAAGTGGGCTCGTGCAGCTAGCATGTCTTGTTTGCCAGGGGAAATTACTCAAGATTTCCAGCACCATGAGTTTGGGAGGAGTGCTTTTATACGTACTTGTATTGACAGAAGTGACCGTTCGTGTGCTGCTATCACGAGAGATGAACTGTTGGCTGCGGTCAAGAAGGGAAAATCCACAGCTCCTGGTGCTGATGGCATTACGTATGAAATTCTGAATTGTTTGGCGAGTATGGAGAAGGGACCATTGTTAGATTTATTTAATATGAGTTTCAGCTTGGGGAGACTACCAAGAAAATGGAAGGAAGCTGTTGTAGTTCCGGTTCCTAAGAGCAGCGGAGGCCACAGGCCTGTGTCCCTAACATCATGCATGTGTAAGATGATGGAGAAAATAATTTTGAATAGGTTATTATATCTGCTTGGTGATAATATTTCCAGTAATTTGTATGGTTTTGTTAAAGGTAAAAGTACATCTGATTGTGTCATTGCTTGTCTCTCGAATCCAGATGATTACTGCAGAGTTTTTGTGGATCTACAAGGTGCCTTTGATAAGGCAAATGGTCACATGATATTATATGAGTTGGCTAATCTTGGTGTTTCTGGTAGGATGCTGGGTTGGATATCTCACTATCTTAGTGATAGGAGTGCAAGGGTTTGGTATGAAGGGAAATTTTCTGTTGTTCGCCATTTTGAGCTGGGAACTCCCCAAGGAGGGGTTCTCAGTCCCACATTATTTAATGTTTTAATGACTAGAATTGCGACCGATGTGTATCCTTCTGGTGTTAAGCCTATAATTTATGCAGACGACATATTGATCCAGTCCTTTGGTGTGGCTCAGATGCAGGTTGCTCTGAATCAATTCAGCCGTAATTGCGTTTCACTAGGGCTTGTTGTTAATGAGGTGAAGACAAAATATCAGTGTAGGAGCCACAGAAATATTGCACTGACATTAAATGGTAAGGTACTTGAAAGAGTACAAGCATACAAGTACTTGGGTATGTATGTAGGTTATAATAAGCCTGCAAAGAATGCTGAATTACGACATATTGAGGCCTTATGTCGGGGCAGACTAGTGCCACTGCGTGCTTTGTCCCACTCAGGACGTGGTGTTGGTTTACCAATCCTACGTATGATGTATATCAGTACTGTTCGGTCGATAATTGACTATGCCGCAACATGCTTGTCTGTTTTGGGAATGACTCGGGTGAACAGAATCGAACTGTTGCAAAATGAGGCCATGAGGATTATATTCGGGTGTCAACGAAATGCTATGATTGATGCAATGCGCTTGGAATTGAATTTACCTAGTGTATGTGACAGGATACAGGAACTCAATGTTAAAAGTGTTGTAAAATATGTTAGACCGAGTGGCCAATCGGATGTTGTGAGGGATCTGCAATGCATTAGGAGGAGTAAATCAGCCTTTGTAAGGAATGTTAAGGAACACCTGGTTAAGTACGAGGTTGCACATTTGTGTTGTCCTTTACAGTTGAACACCAATCCCCTCCCTCCCTGGGAGGAGGCGAGAGCGGAGGTGGTAGTTGAACCTTTATCTATGAAGAAATACGAGTTTATTCCGGGCTATCTGAGGGCTTGGTACTGCCATATGGTTGATTGTCTTCCCAAGAATAATGCTATACATGTTTTTTGTGATGGTTCGGTGAGTGAAGATGGGCGGGCTGGTTGTGGTATACTGATGTGGGACTATGACGGATGTCAGGAGAAATGTGAGAGTACTGTAACTCTGCGATTGTCTGATGGTATTTCATCTACTCAGGCTGAACTGTATGGTATTTATGCTGCTCTTTGTCGTGTGCAAGACAAAGGCAAGGATGTGTATATATCTGTGGATAGTAGGGCAGCTTTAGATTCTCTTAATAGTCGGAGGCCTGTGTATGTAGAGATAGTGTCTTTATGTAAAACCCTTATGAAAAGCATTAAGGTCACGTTCCACTGGATACCCTCTCATGTTGGCATTCCCCAAAATGAAACGGCAGATGTTTTGGCCAAATGTGGAACTGAGAAGGATGATATTGATTTAATTTGTCACTTATCCATAAGGCAGATTCGAAGTATAGTTAGGAAGGAACAGTATTGTATTGCCAGAGATAGGATGATGAGGGAGCATGCCGATAGTGGTACATTTAGACACTACGATAAGGTTAGTGATCATGTTGCTGTTACTTATGGTAAAAAGGGTACGCAAAGTGACGCTGTGAAAATGAGGATGAGGTTAGGATATAAATATTATTGGCAGTACACAGGAGTAGCTACTGTAGAGGAGACACGGTGTAGGGTTTGTGGGGCTGAAAATGGTCACACATTAGAGCATTATGTGCTGCGGTGTTCGTGTGTCAGTGGTTTTCGGAACAATAACATTGATGATGTGACTGAACAGATCATATGGATGTTGCAGAATGGAGTAGTTGAAGAAATTTTAGGGAAATTTAAGGATTTTGCCCCGCCACGGTGATTGCGTGCGTGTTTGTTGTTTGTATGTTCCTCCTGTACTTGTGTGAATTGTGGGTGTTGTTTCAGTGTAGTTTTCTTTGTCCCTCTTTCCGGGTTATTGGTTAATGTATGATTGTCTTTTGTATGTCGTTGTACTTTTGTGTTTTGTGGATGATGCTTCAATGCAATATTCTTTGCTAATGTTGGCGGTTTCTAATTAAAAATAAAATTTAGGTAGGTGTCTATTTTGTTTGTCAAGGTGTTTTGTGATTGTGGGAGATGTTTCATGAGATGTAATTTGTAATTGGGATGTGGTACTGGGTGTGATTAGGAATCTGTTTCATCCATTTGTCTTGTGTTGTAACATTGACAATAAAGTTATCAATCAATCAATCAATCCTTCATGGAGGCATAAGTGAGAAGGTCATTAGTCTCTCTAAGGGTTGAAGAAGACAATTGGCGAAGCATTTTGTCTCTTTACCGCCTTGAAAAACCTCCAAATGAGGTTTTTTTCCTTGGGGATGAAAACGAACCACTTGGAATCCAATTGAAACAGCTTCGTGAATCACTAGGTGGCATCTCGTAAATCTACCGCGAGCACAAAGGACGAATAGAGAAACAAAACACGACGGAGAATGCTAAAATGATGAACTATAAAAAAATGGCATCCCTGTAAGATTCACGTTGGCAGTATAAATCTTGGCTTCATTTCGTCATAAATCTTGTCGGGACAGAGTGCGAGGCTTCGAAACAATATAGTGGAGCAGTGCATCACTTTTACGGCGTCTCACTGAATCTGTTTCGATACACTGGTTCGGGATCTCGTATATGATGTTTGTATTGAGAGTGATTGTGAATGTCTGTCTGTCTGTCTGTCTTAAGGGGGAAGAGGGAGGGTGGAGAATGTGTCCTTAAGATATGTCTATTTTCTTTTCGATTTTCTGATGCATATAAGATTTCAGGCCATTTCACTAGGCTGTTGTTGTTGTTGTTGTTTGGTTGGGTTTGTGATATTCTCTCTTTTCTCTTTCTTGTCTTGTGTTGAAGTATAGATTATAAGCCTAAACACTTGTCTTGCTTAGCTGATTGAAGAGAAAAGTTGTGTTGTTTTTAATGGGAGCAATAACGTAAAAAGACTGAGGTGCTGATTTTACGTGGACAAGAAAAGGATTTGAAGGTGGATCTAATTATAGTGTTGTATTTAATTTGTTTAAGGGCGAAAAGTTTGTTATTTAGTTTTGTATGAAAGTTGTCAATGTTTGTTTGAAGGGAAGATTGAAAATACACTTCGGTATGGAGGACCTGAAGGCGTCTTTGTTTGTTTGGCTCTTCCTCCTCCTCTTCCTCTTCTTCCTTTTCCTCCTCCTCAGCTGCTCTGTTTACACTATCTCCTTTCTGTGTTGTACCAAGCCGAGTTAAAACACACACACACACACACACGTCCCCAGCATCAT
>JACEEZ010014232.1:0-17500 GCA_016584305.1 Chionoecetes opilio | reverse complement strand
GGGAAGAGAGAGGGAAGAATGAGAGGGGGAGAGAGGAATGGAAAACAACAAGAGGGCGAAGGAGGCTAACTTTTCACAGGGTCAGTGTCGGGTGTTGCCATTCGTTGCCTTTTTGTGGGGCGGCGCGTCAGGTAGAGTAACGCGGCGGCCTTGCTGATTGGCTGACACACTGGGGCGGGGTTGGGTCGAGGCCATCGTGAGAGACGATCTCACGGTGGACTCGATCACATCTCTCACGGTGGCCTTGGTTCAGTGGCCCGCTGACCCGACGCCTTGATTACAACACCTGATTGACTGTTGTGATTTGTATGACTTGTGTGTGTGGGGGGGGGTGGGTGTGTGTGTGTGTGGAGTTGTGTGTGTATGTGTGGGTGTGTGTATAACTTTGTGTGTGTGGAAGGGAGATGATTATGTTTGTGTGTGTATGTGTGTGTGGTTGTGGGTGTGGGGGGGAAGAGTGGAAGCGAGAGAGAGAGAGAGAGAGAGAGAGAGAGAGAGAGAGAGAGAGAGAGAGAGAGAGAGAGAGAGAGAGAGAGAGAGAGAGAGAGAGAGAGAGAGAGAGAGAGAGAGAGAGAGAGAGAGAGAGAGAGAGAGAGAGAGAGAGAGAGAGAGAGAGAGAGAGAGAGAGAGAGAGAGAGAGAGAGAGAGAGAGGAGGAGAAAAAAAGTCAGGGTTAAGATATTATAGCTTGTGATAACATGACTTTATTTGCATAATCTAGTAATTTGGCCGTTAGAAAAAAGGAGAGAGAGAGAGAGAGAGAGAGAGAGAGAGAGAGAGAGAGAGAGAGAGAGAGAGAGAGAGAGAGAGGAGAGAGAGAGAGAGAGAGAGAGAGAGAGAGAGAGAGAGAGAGAGAGGAGAGAGAGAGAGAGAGAGAGAGAGAGAGAGAGAGAGAGAGAGAGAGAGAGAGAGAGAGAGAGAGAAAAAAATAGTTTTGGTCCTTACCCAAAGTTGTTTTTTACCTGTCAATACTTAACTTATCTGAAAAAAACCTTCTCTTTATGAGTCTCTTTGTTGTTCGGAAAGTTAAGTTCTTGGCGGGCGAGGTGATGAAAAAAAAGTTGCAAGGTTTTCATTTTTTCTTCTTATTTTACTGAATATCTGTCTCGTTGAATAACTATGTTAAGTTTCCATTTTGTTGAAGTTGATACAGCGAATATTGTCTAGTGCATGTAGGATCATGTTTAGGATAAAAATCGCTTGTGCTTGTCTCAAGTTAAGTGTCTTCATTTTTTGTTTGTTTGCGTGTGTTAGATAACTTCCTTTTCCACATCTGTGCTATGAAAAGTAAATTATTTATGCTCTTATTTCGAATTTTTTCTTGAGTGTTAATTTTGTTTTATTTGTGGTGGTATTAGTTGGAAGAGTTAATAATATTATCTTTATCATTATTATTATTATTTTTGTGTCATTGTTATCATTATTATCATTATTATTATTATTATTATTGCTGTTATTGTTATGATTTTGTTATTGTTAATATTATCATTATTATTATTGATATTCTTTTTTTAATCATTATCAAAATAAAAAATTTAGAAAAAATATTTGTATTTATTATATATTTTTTTATTAATTTATTATCACTGTTATTATTTTTGTTTCTGCAAACTCAGTTATCGGTTCATTGCATCACTAAATCAACTTTTTCAATCACTGTCGCGTCCTTCCCGTAGCAAGTTGGCAAGATGAAGTGCATCGTTACGTTATACCGTCACAACGTCACTTGAAACTCGGGAGCCAAGCACAGGTCTCAAGGGGAAGGGGGGGTAGGGGATGAGGGGGGGGAGGGGGAAAGAAAAGGTTAGGGTAGTTCGAAGTCTCGTTTAGAAGGTTCGAAAAAGTCACACGAGGGTCGATGAGGTTTTTCCCTTCCTGTACAATCTTGGTTTAAACATTTTAGCCCTGATAATAGCACAAGTTGAGGACGTGAGTGCCGCGCCATCACTCTACGCCAACACCTTGCTATATGAAGGCGTTGGCTTTACTTCTGACGCTGTAACTTACGTGCGTGTGTGTGTGTGTGTGTGTGTGTGTGTGTGTGTGTGTGTGTGTGTGTGTGTGTGTGTGGGACCTACTACAACACATGTTTTGACTTTTCGATGAATGCCATTTCTACTACTGATGATAATAATAATAGTCATTGTAATAGTTAGTTGATGATAACTATGTGATTGGCATACTGTCAAATACTCAGGTAACTATTTGATGGGTTGTGGTAGTTCGTCATTTACGTAGATTTGGCATCACCGCGTATTAGTCAAGGTGGTGAAACGAGTTAGCAGGTGTGGATCAGTCCGAGAGAAGCATGCAACCAAGCCAGGTGGGTAATCCTCCAATATACTGTGAATGTATATTACTTGTGTATAAATGTTTATCTTGTGTGTTAAAATTCCACTTTGATACTGAAAATATTGTTACAGGAATGCACAAGAGTTTTGTGTTAATTAAAGCCTACATCGGGCGAGCTCAGTAGGCTGAGGGTGGATATAGTGAGACTCTCTGAGACGAGGAGGCCTGGCAGTGGCGAGACTAGCAGTGGGGGTTACACCTACTACTGGTCCGGCATGAGCAATGGTCACCGTGTCCGGGGAGTAGCTATAGGCATCTCCAGCAAACTGCAGCCGTCAGTTGTTGGGGTTACTCCGGTTGATGAGCGTATAATGCGGTTGAGGATGAAACACACTCTGGGTTTCATGTCTCTTGTTGCAGTGTACGCTCCTACCGAGATGCGTAAAACTGAAGAGAAGATGTTCTACGCCAAACTCGACTCTGTATTAGACCAGTGTCCTCCTCGGGACACACTCATTGTCTTGGGCGACTTCATGCTACTACGGGCACTGTGAAGATGGCTACGAGTTATGTGTTGGTCCCCATGGCTCCGGTACCAGAAACGCCAAACAGTTCTCTGCTTCTGAACTTTGCAAGGTCCAGAAGGTTGAGAATTGCAGGTTCTTGGTATCAGAGACCAGAGCTGCACTGCTGGACATGGTTTATTAATGCTGGAGGGGTAGCTAAGGAGATCGACCACATCCTCGTTAGTACTCGTTGGAGGATCCTCCAGAACTGCAGGGTTTACCGGAGTGCTGAGTTCTTTGGAACAGATCACAGACTTGTTGTTGCTACACTTAAGCTTCATGTCAAGTCCAGAAGAATCTCATGAGGTAACCATACTGTGTTTCATCTTGAGAAACTGAAGGACTTGACATGTGCTCATGAGTATGCGGTGGCAGTCTCAAATCGGTTTGATGTGCTCGGTGCTCTCGGGGACCCTGGAGAACTGTAGGATACCTTCAAACGTGAAACTCTACAGGCTGCCAAGGAGTGTATTGGGGAGCGCCCGAGGTCAAGGCGTGGTTTTGTCTCGACGGAGACGCTGGAGAAAATCGAGGAGAGTCGCGCTGCCAGGCTGGCTGGGAACCAATACCAGCACAGGGCTCTGTCGCGCCGGACTAGAACCCTCCTGAGGCGAGACAAGGAGAGGTATGTCAGGAGTCTCGCTGAAGACGTCGAGGGTCATTTGAACGGTAATGACCTCCGACCCGCCTACCAAGCCCTGAAGAAGCTCCGTTCCAAGTCTCCTTCTAGGGCGAGTGCTATTCGAACAGCAGATGGGCGCCTCGTGTCGGACATGGATGGGCAGATGGCTCGTTAGGCTGAATACTTTGGGCAGTTGTTCACGGTGGACCCTCCAACTGAGCAGCTTCACACCACTGGGTTACAGGCAGTGGATGCCGATCCTCCCATTGACGAAACCGCACCCTCTCTTGACGAAGTCAGAGAGGCTGTAGCAAAGTTGAGGGGTGGAAAGGCAGCTGGTGTTTGTAATATCAGTGCGGAGCTCCTCAAAGCTGGGGGTGAGGCCATGATCCGCGGGTTGCATGCTGTCCTGACTGCCGTGTGGCAATCAGGTATCATTCCTCCTGACTGGAAAAGGGGGCTGGTCGTCCCTATCTGGAAAGGGAAAGGGGACCGTCAGGACTGCAACAATTACCGCGGTATTACACTGCTCAGCGTACCAGGCAAGGTGCTTGCCCATCTATTGCTGACACGAATTCGCAGTCATCTGGTGTAGCATCAGAGTCCTCAGCAGTCTGGGTTCACGCCTGGTAAGTCAACAACGGACCGTATCCTAGCGCTTCGTGTCCTGGTGGAACGCCGACGTGAGTTTACTCACGTCCCCTGTCTCACATCCCCTGTGTGAGACAGGGGATGCTTGCAGCCTATGTTGATCTCAAGAAGGCGTTTGACTCAGTGCATCGTGAGTCACTCTGGGATCTTCTGTGACTTCGCGGGATTCCTGCAAGGAATATTGGTTTGATAACTGGTCTGTATTCTGGGACTGAGAGTGCTGTGAAGTGTGGAGCAGGTGTATCCAGCTTCTTTCCTGTGAATACAGGAGTGAGGCAAGGGTGCGTCCTTGCCCCCTCACTTTTCAACGCTTGTATGGACTGGGTATTGGACAAGGTTGTAGATCAAAGTGATTGTGGAGCATTCGTCGGCAACACCAAGATCACTGATCTTGTATTTGCCGATGATGCAGTAATCTTTGCTGAGTCGCTGGAGGTCCTGGTGATGGCTCTCGAGGCGCTGCACGAGGAGGCAAAGCCTTTGGGACTTGAGGTCTCCTGGCTCAAGACCAAGGTCCAGGTGTTTGGAGACTTACTAGATGAAGCAGTACAGTCTGTTCATGCGTGTGGCGAGGACATTGAGATCTTGGAAAGTTTTACATACCTTGGTAGCGCAGTCCATAATGACGGCGGGTCACGTCAAGAAGTCTTACGGCAGATTGGCATAGCCCACGGTGTTATGGACTCGCTCAGCGGGAGTATTTGGCGTTGTCGGTACCTGTGCAGGAAGACAAAGATCCGGATCTTCAAGTCGCTTGTGATCCCTGTCTTACTCTATGGTTGTGAGACATGGACACTAAATAGTGACTTGAAGAGACGAATCAATGCCTTTGGTAATAAGTGTCTTCGCAGAATCATGGGGTATCGCTGGGATGATTACGTATCAAATCAGCGATTGCGCCGTGAGACTGAATCGAGGCCTATTACCTGCATAGTCCGTCAGCACCAACTTCGGCTATATGGGCATGTGGCACGCTACCCTGAAACCAATCCTTCCCATCGAGTTGTATCTGTAAGAGACAATCCGGCGTGGAGGAGGCCAAGGGGGCGCCCACAAGGCTCGTGGCTGGGGCAAGTTGATGTTTCTTGTCGAGAGCTGCTTGGTACGGGAAAGGAGCCTGCATGGGAACTCGCGCGTGGTGACCCCCGGGAGTGGCGTCGTAGGGTGGGCGAGGCGACGCGCCCCCCGGCGTATGCCCCCATTGATTGATTGATTGAAAGCCTACAAAGAGGTCAATATGTGTTTTGTTATTCCACATCAATTTACTTAACACAATATCAAATCTCTTGAGTCTGCATCCATCGCGTCGCAACTTCACGGAATAGAGCGTTTTCTGAGGCCAGAACGCATCGACGCCGACCCCAGCTCGTCAGCGGCAGGGCAGGTGTGGAAACACTGGCTACGAACGTTCGAAAACTTCGTGGAGGCTGTGCCGGGTGAAAATGTGAACAATCTCAGGCTCCTCACCAAATTTGTCTCTTCTAGAGTGTATGAAATTATATCAGAGTGTACTACCTATGATCATGCTTAAGCAGGCTAACTACGTGAAACCTACGAATGAAGTGTTCGCACGTCATCGCCTTGCTGCTCGCCGTCAGCAACTTGGCGAGAATTTCGACGAATACCTTAAGTGCCCTTAAAGTGTTAAGCAAAGACTGTAAATTTAAGGCTGTGACTGCAACTCAGCATTGTGAAGAGTCCATCAGGGACTCGTTCATCAGTGGTCTTGTATCTCCAGCAATCATGCAGCGGTTGTTAGAGAACAAAACTCTTTATCTAACAACTATGTTTGACCACGCGCGAGCTCTCGAGTCCGCTCAAAAGGATTCAGAGTCCTATGGTAGTTGTCAGTCTTCTCGGCTGTTAAGTGCAGCTTGTGAAGATAACAGTGTATCTAAACCAGAAACTGCTTCGTTACTGGCTGCCACCAACGCAAAGTGTTTCTTTTGTGGCCTTTCGAGGTATCCACATTCGAAGTGTCCGACACGTGAAGCGGCGTGTCACAAGTTAAGAAAAAGGGTCACTATGGTAAAGTGTGCCGATCCTCTAGTATCAGTGCTTCAGTTACCCCTTCTGACAGTCTTATGCTGGCTACTGTAACTTCAGCGGCCACTCTTGGTGCATTATCCAAAGCTGTCGTTGAAGTTTCAATCAACGGAATGAAAACAAATGGCCTTGTTGACAGTGGCAGTTCAGAAAGTTTTAATCACCCGGATCTAGTGAAGCGTCATTCATTACAGGTTCAACAATCACAAAGTACTGTGACTATGGCTTCTACTTCACTCTCCACTCAGACATCTGGATTATGTAGTATTGACATCAAAGTGAACGGCCGGGCGTATGAAAATGTACGCCTAACTATACTGCCACAACTGTGCGCTGACGCAATCTTGGGGACCAGGATTTCCAGAAGCTACATGAGAAAGTTACGCTGAGGTACGGTGGTGACCTGCCTCCACTTGTTATCCGTGGACTCGGCGTAATAAATAGTGACCCACCGGAACTGTTTGCAAACATGACGGCTGACTGTCATCCAGTCGCATCTAAATCACGACGTTACTCTGCTGATGATCGTGAATTCATAGAGAAGGAAGGGACAAGGCTGTTAAGTGAAGGAATTATTGAACCAAGTAACTCTCCTTGGCGTGCACAAGTCATCGTTGATTAAAAATGAATCTCTCAAGAAACGCCTAGCTATCGATTACCCGGAAACTTTTAAAGTTTACACTCCTTGACAGGTACTCCTTGCCTCGTATTGATGACACGGTAAACAAGATCGCTAAGTATCGTGTTTTCAGTACGATTGATCTCCGCAGTGCGTATCATCAAGTGGCTATTAAAGATCAAGACAAGCCATATACTGCCTTTGAGGCATGTGGTAAATTATACCAATTTACTCTTGTCTCTTTTGGTGTAACAAACGGAGTAGCTTGTTTCCAGAGACTCATGGATTCGTCTATCAAAGAAGAGGGACTTGTTGGAACCTACGCGTACTTGGACGACGTTACCATTTGTGGGATGTCTCAAGAAGAACACGATAATAATCTGAAGAGATTCCTTGAAGCTGCCAAGACAAGGAACATCGTTTACAATGAAAACAAGTGTACTTTCTCAACTAGGCATCTCAGCATTCTAGGTTACGTGGTGGAGGAAGGAGTGATTCGGCCTGACCCGGAACGACTGAGACCGCTTCGAGACTTGCCTCTGCCGTGGGACATGAAGTCACTCCGTCGTTCTCTTGGTCTGTTTGCTTACTATTCACAGTGGATATACAATTATTCTAGCAAGATTCGCCCACTGAGTGCCACTACTGCCTTTCCTGTGACGGATGAAGCAAAGGAAGCGTTCTTCAAACTCAAGGGTGATATAGAATCTGCGGTGGTCAAGGTGATCGACGAGTCTGTACAATTTACAGTTGAAACAGATGCTTCAAACTCCACCATTGCAGCAGTCCTCACTCAAGCTGGACGTCCAGTTGCTTTCTTTTCACGAACCTTGCATGGTCCAGAGAGGCGCCATGCTGCTGTGGAAAAGGAGGCCCAGGCTATCATCGAGAACGTCCGCCACTGGAGGCATTACTTGTCTGGTAAGCATTTCACTATAAAAACAGACCAACGGTCAGTGAAGTATATGTTTGATAAGCAGCACAAAAGCAAGATTAAGAATGACAAAATCTTAAGATGGAGGACGGAATTGTCATGCTATGATTTTGATATTGTCTATATATCAGGAAAAGACAATATCCCTCCATATATATTTTCCAGGTCTGTTTGTGGAGCAACATGCCATGACCATCAGTCACTGCCTGCCCATCACGATGCTTTATGCCATCCAGGTGTTACTCGTTTGCTACATTTCGTAAAGTCTAAGAATCTACCTTACTCTGTTGAAGACGTCAGGCAAGTTTTTGGCTCATGTAAAGTATGTGCACAGTGCAAACGTAATTTTCATCAGCCTGATAGGACCCCTCTCGTAAAGGCTACTCAGCCATTTGAAAGGCTTAACGTTGACTTTAAAGGACCTCTCCCAAGCACTGATAAGATCCACTATATTCTTAATGTTATGGGTGAGTATTCCAGATTCCCTTTTGTATTTCCATGTTCTAATGTGACCGCATCAACAGTTATTAATTGTCTCTCTCAGTTATTCTCCATTTTTGGCAGGCCAGCATATATTTACTCAAGACATTGGGGCATCATTCATGAGCAGGGAACTACAAAGATTCCTCGCCAGTAAAGGAATCGCTTGCAGCAGGACAACAAGTTACAACCCTCAAGGTAACGGGAAAGTGGAGCGCTTCAACGGAACTATATGGAAGGCCATCACAACTGCTTTGAAGTCTCGTGATCTACCAACACAGTACTGGCAAAATGTGTTACCTGATGCTCTTCACTCAATTCGCTCATTACTAAATACCGCCACCAATGTTACCCCTCATGAAAGACTTTTTAATTATACTCGTCGTTCGTCCACAGGAGCTACAGTCCCATCTTGGTTGTGTAACCCTGGTCTGGTGCTACTGAAGCGTCATGTTCGTGCGAACAAAACTGATCCCTTAGTAGATGAAGTGGAACTCCTACAAGCGAACTCTCACTACGCTCATATTCGGTATCTAGATGGCAGGGAGGATACTGTATCTACTCGGCATTTGGCCCCAGCTGGTAGTGAGCTCCCAGCCCAGACTCCGGACACTACAAATGCAGCTCCTGGTTCGAGTTCTCCTGAAGCAGTTACTGTGAGAGCTGATGATTCTGGTTCTGAGGCTCCAAACCCTCCTCAACAACCTGAGTCTGATGAGGGTGTGCCGGTTCTAAGGAGATCCGAGCGTATCAGGCGTCCTCCTACTCGTTTTGAGGCATCGTAGGTACACGTTTTTGTGGAAGGGGGAGAATGTAATAGTTAGTTGATGATAACTATGTGATTGGCCTACTGTCATATACTAAGGTAACTATTTGATGGGTTGTGGTAGTTCGTCATTTACGTAGATTTGGCAACACCGCGTATTAGTCAAGGTGGTAAACGAGTTAGCAGGTGTGGATCAGTCCGAGAGAAGCAGGCAACCAAGCCAGGTGGATATTTCTCCAATATACTGTGAATGTATATTACTTTTGTATAAGTGTTTATCTTGTGTGTTAAAGTTCCACTCTGATACTGAAAATATTGTTACAGGAATGCACAAGAGTTTTGTGTTAAGTAAAGCCTACAAAGAGGTCAAGATATGTTTTGTTATTCCACATCAGTCATAATAATAATAATAATAATAATGGTTCAAATTGTCTTACAAAATAAGGGGACCGGCAAAGGGTACAAAAAACACCTGCATACAAAAAGATCGCTTAGCGGCATTACCCCCTAAAACACATTAAAACATTACCAAAAAGAGTGGAACGCCGACGTGAGTTTCAACAGGGGATGCTTGCAGCCTATGTTGATCTCAAGAAGACGTTTGACTCAGTGCATCGTGAGTCACTATGGGATCTTCTGCGACTTCGCGGGATTCCTGCAAAGATTATTGGTTTGATGACCGGTCTGTACTCTGGGACAGAGTTCTGTGAAGAGTGTCAAGGTCAATCTGGTTGATTGGTTGTATCTGTAAGAGACAATCCGGCGTGGAGGAGGCCAAGGGGGCGCCCACAAGGCTCGTGGCTGGGGCAAGTTGTTGCTTCCTGTCGGGAGTTGCTTGGTATGGGAAAGGAGCCTGCATGGGGACTCGCGCGTGGTGACCCCCGGGAGTGGCATCGTAGGGTGGGCAAGGCGACGCGCCCCCCGGCGTATGCCCCCAATGATTGATTGAAAAAGAGTGTCATTATATAAGTTGCACATTAATCCATAATTTTTTGGGAAACAGTACAAATATCTTAATAAATTCAAACATAGATTATAATTACGCGATGGCCGTCATATGAACTTATTTTTATGATTATTTTTATATACTTCATAGGGAACAGGCTGAAAGAATAACATTACAAAAATAAATGCTATTTGCCAGTCCTCGTGTAGCATATAGAAAATTATAGAAAACGGAAGTAGGGGGTTGGCTGATCTAGTTTAAAGCACTAACCAAAATATTTCTTTCATTTATTTATCAATTAGGAAAACATTACCTAACCTATATAATAAATCTTTGTTCATAGTGTTATATTTGTTTTATTTCTATCTCAATTAGGAAAACATCACCTAACTTATACGTCTTAGTTTTTAGTGTTAGTGTTTTTAGAAAGTCAAATAGATATACACGAATGCCTGAATGTGTACATATTATTCCCAACATTTATCTTGCCCTTGTTAATTAACGTAAGGTAGTGCACTTTATCATAGAGTTGATTAAGGTAA
The DNA here is from genome assembly GCA_016584305.1 of Chionoecetes opilio. NCBI lineage: Eukaryota > Metazoa > Arthropoda > Malacostraca > Decapoda > Majidae > Chionoecetes > Chionoecetes opilio. Next base: position 7,037 of record JACEEZ010014232.1, on the reverse strand, counting down.
AGTGAATATTAGGTCTATTCTCTTAATAATTATGCTAGATGGCTGTATATGTTCTTTAACTAGATTAGTTTAATGGTTGTTCCTCATTGCGCTGGAAATTTAAAGTAGAAGTGCACAACATAACTTGATCGATGGTGAGAGAAAGAGGGAGAGGAGGTGGGAGATATAAGATAAGATACTTTGATCCTATCTAGACACTTTGCAAGTACCAACTACAAGGTTATTGACTATACAAAGCGCCACCACGCCAGGACGAACTTGGTGGGCTCGAACCGCTGACCGAATAGAGGGACGCTACACGCGAGGAAGCAGCTCTACCAACGGAACCACTAAACGGGTAGGAGGAGGGAGAGAAGGAGAAGAGGTAAGGAAAAAGGGAAAAAAGGGAGAGAAGAGAGTCAAGAGGGAGGGGAAAGAGGGAAGAAGGGATGTGAGAGTGAATGAATAGGGAAAGATGGAATGCATTGAAGAAAGGAAGGAATAGGTAAGGGGAGTGTAATGAATGCAAGGGGGGAGAGAGAGAGAGAGAGAGAGAGAGAGAGAGAGGAGAGAGAGAGAGAGAGAGAGAGAGAGAGAGAGAGAGAGAGAGAGAGAGAGAGAGAGAGAGAGAGTTCATTAATATCATTAATCTTCATCATAATCATTATTATCTTCAGTAACATCAATTTTTTGTTAAACTTTTTATATTTTGTCTTGTTCTTTAATCTCTTTCATTTCCTCGTTATATGGTACATTTTTTATCTTCATTATTCTATTCACCTCTTTTATTGTTCTTTTTCCCTATTCCATCACACGCATCATCATTACTGACATTCCTCTCCTTATTTCCTTCCTTTTTTCTTATTTCCTTCTTATTTCCTTCCTCTTCATATTTCCATTCTTTCATCTTCCATCATTCTTTATATTCATACATATCATTCTTTTTATATTCAATTTTTTTTAACTCCGAATCTCAATATTTTTCTTCAATAATCCCTACTATTTATTCCAACACTCATTTCTTTACCATCCTTTCCTTTCTTTCCTTATATCATTTCCTACTCTATTATTTATTTTACTCCGAATCTCCTCACTATTTTCCTTCTATAATCCCTACCTTCTTATTGCAACATACATTTCTTTACCTTTTTTTCCTTTCCTTCCGTATACCTTTAATTTTCTACCTATTTCCTTTTTTTTTCCCTTTTTTTCCCTTATATATTATATCTTTTTATTTATTTATTATTATTTTCATTTATGATCTGTCTTTTAATGTATTATTATCCTTTTACCCTTTTCCTTTTATATTATTTCTATTTACTTTTTACCTTCCTTTCCTCCTTATATTTACTCACTCTTTTCTTACATATTCTTGACATTGAGAGTGTTTTTCTTTCCGAGTGTGTGTGTGTGTGTGTGTGTGTGTGTGTGTGTGAATGTGTGTTGTGTCGCCGAGGGGGAGAGAGAGAAGAGGGTAGAGAGACAGGGCAAGAGAGAAGAGGGTAGATAGATAGGGTAGATAGGTAGGGCAAGAGATAAAAGGGTTGATAGGTATGGCAAGAGAGAAGAGGGTAGATAGGTAGGGCAAGAGGGTAGAGAGGTAAGGCAGGAAAGAAGAGGGTAGAGAGGTAGGGCAAGAGGGTAGAGAGGTAAGGCAGGAAAGAAGAGGGTAGAGAGGTAGGGCAAGAGGGTAGAGAGGTAGGGCAAGAGAGAAGAGGGTAGAGAGAGACGAGAGAGAGAAGGAGAGAGAGAGAGAGAGAGAGAGAGAGAGAGAGAGTAGAGAGAGAGGAGAGAGAGAGAGAGAGAGAGAGAGAGAGAGAGAGAGAGAGAGAGGTTGTCACCAGGCAAAGTAACCCAATTGGGATCTTGCTTCCTTCTCCTCCTTGTTTTTCTTTCCTTCTTTTCCTCTTCCTTGTTTTTTTCTCCTTTTTTTTTTCTTCTCCTGTGTTGTCTGCTCTCACCTGTTCACCTGTTCCACCTGTTCCACCTGTTCATTTGATCGCCACCACTATCCTGGGCCTCGCCCAAAGAATCGCCGCGCAGGGGCGTCACGTGAGGCTCAACTGGGTGCCCAGCCACGTGGGGCTGCGGGGGAACGAGGCTGCTGATGAGGCGGCCCGCGCAGTCACCAGGTGGCCTACAGTCACCGCCGTCGTTCTGCCCAGCATACAGCAGGACAAGACGATGGCCAGACGTGCTGCCGCCAACAGCACCGAGCAGCAACACCGGGAGATGGAGGCGTCATCGCGGCAGGCGGCCTGGTATGCCAAAGTCACCGCCTACCGCCCACTGCTTCCCGCCCGCCAGCTTTCCAGGGCAGACGAGGTCAAGCTACACCGACTCCGGCTTGGCTATCGCACCCTGGAGGAGCTGAGGGACGATTTTGAGAGTCGGCAGTGTGACCACTGTGGCCACCTCGCCCGACACCCACTAAGGCACTACCTGCTGTCCTGCCCAGCCACGGCTCAGCTGAGGCAGCAGATCGGCGGCCCAGAGGACGACGAGGATAGGGCAGCCCTGGTGCTCCGGCGGGCACTAGAGGACCTGCCTCGGCTGTTGGTAGTGGTGCGCAGCGCCCCTCCCCCCCGCTGAGCGCACCACGTACTACACAGCGGAACATGGAGCGAGGTGACGAGCCTCGCTCACAGGAAGTCGCTCGTGACTCCAGCGGCGGGCTGCTGCCCGCTCATCTCTTATAAATGTATAGATGTAAGATTAGTATAAGTATGTAGTTTAACTTAAGGTATTATGTAAGGTTACAATAAGTTGATGTTTTCTGTAAGAGATGTAAATAAACTTAACTTAACTAAAAACCTATTTGATTGTTTCATTCCTTGTTTACTTGTCCTGTTTCTCTGTATTGTCGGTACTTTACTTGGGTTATTTTTTGTATATGTATTCAAGTATGCATATATTTGTATGTATGTATGTATGTATTTGTATGTGTATTTGCGTTCAAGTTTTTTTTTGAAGAGTTGGAGGGAAAGTGAAATGAATGAATGAACGAATGAAGGGTTAGAGAAAAAACTGAATTGTCGTTTTATGTTTGCCTGTTTCTTACGTGTATTTTTTTGTTAGATTTCTATTTTCTTTTTCCTGGAAGGGTCATCTTGTATTTTGGCATTTCTGGTGCTGTGTAGTATATGCAAAGAAGGAAATATAGAAGTAAAAAACAAAATTGCTTCATGTAAGGGAAGTAAAAAAAAAATTGAATGTATAAAGACGATGTTTTTCTGAAGGCAGCGTCATATTTTCCCATTTTAAAAGAACCAGACAAAAAAAAAAAATAGGTGATGAAAACAGATGAAAACTGAATAATTTCGGAATCCATCACAGCAATATATTTATTTATATATAATTTTCCTTCATCTATATCCCACATTATACCTTCTTCCCCCATCCCATTTCCTATTCATAAAACAATCCCCCCAAAGGGGGACCCGGCAGGGGCAGCAGGCGGCAGGGCCAGGCAGGCAGGCCCAGGGCAAGGCGGCAGGCGGGCGGCCAGGGGGGCAGGCAGGCAAGGCAGTCAGGCAGGCAGGCAGGGCGGCAGGCAGGCGGGCGGCACGGGCAGGCAGGCAGCAGCAGGCAGGCAGGCATGAGGGCGGCAGGCAAGGCAGGCGGGCAGCAGGCAGGCAGGCAGGCAGCAGGCAGGCAGGCAGGCAGGCAGGCAGGCAGGCGGCAGGCGGCGGCAGGCAGGCAGCGGCAGGCAGGCAGGGCAGGCAGGCAGGCAGGCAGGCAGGCGAGGCAGGCAGGCAGGCAGGCAGGCAGGCAGGCGGAGGCAGGCAGGCGGGCAGGGCAGGCAGGCAGGCAGGCAGGCAGGCAGGCAGGCAGGCAGGCAGGCAGGCAGGCAGGCAGGGCAGCAGGCAGGCAGGCAGGCGCAGGCAGGCAGGCAGGCAGGCAGGCAGGCGGGCCCAGGCAGGCGGGGCGGCAGGCAGGCAGGCGGGCAGGCAGGCGGAAAGGCAGGCGGGCAGGCAGGCAGGCAGGCAGGCAGGCAGGCAGGAAAGGCAGGCAGGCAGGCAGGCAGGCAGGCAGGCAGGCAGGCAGGCAGGGCAGGCAGGCAGGCAGGCAGGCGGGCAGGCAGCAGGCAGGCGGGCCCAGGCAGGCAGGCAGGCAGGCAGGCAGGCAGGCAGGCAGGCAGGCAGGCAGGCAGGCAGGCAGGCAGGCAGGCAGGCAGGCGGGCAGGCAGCAGGCGGGCCCGGCAGGCAGGCGGCAGGCAGGCAGGCAGGCAGGCAGGCAGGCAGGCGGCCCAAGGCGGGCGGGCGGCGGGCAGGCAGGCAGGCAAGGCAGGCCCAGGCAGGCAGGCAGGCAGGGCAGGGCAGGCAGGCAGGCAGGAAAGGCAGGCAGGCAGGCAGGCAGGCAGGCAGGCAGCAGGCAGGCAGCAGGCAGGCAGGCAGGGCAGGCAGGCAGGCAGGCCAGGCAGGCAGGCAGGCAGGCAGGCGGGCAGGCACGGCAGGCAGGCAGGCAGGCAGGCAGGCAGGCAGGCAGGCAGGGCAGGCAGGCAGGCAGGCGGGCAGGCAGGCAGGCAGGCAGGCATGCAGGCAAGGCAGGCAGGCAGGCAGGCAGGCAGGCAGGCAAGGCAGGCAGGCCCAGGCAGGCAGCAGGCGGGCCCAGGCGGGGCAGGCAGGCAGGCAGGCAGGCGGGCAGGCAGGGCAGGCAGGCAGGCAGGCAGGCAGGCAGGCAGGCAGGCGCAGGCAGCAGGCAGGCAGGCAGGCCGGCAGGCGGGCAGGCAGGCAGGCAGGCAGGCAGCAGGCAGGCAGGCAGGCAGGCAGGCAGGCAGGCAGCGCAGGCGCAGGCAGGCAGGCAGGCAGGCAGGCAGGCAGGCAGGCGGCAGGCAGCAGGCAGCGCAGGCAGGCAGGAGGCAGGCAGGCAGGCAGGCAGGACAGGCAGGCAGCAGGCAGGCAGCGCAGGCAGGCAGGCAGGCAGGCAGGCAGGCAGGCAGGCAGGCAGGCAGGCAGGCAGGCAGGCAGGCAGGCAGGCAGGCAGCAGCAGGCAGGCAGGCAGGCAGGCAGGCAGGCGATGCAGGCAGGCAGGCAGGCAGGCAGGCAGCAGGCAGGCAGGCAGGCAGGCAGGCAGGCAGGCAGGCAGGCAGCAGGCAGGCAGGCAGGCAGGCAGGGCAGGCAAGGCAGGCAGCAGGCAGGCAGCAGCAGGCACAGGCAGGCAGGCAGGCAGGCAGGCAGGCAGCAGCGAGCGAGGAGAGAGAGAGAGAGAGAAGAGAGAGAGAGAGAGAGAGAGAGAGAGAGAGAGAGAGAGAGAGAGAGAGAGAGAGAGAGAGAAGAGAGGAGAGAGAGAGAGAGAGAGAGAGAGAGAGAGAGAGAGAGAGAGAGAGAGAGAGAGAGAGAGAGAAGATAGATAGATAGATAGATAGATAGATAGATAGAAGATAGATAGATAGATATAGATATTGACCACAGCTTTATACATAAATTACACATAATATCATTAATGAATAGACAAAACCTTAATGTCCAAAAAATGAAACATTTCACAATTTTGAGTAACAAACTGTAGTCCAACAAAAAAAATTACTAAAACTACTATTACTACGATAAACTACTAAACACATAAAATTCAACAAGCAGCCAGCTTGATCTACGTCCCTATGAAGACAAAAAATGAAATAAATTATTAACGGAAAGAGATATGCTTTCTTAATGATAACTATTTAAAACTTCATGAATAATTTTTGCATGTTATTACATCACTGAAATTAGAGAATCGTCATGAACAGTATTAAATCTGTAAAGGTTTCTAATGTGTTTGTTATGGGGCACACGCTCTACCACATGTTGTTCTGTTTTGTATGTCAGTCAACAATACACACAGGCGCTCCTCGAGAGGAAGGCGACCACGTCCGCGCCTGTTCCAGCGTCCCGTTTCCACTACTAAACTATGACCACAGACTAGAAAACGTGTAAACGACATCCTATGTAGATCGTTAATTACAAGTTTCTTTTCATAAATGTCATGTACTTTAAATTCAGGGTTAATTGTTTTATATACATTGCATCTTGTTGCCTCAGAGTTACCAATTGTATTATGTACATTATACAACATAGAGGACATGTGAGGGACATTATTGTCTGTCATGTGGGCCACAAGTTTTCCAACCGGGGTATTTAAAGACATAACATACTTAAGAGCGAAAGACAAAGGGTCATCGTACATGTTACGTCTTTCTGACGACATACTATGATAAAACTTGTGTTGTTTTTGTCTTAGAAGGTCAGGCAGCGAGGGGTATCCTAACTCAGCATAACATACATTATTGGTAGTGGCTCTCCTTACCCCTAACAACTCCTTCATGGCCCAATTGTACAACTTAATGATAGGCTTCACGTCAGCGCCTACCCAAAACTCACAGCCATACAGTAAAGACGATATAAGGGCAGCATCGAACACACGACGTTTTACAATAAAAGGAATGTCATTGTTTTTTCGAATAAATGAGACAAATTTTAGAACATGACATAACTTGTTTTGTGCATGTATTTTCACAGCAGATGACACCGAACCGTCACACGTGAAGGGAGTCCCCAGATACACGTAGCTGCTGCAGGGCTCCACCACTAACCCGTCCACGCGCAGCGGCTCGGCGTCCCCTGCTTGACCGTTTATCACGAAAACCTTTTTTCTCACACACACACACACACACACACACACACACACAAACAAACACACACACACACACACACACACACACACCACAACACCACACACACACACACACACACCAATTAAAACAATCACTTAACCTTAATATATGACCTTTATTTACAAAACCCAAAAGGTCCTCACACTTTAACTTTCCTAAATAACATCTACATGGAGGTGCGCTGAGAACCACCACTACCACCACCACCTTAACTACCATTACCACTGCCTTAAACACCACCACCACCACTACCACTACCTTAAACACCACCACCACCACCACCACTACCACTACCTTAACCACCACCACCTTAACCACCACCACTACCACTACTCACTGTTATTATGACATAGTGGTGAAGGAGGGTGAGAATAAAGGGTAGAGGGGGGGGGTGAGGTGAAAT
>JACEEZ010014231.1:0-37704 GCA_016584305.1 Chionoecetes opilio | reverse complement strand
ACCCGATCATTCCTTTTTCCTTAACACAATGCAAACTATTTATTTTTCAATAGTATAGAATTTATGGCCACTGTATGTTACCCCCCGTATACGATATATACCCATCTCACCCTACTATTGGTGTTATTTAATGTGACTACTTACGGGTTAAGCCCTCTGATGAATACAAACTTTTATAGATTACATTTGATGAGCAAAGATTCCAACTGATATTGATTTGATAAAATATATATTGTAATGTCTGATGTAGCCTTTGTCATAAGCTAATAATTTGACTTGAAATTATTAAATTTGCTTATTCTAGAGCTTTAGAACTATGTAGCTACTTCTAATGTATTCCTGGACCCTGAAAATGTATAACTAGATACCAGATTTGTCACTGTACTCAGTGGCGACTCGTGATAAAATAAAATGGAGGGACTGCAAGCTTAACACAACAGTAGGATACACAAATTTGACCTATCTCAGGTATGAGTTGTAGTTGATGTTCACGGATTTCGGACGGACCATGGAGGTTATATAGGAGGAGGCAACATGCCGCGCATTCCCTGTGTTATCGGGTGAAGCCGCTCGGCCCGCCCAATGCGGGGAGATTGACTCAAAACATTGCGATTTCACACGTCGACTCACTGCACTTTCAGGCTTTCTATCTAATTGATACACAAAAATAGATTAAAAATATGACTGCCTAGGTATAATTATAGGGTATATAGGGCTTCATGCTAACGGCTAGAGGAAACATGCCGCCTCCTCCTATATGACCTCCTTGGTTGTAAACACCGGGAGGACTGAGCAGCTGATTTAGCTGGCCTCGACTGCAGCCCATTGTGTTCACAAGTGGCGCGGCGATGGTGCAGGCATGAATCTTACAGCAAATATGAAAGTAACTTAAATTTTGTTCTGGTTTTAATGAAAATTCACTTAGTAACATATGAAAATAATTAAATAACATATAATGACTTATTATTATGATATATTTGTTAGTAGTATATCAATTCTGCTGTGTCTATAAAGGAATCATACACCTGGCAGTGAGTACGTCTGGGGGTGTTGCATCTCTGCAGCCCTATGCCACGAGCCGCCACTGACTGTACCTATCATAGCATAAAAGTTATGGGCAGTAGTACGATTATGGTGGCCATTTGAAGAAAATTAACTTTTTTAACCATGTTCCACCATTCTGATTTTTATGGACTTTTAGTATGTTATTTAGGGAGCCAAAGCTAACTTAAAACTGGCAAAATAAATTATGTTGCAATTTGTTTGAGGTAAAACCTTATTTTGCCTGGACTACAGGGGTAGGGGGTACTTTAGCCAAGGTGACTCCATAGCTGGCTCTATACTGGACAGGCAGACAGCTACAGCACTCCAACCTGACAACACCTCCCACCAAAAGCTGCTATTCTCATACTCTGAAGGCACTCACTGGAGAATTGGGCGCTCATCCAGACTGCTCTTCACTATCCCGACACCATTCAACACTCCCCGCTGCCTGAGGTGTTAACTACATTGCCGAAGATTGCTGCTGCAATACTCCTCCTCCAGGCTGCAGTACAGGGAGCTATATGGGCGACATACCTCTGTTCTGATATCACTATTGTTAGTTCCTGAGCAGTTCGTTTTTTGGTTCATGTTATTTGGCTGCTAGCCAGTTATTGCCACTTTTGTGTTGTGTAAATATATACGGGGTATCATACTCCTTGACTATTCTTCCCCACCATTCTGAAGATTGATATATTAATTGATAGCCACTTCGGCCCTGACAGTGACCATTGAAAAAGTTGACCTGAAAACATTACCACATGTGGTAGGCCCAAGATCTGCCCACATACAAAGTTTGGTTTGGGGGACCAACCATTTCTTTTAGAGTTAAAATTCAGAAATACAAACAGACGGAGCTGACCGCTCTACCCACGCTGCGACTCTGTCGGCTTGGATAATGATGGAAATTGGTCATAAAACTACTTACCAAAATTGGGAGCAATTTAATAAAAGGTCCTCTAAAGAGTCTCTGATGTGGAAAGTTATGTTCCAATGGCAATAGATTTCAATGCCTCTCTTGCCCAGAGAGGAGGATTCCCAGACCAGAAAGGGACATATATGACAAGTGTCTGTGGGAGTGATAACAAATAGAAATGGCAGTGATAAACACTAACTGCAAACAGTGCAAAGCTACTAACAAACCACGCTGAAACACTATATACTTTATTATTATTTATTTTACATCTGTGCTTATAGTGTCTGTAGGCAGTGAGTGCCCTCCAGGGCTCGGTTAGTAGGCCCTGGAGGTACATTTTAGGGCTGTGCTGGTTGGCCCTCACCCGTGGTGGCGCAGGTAGGATTTTTATAGTGACTCTTGTGATTAGAGGCTCATGCCGCCCCCCTGTGTCCTCCGATGCACTCGCAATTGAAGTTAATGGGCAGCATGTGGGTGTTCTTAGGCCACTCGATGGTGCAGAAATTTTTTAGTGCATTTTGGTTCTTATCGGGGATCGAACTCGGGTTACTGTGAACGCCACTCAGAGACGCTAACCACTCTGCTACTGCCTCCTACTACTTGAAGTCACACAGTTGAAAAGTACAGAAGGGGTACACAAGAGACATGGACTCACTAATTAGATGGTTCACTGATCCATTTACAGCAGTAAAAAGTGAGTTACCACTGTTCCTTATTCCAAGATAAGACTCAATATCCTAAGAATTGCTGGATTCCTTGTCATAATGAAATGTGCAATGCAGGATTGTTCATGATGTGCTTACACTCTCTTCCCTTGTTTCTCATAAATGATGAAATGTATATAACTATGATGTGCTGCTTCCTTGTTATATATAAAGCACCAAGATACTTTATGTCTGACTTTCATGATTCATAACTTATATTGTAACATTGATGAAATTTTTGCAACTGTAATTCACCCATGATTGTGCTGCATCTTTGTATATGAGGGCAAATATACGTGATCCTTGTATATATGTGAGCAAAAGTCTGTTTACGAGGGAAAGTCCGTTACTAACAAAGACGTGTTGATCAACAAAGCCGCCGGACCGCTTGTCAGTGATACCACACGGTACCGTGTGTACATCTTGTCGCTTGTGACTGAATGTCCGCTAAAGTAGGGGAGGGTATACTGTTTTTATTCTTTCATAGGAAAAACATTCATGAATCGAGTAATGCGCTCTGCTTTTGTATTACTGATGTGAAAGACCATTAGATAGCCTTTATGCAGTGAATCATGAGTAAATTTACGGGAATTATTTTACACTAGGACCAAAATTCCCTACACAATTGGGAGTGTGGTTTCTGTTCACTTTATTGGATTCTAGAAAAACATTCTTTCTATGAGCTTCAGTCGCAAATCATTACTTTTGGAGATATGACATGTTGTTCATTAGGAGGCGAGAGACAAGTGTTTATGTCTGCCTCACTCTTCTTCCTCTTGTGACCTGCATCGCCTCTGTTCTTCCCTTGCCGCAGACACTTTTTAATGATGATTGGCTTTAGTTTGGAGGTTAAAACGTGGGGTTAGGTTAGGTTAGTGAGTCAAAAGGTGGGGTTAGGTAAGTTAATTTTCATATCTCATATGTACACGCCCTCCGATTAAAAATATCTTATATCTCTGAAAGTAGTGATTTGCGATGGAAGCTCAGAGATAATGTTTCTTAGAATCCAATACGGTGAACAGAAAACCACACTCCCAATTGTGTAGGGAATTTTGGTCCTAGTGTAAAATAATACCCGTAAATTTACTCATGATTCACTGCATAAAGGCTATTTAATGGTCCTTCACATCAGTAATACAAAAGCTGAGCGTATTACTCGATTCATGAATGTTTTTCCTATGAAAAAATACAATCAGTATATCCTCCCCTACTTTAACGGACATACAGTCTCAAGCGACAAGATGTACACACGGTACCGTGTGGCATCACTGACAAGCGGTCCGGCGGCTTTGTTTATCAACACGTCTTTGTTAGTAAACGGACTGCACCTCGTAAACAGACTTTTGCTCACATGACACCGGCTGCTCCTGTAGAGAAAAACACAAAGAAAAGGAAAAAAACAAACAAACTACATACAAGCTATACTAAGCCTAATATAATAGTATACTAAGCGGTAGAGGTCACTAGAAGATGAAGAAGAAGCCTACCGAGAAAAAATAGGTAGATTTTACGAGAATTTTTTTTTTTTTTTTTCATAGAAATTTCTTTCCAAAACCAGAGTAAGCCTTCCAAGATGCAGCGTCTTATGAGTTATAAGCCGTAAAAATCGGCTATGCGAGGTATTAGAGAGGCAGGTCTGGCAACCTGTAGTTCGTACAAGTCTAGCATCGGCTGCTTCAAGATGTAAACAAAGATGCCAGTACTGGTGGCAAGAGGACGATCAAACGCAACTCCACGTTTGCTACCAAGAGATGCGGTATCAGGCATCAAATGGTAGCAAAATACCAAAAGATGCCGGAAAAAAATGACCGCGTCACACGGCAAAGCACTGGGATACAGAGCAAGGTCGGGTACCAGCGCGTAGGCTGACACTTATGCGACTGAGGATATGCCGAGTGTAAGCAAAGAGATGGTTATAACTCGGCAATATGCCGAGATACATTATTTTTGCCGACTTTCTGTATACATGTTCAAACAAGAGGTTGTGAGGGCATGATATGCCGTGTGTAAAACCAAGAGATGCAGTTAATATATAACTCGGCAAACATGCTGAGATACAATTTTTTGCGACTGTCTTTGCCTTGCCGAGTTATCAAATTCCGAGTTATACAATTGTTGCAGCCGTCGCTTGCACATGCAACGCGAGTTAGAAAACATTAAGAAGAGGATAGGAGAGAAGAAATAAAGGAGGAATAAAGAGAAAATAGAAAGAAATGTGGAATAAGAACAGAGAGAAATAATAATGGTTTAGGGAAACGACCTGAAGATGTCTATAAGGAAGAAAAGACCAATATAATTATATAGGCGTGTTTAGGAAAATTATAGCACCAATAATATAGAAATAAGTTAGTGAGGACGACTGATAATTGCCAACTACCTTAAAGAAGTACCCTATATTAGAGGTAGCACAGAGGGAGATTTACTCATTATACTCTGACTAACCATTTTTTTTTCTAGTTTTCCCTGGCTAGTTGCGTCTCTCAGAATGTGGCGTGATTTGTATAATATATTATAATGTTCCTATCACTAAATGCTTTAAAAAAGTGAGGAAGTTATATTTGTTGGCAACGTTGCTTCCAGGGTGGCATAACATGATGCAATAGCTACACAGCGCGTTGCCCCGAGCTCAGCCCGAGAGCTATATTCATTCTGCTGACGACTGCTGCTGACTGAACACGTGGCGTGACTGGCTGGCTGTCCTGTGGATTGTAAGTTTTCGCATAATGTTGTTTAATTTGTTTGTTTCTGTTTTTCATTTGACCACACTATAATACTGACACTGTGCAAAAATATGTAGGTCTTCTTCACCTTAAGTTTTTTCTTTCTTTCTTTTTTCCAGACTGATGTTTACCTGTCTGTGAAGAAATGGACAAATATGTTATTAGACCGTCCTCATCAAAACAAGAAACTACCAAACAAAACAGAGTGATGAGCTAAAATCTTCAGATGAGAGTCAGAGGTCACATCCGTTGAGAGAAGAGGAAGATTAGTTCTGGTCATGTTATGGACTAAAAAATTAGGAAATATGATGATATTTACCTTAACTATGGCTTGTAGTAAGTACAAGTGAAGGTGTTGAACAGCCACAGAGCGTCCTTTGCTGCAGAGTACTGTCCAATGAGAGTATGAAGCCCTCCAAGTTAATTAGGCACTTCCAGGCAAAGCATGTCAGTACAAGGATAAGTCAAGAGAATTTTTTGAGCGCAAAGCTAAAGAACTGCGCAGTGCACAAGTCGGGTTAAAGGCCACTACCACTATGGATAAAAAAACTGCTTAAGATCTCATATATTGTGGCTCAGAAAATTTGCCAACAGAAAATGCCTCACACAATTGGGGAAAAATTGATCATGCCTTGTGCAATTGAAATTGTCAGGGAAATGCAAGGGGATGAAAAAGCTAAGGCATTAACAAAAATTCCAATATCAAATGACACTGTGAAATGCCGCATCTCATCAATGTCTGGACATACTGGAACAATGCACTGACGTCTCCGTAACAATGACTTTGCCATCCAGCTGGATGAATCAACAGATGTGTCCAAAATGTCACATCTACTGGCATTTGTGCGCTATATGTGGGAGAATGAATTACGAGAGGAATTTTTGTTTTGCAAAGAGATGAGAACAACAACTACAGGAATGGACGTGTTTCAAACTCTGGATGACTTTATGAAGGATAATGGAATCAGTTGGACTAATTGCATCGGAATATGTACTGATGGCGCCGCAGCCATGACTGGCAGGCATACAGGAGTTGTGACCAGAATATTAGAAGTTGCTCCCCGTGCCATTGCAACTCACTGTTTTTGCACAGAGAAATGCTCGCTGCAAAAGACTTGGAGCCTGGGCTTCACGCAATTATGAACACTGCTGTAGGAATTGTAAACTTCGTTAAAGCAAGGGCCACAAATTCTAGACTGTTTGCTGCACTCTGTGAGGAAGTAGGTGCAGACTATATATCTCTACTTATGCATACAGAGGTGAGATGGTGTTGTCCCGCGGGCGGATGTTCACACGCTTATTCAGCCTAAGGGAGGAGCTGTGTACATTCCTCTCTGAGAAGAAGCCTGAGCTTACAGATTTCTTTAATGATGATAAATGGCTTCTTCAGCCGAGCTACCTGGCAGACATATTCAGCTAAGTAAATAAGCTGAACAAAGCAATGCAAGGTGCAAAACACAAACAACATTTCTCAGTACCAAAAAGTTGAGGCTTTCAAAAGAAAGCTCAAGTTGTGGCGTGTTCGTACCTCGTCAGGAATCACCGATATGTTTGAAAACATGCATGCATTCATTCAAGACAAGAGCATTAGATTCAATGTAGTCAAAGCATAGTAACATTGCACCTGTCAAAGTGTTGGAGAAATTCAACAGCTATTTCCCTGAGCTAATGAGGAGCAGGCTGCTTCTTACAGTGGATAGAAAACCCCTCATTGAGAATATTGAGATGAAGCCCCCGAAGCCTCACAGTCAAAATTATTAGAGGAGCTCATTGACCTATCATCTGATGGTACCATGAAGACTCGATTCAGTGCAGTGCCACTAGAAACCTTCTGGGCTCAATGTTTTCATGAGTTCCCGATTTCTCATGGAGCAGCTATGAAAGTGTTTTTACCTTTCACCACCACCTACCTATGTGAGTCAAGCTTTTCAGCCATGACAGCACTGAAAACTAAATATAGGTCAAGATTAAGGATCGAGATGACATGCGTATCAGTTTATCAAGAATACCCCCACGCATTGAAACATCATTGCTAGCAGTCAGCAGCAAGTATCACATTAAGTGAAACATAAAAACATTTGCAGATAAAGAAAAAGTTAATTGATCATAAACAAAATTTAATGTGGGAAGCTTTTTATATGACCATGTTATTTGTAACTTAATTTTTCAGTCGCTAAATAAGAGTTTACCATTTTGAAAGCCTAATTATCTGTTTTCTCAGAAGTGAAGTTTACTTTATTTTCCATTTCGTAAATATACACGGATTTTTTTTCTTTTATTTTTGTATCATGTTTGTACAATGAAAACAATCTGATAATAATAAACACCACTTCCTGTGAAAAGAAAACCTTTTATTAACCATTTTACATACAAATGTAAAATGACTATATCCTATCTAATACCGTACCAAGGGGTCCCCTGAATATATAAGTGGATATAAGGGGTCCACAAAGCTTGAAAGGTCAGAAACACTGACTTAGATGATACTGTGTATTACGAGAAATTAAGTATAGGAATATGATGAAGAGTTGTAACGAAAAAGTTATAGTATGTTAAATAATAATAACCAGAAATGAGAGCGTGTTCCTTGAATCCTGAAAACGCCGAAATAATCATAAGGAACAACAAAAAGTTTGTATGCAATAGCAACAGCTGCAGATACAACACAATGCCGAGTTATAAGGGTTTTAGTGTCTGTGATCATTTCCAGGACTGAAAAAGAGCTGTGATACGTGTGACACCCTGGTGGTAAATGGCTAACAAACAACAATCAACACTAGCAGACGATATTTGGCGCTGTTGGAATGGACTCAGTCGTTCAAGTGGTCAGTGCGGAAGTCGATAGGGATTTTTAAAAGGAGTCTGGATAAATTCATGGAGGGGGAAGAGAGGTGGATGTAGGTGGTGTTAAGTAACAGGAACTAATGCTGTAGGTCTCTCGGCCTCTTGTAGCTTCCTTATTTTCTTATGTTCTTATGTTGGCGCCAATCTGCTGAGACGGAAAGACTCCCACCAGTACCATAGTATCATCACAGGGTGGGACAGATCAGTTGATTTGAATGTCTTATGATTATTGAAATACTCTTAACAGGTTAAGTACTGAGGTTACATCATATAAGAGGCTGAATTGAATAGCTACCTAATCAAACCTCCAATAACATTAGTCTTGGAAGACGCATGAGTATTTTTCAGGGTATTTTTTAGGGGAAAAAGTGCGTCTTATAAGCCGTAAAATACGGTAATTAATATAAACACTGTACGGTACATATATATGTCTCTAAATACAAAGAATAAGATTCCTCTTCATGACATGCACACTTAAAACTGTTTTACCATTATTCCAGGCAATGTAAAAAACAAAACAGTTTCAGTCAGAACAAGAGCAGTTAAAATATTCCACGTGAAAACAAAATATACACTATTATATAATTATTATTTACTTTTTTTTCTTCTAATGCACAAAGGTGTTCATTCAGTTTATTTTCTCTATGACCAGCTCAGCTTCAAAACCTTGGCCAACGAGTCTTGAAAGGATGGTTATGTTGAGCTCCACCTTGAGGTAGGCCAACATCAAGCCCCTGAGGATATCCTTCAACAATTCCTGTAACCAGGATTCCTGTTCCGGATAGATTCCAAAAATTAATATATTATGAATGAGCCAAGCCCAATCTCTGGTAAAATTTTCCTGCAAATCCATCCAAATTTTAGGCATAATCCTGTTAACAAACAGACAAACAAACCGAACTGATCACATAACCTCCTTAGTGGGGGTAAAAGGTGACATTAGGTCAACCTGAAATACAAAATTAAAACCAAATGAGAGGAATTAGTTTAAATTCAAATATATTACATACATTATGATTTTTATTGGTAAAGATTACTTGGTGTATCACATTTTGTTAATTCTCATATCCTGGATGTCCTACAATCAGACAACCATTACAGAGCAACTCAAACATAGTACTGTTTAGATGTGAAAGTAAATTTCAATAACAGATTACTAAAGTCAAAACTAAAGGGCAATATCTTTATCTGAACTTATACAAAATATAGGTGAAGAGACATGCAGCTTGCATGACCAGAAATGTCATTGTAGAAGTCATGTCATGAGCCGCAACTGACCATTTGAAATCACAAATACAAAGAGCATATCAAATCCAGGTAATGGCGACGGCTAAATTTAGTATGTTACAAAACTGTTTTTAAATTTACTCTCACCCTCATAAGTGTTTAATTGTAGGAATATTTTATAAAGATAGATGCTCTTATCCACCAACAATTATCAACAAATTCAAACAACTTATAAAGTATTCTCAGCTTACTGTAAGATTCACATCATCCTGCCATGTTCTTAAGGTTGCATTGTTCATGATCACGGATCAACTGGGTGAAACATTTGAATAGGTGCTAACATGAATATGGACAAACACAACTAAATATATGGAATTATGGGGTGACTTAACAAACAACCAAAAATAATGGATATATATATAAAACATTACATGTACTGCACATATGGAAAATTATCATAATCAACCTTACATTCAATACACCATAACAATGTACTTGGATTGACCCTACGTTGATGCATGTAGAGTTGTGAAAATTAAAGCAGATCTACAATTATGTGTCATCTGGGAATTAAAGATGATTCAAGCATTTCAAATACCTATAATATGTACTGCACCTGCATGAGGAAGAATCTCATAAAAAATTACTAGATATATGATGATGATGACAAAATAGCAGGATGGTTACAACAAAAGAGCTTCATACAGTGGAATTGCAGTGAGTTCCTTTTGATGGGGAGAAAAAAAAACCACATAACTAAAGATTTCATTTTCAAGTACAGCAGATCTGAAAACCAGATTGTAAGAGCATCAGGTGGCAACACAAAATACCATATGAAACCACTGAAATGGGCGGGACGTAAGGCTGGCTCAGTGTTGCGAATTTTGCCAGGTACATAGTTTTTGTCGATAATGGCTCTTGAATAAACATGTGTAGGCACTTCTCATTCTGAGCAAGAGGATGTCCTGCAATCCTGAAATCAACAAAAGGGAAGGATTAGTCTAGATTTCACCTTTCTTAGTCCAAAAAATAAGTAAAAGTAGCTGAACACAAAAGGATGTCTGCCTTTTCATGGTCTTTCACATGCTTTGTTCAGTTTCAACAAAACAGGCGAGCTACTAAAAAATTACATTCATCTTCATCGCAAATAACTAAGATTCATCAGTAACCGGACAGTTTGCCTACGGACTAGTGCCTACGGACAATGTGCCTACGGACAATGTGCCTACGGACAATGTGCCTACCGGACAATGTGCCATACGGACAATGTGCCTACGGACAATGTGCCTACGGACAATGTGCCTACGGACAATGTGCCTACGGACAATGTGCCTACGGACAATGTGCCTCCGGACAGTTTGCCTACCGGGACATTATGCCTAACAACGAGCGATGCCTAGCGAACAACTGTTTCATAAACTAGTGAGGGTATTTTGAACAATCATTATCAATCTAAACTTCACTCAAGCGCTTGCATTTGTTTCTCTACAAGATGTTAGCGACACGTTTTGAACGATTTATGTCTGCACTGGACGAGGAAACGGACGAGATCCTGGGAGACTTTCTAACCTATTTCGAGGCTACGTGGATTGGAAATGTGCAGCGAGGATGAAGAAGACGGCCTGCTTTTCCGCAAGAACTTTGGAATGTCCATGAAAGTTTTACCGGACTTGCCTCGCACCAACAACTCGATAGAAGGCTGGCACATAACCTTCGACCTACGAGTCACCATTAAACACCCAACTCTGTGTCGACTTGTAGACCGATTGCGTAACGAGCAAGCGACAACGAAACTCCTTATTGATCATGCCAACGCTGGAGTGTTTACCAACCAATAAAAAGTACGAGTATGTCAATCAATGCCTGAAGAACCTCGTTGAGAAGTATGACACCAGCCTGGTTCTTGAATATCTTCGTGGCATTGCTCACAATTTATAGAATTTCTAACTATGTCCATCCATTCTAGATTGATTTTTTGGTTTCAAATTAGATTTTTTAAATCTAATTTTATATATGCTTTTTGAAAAAATATATTTTAGACACAAATTTAAGACTAATTTTATATATATGCATTTTATTATTGTATATTTGTCAAAATTCTAATGAATGTAAATAAATTATATTAAATATATGAAAATAAAATTTTATGAAATAAAAACGTTACCCCTATAAGCTGCATCTGTATGCCTGTCGTCCTTTTAGGCATCAAGTCCGTTAGCCATAATGTCTGGTAGGCATGGTGCCCGTAGGCACAGAGCTGGGCACTAAATACATTGAATGTATTTAAATACTAAATACTAAATACATGGGAGAAATGTATTTAATACTAAATACATTTTACGAATGTATTTAAATACTAAAAATACTAAATACATCAATTGTATTTAAACATTTGTAAATACATTTTAAATATACACAAATTCTAACATGTCTGAAAAAAATGGATTTCCTTAGATTTTGGGTTTCCTTAGAAATTTCCTTCTCAGGCCTAAATTTCCTAAAAATAAGGAAATTTCCTTGAAAGCAGAAACACTGGTTCACTGTAACATCAATGTTGCCAGATAGTTGGGCGGGTTTATGGCCAAATTAACTGATGAAAAAGTATTTACTTTTTATATTGAGTTTTAAATAAAATTTATTTAAATACTCATAAAAGTATTTAAATACATGACAAACCAATGTATTTATAAATACATTTCTAAATACACATATGTATTTAAATACAAATGTATTAAAATACGCCCAGCTCTGCGTAGGCATAATGTCCGATGTCCGGACATTATTAATTTACAATTAAACTATTCCTTCTTGTTACTCACTTTCCTCACAACCTTTTGGCACATATCTCCCAAATCATTCCTTATATATTCATGGAAACTCCTCCCACTTCTCATGGGCACCTATACCCTTATCAAAGTCACTTCAGTCTGTTTCCATAAAGAAATTTTTTCAACATGTCAAAGTCAGCTATCCCAAAGTAGTATCTTCCAATTCTATGGAATTCTTATCTGTCCAAGTCTCTTTCTCATTTATTTCAAATTCAATGAAAATGTGGTCACTACTTTCTAATGGGCACTGATACATTAACTTGTCGATTATCCAGTTGCTTAGTTAATAGCAAATCTATCTTGATGGTTCTTCATTCCTTCAAATCTTGTATTTCCTTAATCCATTGTGTCGTTTCCCAGAACCATGTTCAAAATTTGTTTCCTATGACACCTCCCCACTTTCAGTATGCAAATTTTCCCAGCATTCTTCCTTCCAATGAAGTCACCCATCACCATTATGTCACTACTTTGTTAATGAATATTTCTAGGCACTCCGTGGTGTCATTAACCCCTTGAGACCCAGAGCGTAATTTCCATTGTAATTTAAGCACCATTAGACAATTTTAGTGAATATAAGCAATATTTTATAGCTATGACCTGTTTAGTATCCTTGTCCACTAGCTAATTCGGTATATTCAGTTACTTTTCGTAATTGTATGGCTAACAACAGACGTTTCTATATAGCAAAGGAAGATCTGGGCGTGAGGGTTAAGCATTCCTCATATTTTACTTTGACCATGCATTTGTTTTAGGTGGAACATATGCAGCTGCAATATCTTCTTCCTCCACCACTTTCTAAACCTTAATTTTCAGCACCTCTGCCATGCCTTCACCTATTTCTGCACTATCCACAGCCACAACTTTTTTTACATGCAGCATCACCACCCCCTTTCTTACACTTCGGTTCCTTTCCATACATTATAATGGCCTTACCCAGCCTTATAATGTCTTTTGTGTCTCTTAATTTAGTCTCAGCCATACCCATGATGTCCAGTTTTTTACACTTAAGTGGTCATTTACCTCTAATAATGCTGATGTTAACCCACTTACGTTAGTACCTATAGACACCTTCCATTTTTTTTGTACTTCCTTTAAACTGATGCTATCTCCTTTGTGAACATCTGTACCTTTTCCTGACTCTTTGATCTATGACTGTACAATAAAATTTTTTTCTACTCTTCCATTTTTCATGTTTTTTTTTACCTTAGCTTCCTTGCTATTAATAATGCTATATCCCTCCTTGCTATTCAATCTTTTTTTATTTTTCCCTCTTCATTCAAGTCTTTCCTAATCCATATATTCTTGAAACCTTCCTTCGCAAGTTTCCATGACCTTTGCCAAGATATTATCTGCTGCTGATTGTGTTTGGGAATTTGATATTCATGGGTCCCATTTTCATTGTATGAATTTACCCAATGTATACAGTTTTCAATTTCCAGACTATTCCATCCTTCCTTAGACTAACTCAATTATTTGTTTTTGCCATTTTATTCTAATGTGACGGGAAAGGGCATCACTTCTTCTTTCATCCCATAAACCACAACAAATTTCTTCTTGTCATCTGTGTCTCTAACCAATTTTTTATTTTCTTTGTATGTGTGCATTTACCTAATTATATTTTCATAGTTTTTAATTTATAGGGCATGAGCTACTTATGGTCCCGTCTCCATATCCACATTTTTCCAGTCTTTCCTTCATTAGTGCACATTCTTTGCCGATTTAACTCCTAATTAAGCCCCTTCCAAGTTATACATTTTAAGTGGGAAGCTGTACTTCTTTGTTATTCAGGCATCTCCTTTTTTTTTTTTTTGTATGCCTTCTTATGGGATCGATCTTCTCTTTGCTCCCGATCAGTAGTCTATCATTGTCCATGTAATGAAATGTAAACTAATATTCATCAACATCCTGTAGCTATGTATCTCCAACTATTTGCTCAAAACAGTAAAAGCCTTAAAAACTCGGCACGATAGGGCTCTGGCCTTTCCGAGTTATTCAATGTGCCGAGTTATGCAATGGGCCTCCTCTGATATGGGGGAAAAAAAGAAAAAAAAAAGAAGAAGTTAATACAGTACTGTAAAGCATAAAACTACATTACCAATGAACGGGTAGCAGCAGGCATGTAATCCAAGGAGAGGGGAGCCTTGTTGTAAAAATGTAGAAGATGTTAGGGGGGACTCAAGTCTTATTTTAACACTGGATCACTTTAATCCCTTTTTTAATCACAACTCTGTACTGTATTGTATACAGTTTTGTACCTGTTTCAACTTAATTTTACATCACTTGGCACTTAATTACTGCAACACTATAACTTGTACCTTAAACTGTTAAACAGGCCTTAATCACTAGGTAATGTTACAAAATTATTTTTTAGTCACTCGGGGTCACGGCTGCTGTCGAAAATGGGGAGTTGGCAGATCAGGGGGGATACTGCCCAGGAAGCTGCAACCAGACTCACTAATTGTAGAGGGCTGAGGTTCCCTGGCGTGTGGCTTTGGTTTGAAGAAGGCTGAAATTTTCGTTTGTTTCTGACTTGTACACTGCCTCTTGATAACAGCATTTCTTATGTCTCTCATAGGTGAGTAGAATGTATCAAATTGGCGTTCTCGTAGACCAGAGTTCGATCCCGAGTGAGACCCATAAATCCACTTGAAATCTTTCTGCACCATCGAGTGGCCTAAGAACACCCACATGCCCTGTCCATTAACTCTACCTTTGACTGTGAGTGCATGGGAGGACACAGGGGGCAGCTTGAGCCTCTAATTACAGGCGTCACTATAACAATCCTGCCTGCGCCACCACGGGCGAGGGCCAACCATCACAGCCCTTGAGTGAGTCTCCAGGGCCTACCATCCCACCCCTGGAGCTCAGCTCACTGCCTACACGCACTATAGGCATAGGTGTTATAATAAATAAATAAAAAAAAAAAAAAAAACTCTTTTGCCATGCCGAGTTATATCAAATTCCGAGTTATACAGTGCCGAGTTATAAGGCTTTTACTGTACACTCAAACCTCGGCTATCGCGCTTTACGGCTATCGCGCTTTACGGCTATCACGCATACACAAATGTACTACAATCCTCGGCTATAGCGCAGCAAGCTACCGCGTTTCACGGCTATAACGCATCCTTTTTTTTTTTTTTTTTTTATTTTATTTTTTTTTTTTATATATTATATATATATATATATATATATATATATATATATATATATATATATATATATATATATATATATATATATATATATATATATATATATAACACATATGGGCCTATAGTGCGTGTAGGCAGTGACCTCCAGAGGTGGGATGGTAGGCTCTGGAGGTTCACTTGATGGCTGTAGGTGGGCAGGTAGAGGGGAGTGAGGTCAGGGCAGGTTCCCCATTTGTTATCACAGGCTGTCAAGGACACTCGGGCGTGAGACAATAACAGTGAGCTCGATCTGCCATCTGGTGGCCGTCTGGGAACCTCCCGTCAGTTCAGGACGTCGGGTCTTGAGGTGTCAGGCTTGACTTATTTTCCATTATTCCCTACCAAACCAGCTATAC
Source organism: Chionoecetes opilio (assembly GCA_016584305.1). Taxonomy (NCBI): domain Eukaryota; kingdom Metazoa; phylum Arthropoda; class Malacostraca; order Decapoda; family Majidae; genus Chionoecetes; species Chionoecetes opilio. Next base: position 21,877 of record JACEEZ010014231.1, on the reverse strand, counting down.
AATTAAGTGTTGTCATGGTCAACATAGGCTTATGCAAAATGAAAATATACGAGTTTTACATTACTCATGGCGTTATAATGAGGATTGTTGGCAAAATAGTAGCATTTGACCACAGTTGTCCTACAACATTCTACTAAATACTGTAAAGGAATGCTTCAAGGCGGGTGCATGGGTTAATATTACCTCCATATATGCAAAGAGAAGGTAATATTTACCCATACACCCACCTTGAAGCATTCCTCTACTGTATTTAGTAGAATGTTGTAGGACGCCTGTGGTCGAATGCTTCTATTTTGCCAACAATCCTCATTATAACGCCATGAATAATGTAAAACTCGTAATTTTAATTTTGCATAAGCCTATATTGACCATGACAACACTTAATTGTAGCTGGTTTGGTAGGGAATAATGGAAAATAAGTTAAGCCTGACACCCCGAAACCCGACGTCCTGAACTGACTGGGAGGTTACCAGACGGCCACCAGATGGCAGATCGAGCTCACTGTTATTGTCTCATGCCCGAGTGTCCTTGACAGCCTGTGATAACACCTGGGGAAACTGCCCTGACCTCACTCCCCTCTACCTGCCCCTGGAATGTCCTGACGGTGTATTTATAGAACAAGGACGCCTAGCTGTTACGCCTGTGTGTATTTACCTAGTTGTAACATACAGGAAAAGAGCTATGCTCGTACTGTCCCGTCTCCAAATCTACTATTATCTAGCTTGCCTTTGAAGTCCTGAATACTTCTTGCATTAACCCCTTCACTGCGGATATCAAATTCATAGGCCTACCCCCTGTCCGGCAGGTTTAATTAAAATATAAAATAATTACTGATCATATTTTAAAGTGCTTAAATGAATAGGATGCTCATTCCATACCAGAAAATCTATGTTTCGTCTTCGTGGAGGCTACCAGCTAAGTGAAGAGTTACGTCAAAGTGCAGCAACAGGGCCGTGACCGTGCTGCCAGACGCACAATGAAACTACTTACTACTCAACATAATACAGCTTATTTTGGTACATAAATGCTTCATTCATGCATTCATTCATTCATTCATACTTCTGTTTTATATCCATCAAGAATATGTTGAATATCTTGACTATTTAGCCTCGCAATTGAAGTAGAGGGCGCGGCAGCGTCAACACGTCGTACTGTACCGCTTGACCTTATTAGTCACACTAACTCACGCAAGCAGAAAAAGGGTCTATTATATCGCAACACTTGAAACTGTTGCCATACAAGCCTATCACAGCGAATATTTACCCATAATATCATTGAGCGCGCAGTTTAAATACAGAAACCCTATATGTACCAGCCGCAGTGAACCCTTAAATAGCTGAGAGACCGTATTTGTACCAGCCGCAGTGAAGGGGTTAATCACTTTTGCATCAAGGTTGTTCCAGGCTTCTATGCTTCTACACCGGAAGCTGTATTTTTTTGTCCCTCTTGCATGTTGTCCTTTTCAATTTCTTCTCATGACCTCTTGTACTTCTGTCGTCCCACACAAACAGATCTTCTCTATCAATTTTTTCCAGACCCATTGATGCTCTATACACTGCTATAAAATCTCCCCTTTCTCTTCTTTTCTCAAGAGTTGGGAGTTTTAGTCTTGAAAGTCTTTCCTCATATGGTAAATCTCTCAGGCTTGGAGCCATTTTTGTGGCTGCTCTTTGTATTCTCTCAATCTTCCTTATATCCTTCTTTTTATGTGGTGACCAAATCACTGCCGCATATTCCAACCTTGGTCGAATCAAAGATGTTATCAATTTCTTAATCACCTCTTCATCCAGATATTTGAATGCCATTCTTATATTCCTCAGCAACTGGTATGTATCTCCTGTGATCTTGTTTATATGCTTCTCAGGTGACAAATTATCCGTAATCCATACTCCCAGATCTTTTTCGACCTTTGTTTTGATTATCCATTCATTTCCTATCGAATACTTTCCTCTCTGTCTCTTTTTGCTACTGCCCATTTCCATCACATTACACTTTTTAGCATTAAACTCCATTTCCCATAGTTGACTCCATCTGAAAATCTTATCTAGATCCTTTTGTAAATCCCCACAGTCCTCTTTACTTTCTACTTTTCTTAGTAATTTAGCATCATCAGCGAATAAACTCATATAACTGTTCACTCCCTCTGTCATATCATTTACAGACCAAGAACATCGTGTGTGGGTGTATGTTTGTTTGAACGTTGATTAAAAGAAAAAGTGAGTGCATACAACGAACGTAAAACGCAGAGGCAGCTGCATCACGCCTCACTCTCTGGGTGCAGTGATAGCATTGAAGGAAACTTTGTATAATGGCCGATTTACCTCAACCTCGTCCTCCCACTATCACGCAAGGTGATACTGAAGCAGAACATCAAGTGATTTGTTATTGGAAATCGTACTACGTAAAACAGGCAGTCGACTTAGTGATAGACTGCTGGAACAATACCACTATCAATACTGCTTGGCGTAACATTTTGGAGGGTTTGCCTGAGGACCGCCAGGTGGTAGTGCCTAGTAACCCACAGTCACTCGAGACACAGATAGAAGCGGCGGTGGCAGAGACACGGCAAATCCCTGGAGCTGGATTTGCAGACATGACTGGTGAGGACATTAGGGAAATGATTCAGCCTCCTGCAGGGACTGCTGATAATATAATGGAAGAGGATGATGTGGCAGGTGAAGCGGACAGCACTGAAGAGGAAGAGGGAGATGACAATGTGCGGCGGGTTTTTTTTTTTATCTATTACCAATATCAAGACAGTTATAGATTTGAGTTGCAAGCTACGCCACATCCTCAAACTACTAACAGCAAGTTGAAGTGTTCGTTGATTCATCAGGCAGTGGCAAGTTATGAGCAGCAGTATCATGACCACATGAACTCTCTCTGTTAACGTCAGATCACAGAGTTTTTACGGAGCCGCAACCAGGCACAGCAACACAAGAATGGACAGCAACCAGGACCCACCAATGATCCCCCTGTCATTGATGAACCATCTGACTTTGAGGGCTTCACTTGTGCAACAATGGAAGATATTCTGGACGAGTTACAGGCCCGTCGTGGTGGTCATAAATGACAGCACTTCACACAAGCCTCGGCTCTCATCCATCTAAGCCCCTCGTCATTCCCGACAAAACGTAAATAAAGTGCTGTAAAATGTATGTTGTTTTTATGATTCCTGATTTGATTTATTATTTCATCATATGCTGAAAAAACAAGGTAAAAACATGAAAAAAGTGGTAAAATATGTGGTCATCTTGGGGGTCCCGGCACCAATTAGAATTATTACCATTAGTTCTATTGTTCGGCTATCGCGATTTCAGCTATCACGCACCGATAGCGGCACCAATTGGGCACGATAGCCGAGGTTTGAGTGTATGTTTTTTCTTGTTGTAGATTGTCTTGTATTACCCCTCCCAGGTCTTTCTCTTCATGAACCTTTATAATTATGTACTTCATTTTCCGTATATGTCCATTTATATCTCTTCGCTTTTTTCCCATTTCCATCACATGACACTTGTTCACATTAAATTCCATTTCCCATCTGCTCCACTCCTAGATCTTATTAAAGTCCTTTTGTAGCGTTTTACAATCTTTATAGCTTCTTATTTCTCTTAATAGTTTTGCATCATCTGCAAATAAACTTATAAAACTTTGAACTTCAGTCATGTCATTAATATAAATCATGAACATTATTGGTGCCCAAACTGATCCTAATGCTTAATGTGGTACCCCTCTAATATTCTTTCTCCATTCATATTATTCATCCTTTACAATTGTTCTCATTTCTCTTCTTCTCAGAGAACTTTCCATCCAAGTTTTGATCATCTCTTTGATTCCTCTTATATTTTCTAATTTCCAAAGTAGCCTCATGGGGAACCTTATCAAATGTCTTTCATAGATCTAGATATACACAATCTGCCCATCCATCTCTCTCCTTGTGTTGTAACAATTACGCTTTAGTAAAAGCTTATTAGTTAGTCACATATGATCTCCTATTCCTAAAAACATGCTGCCTTTCCGTTATTTATTATTATTAATTTTTTTTTTACGTTAGAGCCTGTAGTGCCTGTAGGTTATTATTATTTATTTAGGGCTTTTTAAGACAGGGATCACAAGCGACTTGAAGATCCGGATCTTTGTCCTCCTGCACAGGTACCGACAACGCCAAATACCACCCACAGCTGTTTCCAACAGCTGATACACAAGAGTGTAAACACTGGCGAATGCAAATGGCGGAGGGTGAGTGCAGTCCAGTCATATAGGTACAGTAAAAAAATTGGGGTGTTTTTTTGGGGGCTGGAACGGATTAATGGTATTTCAATTAATTTCAATGGGGAAAATTGATTTGATATATGAGCAAATTGAGTTACGAGCTCGATCAATGAACGAATTAAACTCGTAAGCCTAGGTACCACTGTAATTGGGAAAGATGGAAAAAAATTGAAGCACGGTGGAATGTGTGTTAGGGTGCACACATGTCGAATTGCCACGCACGGCACCGACCAGTTTTGATACTGCTGCAGTGTCAAATGAGGAAGATGTGCCTCATTCCAATACCAGTGCTCTCTCTGCGAGTTCCTAGTGTGCGTGGTGATGTGAAGCTTGGATTCGGGGATTCAGACATGGGCTCGGATGATGGACCATCCTGGTAAAATTGTTGATGTTGGGGTGGGGGGGCGCAGGTGGTGTGGATGCCACAGGGTGGTTGGGGCAGACGGACAGGGTGCGGTGCCTGGGGGTTTTTTTGGCAAATCCTTATGAGGGGAAAAGCGGGCCCAAGATAAAGAGCGTTGATAAAGGGAGTGGGGGTGGATATCGGGTAAAATTGTTAGTCGGGAGGGAAGGCGACTGGCGATACCCAAACTTCTAAAACCTTAAGATGAAAAAAGATGGAAAACTTTAAGGATGGATCGGGACAGAATTTTAGTCGGGGAAACAGGGGACGGGGAAACGAAATGCTTGTGTTTTTTAATACAGATGAGGTGTGTGCTAAGAAAAAGAGATTGAAATTGGAGGACCAAGGAGGTGTAGAAGAGGTGGAAATGGGGGCACAAGTACTATATCTTATTTTTGGGGGGGTCACAGAAAGCTAAAAAAGGGGAAGACTATTGTGAAGGCCTTTTGGTAGAAACTGAAGGTTGAGGAGGACACCATAGGGTGCAAAGAATTCCCCCACTTTTTCAAAGGGGTGTCCGTTTGAAAATGGTACCCCCTCGCTAAGGGTTTGGGGTGGCCCCCAAAATGGTTTAACAAGCTGCGTACCCCCAAAGGGGAACAAAATAGAGCTGAAGTGCCCTGATACCTCCTCCTGAGTTCGACAAGGCTTTTGTGGGTTGGGAAAGACGGTGTATGGTTTGTGCGATGCACCCGACAATGGTACATGGGGGTGAAGGAACAGTGATATGTCTCGGTGCCAAGTTTCGTCCTGGCCCCCTGCATTTTTTTTGGGGAGCCCCATGGGGAAAAGAGGGTATCATAAAAAAGGAAAAAAAGGAAACACAACAGCAACAGACCGATGGCCCTTACAAGACGTTTGCTTTAACTCACTAAAAACTAGATAAAAAGAGAAAAAGGGATAGGAAGTAGAAGGCCCCCTCCCCACCCCCCACCCCTCCACCGAAGCTGGCCGGAAAAAGAAGTGAACCTGAAATATAAAAAAACGCAGGAATTTTGTGAGGAAAGTTAAAAGTGAATCTTGGCTAACTATACAGTTTGGGGGGGGTAGGTTTAGTGTTTGACAGTAGGTCTGTAGGTGTTTTGTAAGGTGTAACACATTTGTGGGGGTTCAAGGGTGGTGCGCAGCCTTGCCTGCGTTTTTTGGGAGGCACAGTCAATCAGCCCCAGCTCCGTTCAATCCCTGCGGATTGTGTATTTTTCCAGTGGGGACCCGTACACTTCATCCCTCTGCAGCAGGCCCCTGGCCCCTTAAACCCCGGGGTGGTCACAAAACTGTCAGACCCAAACTAAACCCACAGCCCGCACAGGCGGAGTAGTATGGAAACCGTTACTGGGGGCTTCTTGTTGTTAGGGGGTCAAATGTGTTTGGGTAGGCCAGGTGGAATTCGGGGGGTGGGGCGCCTTTGGGCCTGGCGCTTTCTTGGAGCCAGTCAATCAGGCCCCAGCTCCGTTTCAATCCACGCGGTAGGGCACTTTCCAAGTAGGACCCCGTGCACTTAAATCCCCCCTCAGCTGACCCTGGATAAAAACCCCCGGGGTGGTCCTAACGACGGGGCCCTTACTAAACCCCAAGCCCGTACGGGTAAAAAGTTTAGTAGTGACCGTTTATCGGGGCTGCCCTGAGACGTGTGGGAGGGGTTGGGTAACGCGATCGCAAATTTTACGAAATGAGAGAAATTTTCAGAGGCCCGCGAGAAAAATTTTATTATTCGAAAAAAGTGACAACCGGGATTTGATATGAAATTTTTTTTCGGGCGATTTTTAAAAATTATTCTTTTGTATTTGAGTTTTACTACGTCTGAGGGGCAGCCCATTCCATACATTTACAACACGGTTTGTGAGAATCTTTGTTTCGTTCGTTCAAACCGTTTCCTGCTTTTTTAAATCCTTGTTTCTAGTTGAGCTCCCGGGGGGTTTCTAGCGTAAAAATTTTTTCTGGGACTACGTTCGAAAAATCCATTGAAGTTTTTAAAGACTTCGATGGGGTCCCTCTTATCCTTCGTTTTGAGTGGGAATAAGTTAAGTTCTTTGGCCGTTTTTCGTACATTTTTTTTCGCAACTAGGTATCATTTTTTTACTTGCCTGTTTTTTTTTCTAGTTTATCTATGCCCTTTTTATAAAAAGGGTCCAGAACTGACACAGTATTCTGAGGGGGGCAAACAAGGAGTTAAAAAGAGGGAGTATAATTTTTTAGATTTAAAATAAAAGTTGTCCAATAAAGCCACCAAATTTATTTGCATTTTTTTACTACCTCAAAAATTTGGTTATTGGGTTTTTGAGATCTTTCGAGATTATAACGCCAATTTTTTTCTTTATCAACATTTGTTAGTTGGAAAACGTTCTCACGTAACTTTTTGAGGGTTGTTTACCGATATGTAGTACATGACATTTGTCAAGGTTGAAATTCTTTTGCCATGTTTTTGACCTTTCTTTTTTAGGTTTTTAAATCTTTTTTGTATGATTTGGGCGCGAGATTCTGTGAGGCTATGTTTGGATTTTCGTGTCTCACAAATTTCGATATCCTGCATGTTTTTTTCCCTCGTTTTCAATTTTTGTATTTGAACGGGATGGGGCCGAGAACTGTCCGGGGAACCACTATTTACACTGGCCCAGTCAGAAAAATTTCCATTTATTACCCCCCTTTTTTACGATTTGACAGCCATTTTTTCTACCCAAATTTTAAAAGATCCCCCGTTATCCCATAGTTTTATTTTGCTAATGAGACGCAAAAGGGACTTTGTCAAACGTTTTTTGAAAATCGAGGTAAATTTCTCTACTGCCTGTGTTGTGTATATTTGAATACCTATTGTAAAAATCAAGTAATTTTGAGAGGCAGAGCGTTTTTTTCTGAACCTGCTGGAGTCTTTGATTATGTCTTTTCTTCTAAAATTAACATTTTGTCTTTTGATGGATTCCTTTAAATTTTCCAGCAGATGTTAAAAACTGTTTGGGCGTAGTTTCCGGGCTGCGACTTGCTTCCTTTTTTAATATGGGTGTACATTTGCTATTTCCATTCCAGGGTACATTTCCGGTGAGTAAAGACTTATAAAATAAGATGGAAAGTGTTTTTACTTTTTCGTTTTTTGTTTCTTTTAATATGCGGGGCGAAATTTTGTCAGGATCAGGACTTTGTTTATCTTTATGTTATTTATCGCGAGCAAAATGTCCATTCCTGAAAGGTTAAAGAGCTGAGGCAAGTACCTTTGTTCTGGGGGTTTTTGGGATGGGTTGTTTTTTCGGTTTTCACTGTGAAGACTGATCAAAAAAAATTTTTAGAGATCCGCCATAGATACTTTTTTCTGTGTGTTCGCCCCTTTTCCATTTCCAAAAGGGCCTATGGTTGCGTCATTACTTTTTTTTTTTTTAACATAGCTGTAAATTTTTTAGGGTTTGATTTCCTTTTGGCAATACTATTCAAAATTTTTTTTGCCCTTTCTTAAAGATTTTTTTTGTATTTCTCTAATTCTGTCGTGATCGCATTTTTCTTTCATTTTGGTTTCTATTGTTTTTATATGCACGCTTTTTAGCTGCAAGGTGTCCTTGATTTCGCGGGGCCCCATTTCGGTTTATGTTTTTAAAAGACGCCTATATCGCATCGGTTTGGGGTTGTATTGCTAAATTAAACTTACCGTGAATTTAGCCCGCTACATTTAGTCGTTACTTTTTGAATAAATTCAACGGTTTTCGTTAAAATTTTTTTTAGTTTTCTAAAGTCTGCCCTTTTGATAATCAAGAAATTTTTCTTTACTTTCGACTTCCCCTTTTTCTCTGATGTTTAATACTGAAATATCGCCCGGTGGTCATCACTAAATTCGGATCCCCACTTAAAGTTACCACAAAATTTTCGTTAGTTGTGAAAAAAAGATCTAGAAAATTTTTTTCCTCTCATTGGATGATCCACGTGTTGGTATAAAGCACTTTCTTGGGGATTGAATAGAGAGTGTGCCCCGAATGGTGTAACAGGCGCCCAACTAGTAACGGAATATTAAAATCACCGAATATTCGCTTTCGTTTTGAGAAAATTTTCCAAAATTTGTTTATGAGTTCTTCGTCAATTTTATTTGTTTGAGCTGGGGGTCGATAAACAGGGCCCAAATTACTCTTTTTTTAGAATACATTTAGTGAACGAAAAATTTCTTATGTTATCATTTTCCCCGGTTTAGATACTACAAAGGGGGTAAAAGGAGGCTTTATATATAATAATACACCCCCTCCTGCTTCGTAGTCTTTTGAACTAATAGTTATACCCCTGTATGCAAATCAGCCAAAAAATTTTTATTTGCGTATCTTTCCATGACTCTGAAATTCCCATGGGTTCGTATTCTGAATAAACTAGTTTTCTCTAAAATCTGAAATTTTTTAGTATACTCGGGCATTAAAAATACAACTTTAAAATTGGGATGGGGAGTTGGGCTTGCGGTTACTAAAATTTTGGGGCTTGAGCGAACGAGAACTTAATTGCGGAACTAGAGTTAGGTTTTTGTCGGAACCTTACCGCGGGAGTTTTTTGATTTGTAGTTAGTTACCGCGTCATTTTATAGCCTACCCAGTCGTGCAGAAACAAATGAAATTTTAATGGAGGCCTCGGTTTTTGGAAGGAACGGTTTGGTTATAAAATGGGCCCATAAGTTTATATATTCAAATCTTCTTTTTTTACAAGATTTTTCGAGACGATTGTTTTTTGCTGAAGGCCTTGTTTTTAGAAGCTGTTGCCCCTTGATCCCCGGAGAATACCCCGATCGATGATTTACTAAATTTTTTTTTATTTTTTCTCTCTTCGTATTTATAAAGGGGGGCCCCTTTATCTGGTTGGGGTTTTACGTCATTTGTTCCCCGCGTGAATAAAATCAGGGGGTTTGCGTCGGCGTCTTTGTTAAACATCGCAGGGTTCTGTTATGTTGTCCCGGGGCGTCCTGGAAGCGTACCTCTTTTTTGTGTTGGGGGTCACGACCACAGAATTCCACACTGAACGAATGTTTAGTCCCGATTTAGTTGACGTCCTTTTCTACTGACTTTTTGGCAAAGATTTCGAATTTTATAGGGATGATGAGGAGTTGCTTCTTTATCAATGGCTTTTGACGCCCTTCTTTCAAGGTAATGGGACAGGGAGGGGAGGTGGGGGGGGAGGAGGAGGGGAGGAGGGGGGGGGGAGGGGAGGAGGGGAGGAGGGGGGGTGGGGAAAGAGGAGGGGGAGGGGGAAAGGAGGGGAAGGGGAAGATGGGGAAAGGGGGGAGGAAGGGGAAGATGGGGGAAAGGGGGGAGGGGGGGAGGGGGGAGGAGGGGGAGGGAGGAGGGAGGGGAGGAGGGGGGAGGAGAGGAGGAGGGGGAGGGGAATGGTGGGTGGAGAGTGGGAGGCGGAGGTGGAGGGGGGGGGTGTGGAGGGGGGGGAGGAAATTACGGGGGAGGGGGGGGCAATCACTAAATACAAGTGTAAGGGGAGTCAGGTCAAAAAGGCGAGGAAAAGGATGTGGGGCAGGTCAAAACGGGGAAAGGAAAGTAGCGGGCACAGGCGTGGAAGGGAGTGTAGGCGGGTTTCAATGAGGAGTCGATTATCCTGGATGGTGCTCTTGCATGAAATTTTATCATATCTTGAAAATTACGAAATTTTGTGTTATAACACATAAAACGGCATTTTGCCATGTTACCTAGATCAAAATATTGCTTGGGGAAACCTACCGCACGTGGGACAAAAGGGCAAGGGCGACGGCATGGGGAGCGGGAGGAATTTCCCTTAAGGGTTATAGGTTTTTTTTTGGGAGCACGCGTATTGGGTTAAAGGAATTTGCTATAAACACTCTTATCCTATCAAGTTTAACCTGGTGTTTGTGTATGAATTACTATGAATTGTATCTCTCTAATTACGGTCAAGAGTAAAGGCTTAAAAATTAAAGCTAGAATTTTAACTATGGGACACTTTGCGTTTTGGGGAGGGCAGGGGGAGGTCAGGGGTGGAGCGAGGTGAGGGAGTCTTTTCGGGCACACACAGTGGTGGGGATATGGTATATGTGGATGACTTTTTGTGGGGTGGTACTATGACTTTGAAGGGCCCCATCATAAAAAAGGTGGTAGGACCTTCCAGGCGGGTCTTTCGATGAGATGCTTTTAATATGTGGGGCTCAACGTAGTTCCCAGAGGAGGCGTTCACAATCGACCATTTCAGATGGAATCGTTTAAAACCGGTTTCCCCTTTGCAAACGTTGGGCGTTGGAAAGCGATGATTTGTCAGAACAAAGAAAACAGAAACGTGCGTTGGTCGGGCAACTAAATTGGAGGGCTACTCACACTCCCTGGATATAGTGTTCGTGTGTGCGAGCTGGTGTTTAAATTTCCAAAGGCAGGGTGTCTGACTACTGAGACAAAATAAGGTGATTGAGCGTGTAAAAAACGGATGGTTGGGTTTTTTATCCGAGGATTAGCCCTTTTGATAGTGCCACATTGATGCTACCTGACGCATCTTCCCCAAACCCTTTCAGGGACAGGGTCTCAGGGGCTTTATATTTTTCTATGCGAAAATAAAAATGTAGGGGGCCCCCTATTTACTGGCATCAAGGAAGGTTCAGGGGTGGTAAATTTAAAACTCTTGCGCGGAGACCCTGGCCCTTCGGGTGGGCTAGTACGCGGTGTATGGCCGTATTCTGCGGAGATTCCGGTGTGGGAGGATCCCTATCGGGTTTTGGGGAAAACCCGTAGCGTAGGGGAAACCCTATACACCTAAAAATTGGGGGACAAAAAGGTCTGGGTTTTATATATCAGTGCTTCGGTTTTAAAAATCAAGGGGAATTAAAGGGAGGTAACGGGTGGAGACATCAAGCAACTGGCAACCCCTTTAACAAGGGGGGTTTCATCGATTGTGCGGCTGCAGGAGGCAGTCATCGGATTAGGGGGACTGTCACAGAAACATGTGCGAGTGAAAATATTTTTTTTGGTGAAAAAAATTGTACTTTTTGTAGTACAAAAGGGGGACATCAAGAAAATAAAAAAAAAAATAGCGAGGTTTTAATAATTTAGCAAGTCACTTCTTTGAAACCCCCCACGGCTTGAACCAATGGCAGACCGCCATACATCGGCGGCTCTGAAAATCATCCTGGTGATCACTTTTGAAAAGACAGCGGTGGGAGGAGCGCCAGCGGTTCCCCAGCCCTCAGGGGGTTTTTTGGGGGGGTTAAAATGGTTTATACAAAAAAGCTTATAAATTCAATAGGGCTCTGCCCCTTCCGGTTTTGGGTTTTTTTAAAAAAAAAAAAAAAAAAAAAAAAAAAAAAAAAAAAAAAAAAAAAAAAAAAAAAAAAAAAAAAAAAAAAAAAAAAAAAAAAAAAAAAAAAAAAAAAAAAAAAAAAAAAAAAAAAAAAAAAAAAAAAAAAAAAAAAAAAAAAAAAAAAAAAAAAAAAAAAAAAAAAAAAAAAAAAAAAAAAAAAAAAAAAAAAAAAAAAAAAAAAAAAAAAAAAAAAAAAAAAAAAAAAAAAAAAAAAAAAAAAAAAAAAAAAAAAAAAAAAAAGGGGGGAAAAAAAAAAAAACAAAAAAAAAAAAAAAAAAAAAAAAAAAAAAAAAAAAAAAAAGGGGGGAAAAAAAAAAAAAAAAAAAAAAAAAAAAAAAAAAAAAAAAACCCCCCCCAAAAAAAAAAAAAAAAAAAAAAAAAAAAAACAAAAAAAAAAAAAAAAAAAAAAAAAAAAAAAAAAAAAAAAAAAAAAAAAAAAAAAAAAAAAAAAAAAAAAAAAAAAAAAAGGGGGGGGAAAAAAAAAAAAAAAAAAAAAAAAAAAAAAAAAAAAAAAAAAAAAAAAAAACAAAAAAAGGGGAAAAAAAAAACCAAAAAAAAAAAAAAAAAAAAAACAAAAAAAAAAAAAAAAAAAAAAAAAAAAAGGGGAAAAAAAAAAAAAAAAAAAAAAATAAAAAAAAAAAAAAAAAAAAAAAAAAAAAAAAAAAAAAAAAAAAAACAAAAAAAAAAAAAAAAAAAAAAAAAAAAAAAAAAAAAAAAAAAAAAAAAAAAAAAAAAAAAAAAAAAAAAAAAAAAAAAAAAAAAAAAAAAAAAAAAAAAACATAAATAATATTTTTAAAAAAAAAAAAAATTTTTAAAAATGTCAAAGCCCTTTTTTACCAAAACTTGGGGCGCCGTTTCCCAAAGGGAAAATTTTAAAAAAGTGTTTAAGATTTAAACGTCTTATTACAAAACCCCGGGATGTTTTTTTTACTTTCCCCTTCGGGCCCCTAAAAAAGGGGGCCATAAATGCAAAATTNTTTTTTGTTATAACAATTGCTTTAGTAAAGCTTATTATTATCACATATGATCTCCTATCTAAAACATGCTGCCTTTCCGTTATTTATTATTATTAATTTTTTTTTTTACGTTAGAGCCTGTAGTGCCTGTAGGTTATTATTATTTATTTAGGGCTTTTAAGACAGGGATCACAAGCGACTTGAAGATCCGGATCTTTGTCCTCCTGCACAGGTCCCGACAAACGCCAAATACCACCCACAGCTGTTTCCAACAGCTGAACACAAGAGTGTAAACACTGGCGAATGCAAATGGCGGAGGGTGAGTGCAGTCCAGTCATATAGGTACAGTAAAAAATTGGGGTGTTTTTTTTGGGGGTTTGGAACGGATTAATGGTATTTCAATTAATTTCAATGGGGAAAATTGATTTGATATATGAGCAAATTGAGTTACGAGCTCGATCAATGAACGAATTAAACTCGTAAGCCTAGGTACCACTGTAATTGGGAAAGATGGAAAAAAATTGAAGCACGTGGAATGTGTGTTAGGGTGCACACATGTCGAATTGCCACGCACGGCACCGACCAGTTTTGATACTGCTGCAGTGTCAAATGAGAAGATGTGCCTCATTCCAATACCAGTGCTCTCCCCTGCGAGTTCCTAGTGTGCGTGGTGATGTGAAGCTTGGATTCGGGGATTCAGACATGGGCTCGGATGATGACGACCATCCTGGTGAATTGTTGATGTTGTGGTGAGGGGGCGCAGGTGGCTGTGGATGGCCACAACGGTGACGTTCGGCAGACGGACACGGGTGCGAGTGCCTCGGGTGTGTTGGCAAATCCTGTAGTGAGAGTTAAAGCGGGTCAAAGGATCAAGAGCGTTGATAAAGCGAGTGGTGAGTGGATATCAGGTAGAATTGTTAGTCGGGCAGGGAAGGCGACTGGTCGATACCCAAACTTCTACAACATTAAGGTGACAAAGATTTGGGAACATTAATTGGATGGATCTGGACAGAGATTTTACGTCGTGGGAAACAGTGGACGAGGCAACAGAAATGCTTGTGTTGTTTAATACAGATGAGGTGTGTGCTAAGGAAAAAGAGATTGAGAATTGGAGGACCAAGGAGGTGTATGAAGAGGTGGAGAATGTGGGTCAACAAGTACTATATCTGTACGTTGGGTGGTCACAGAAAAGCTGAAAAGAAGGGAAGACTATTGTGAAGGCACGTTTGGTAGGAAACGTTTAAGGCTTTGAGGAGGACACCATAGGGCTGCAGAAGAATTCTCCCCCTTGTTCAAAAGGGGGCTGTCCGTTTGGCAATGGTACTCGCCTCAGCTAATGGTTGGGTGTGCCACACAATGGATATACAAGCTGCGTACCTCCAAGGGAACAAAATTTGAGCGTGAAGTGTACCTGATACCTCCTCCTGAGTTCGACAATGGCTTATTGTGGCGTCTGAGGAAGACGGTGTGATGGTTTGTGCGATGCAGCCAGACAATGGTACATGAGGGTGAAGGAAAAGCTGATATGTCTCGGTGCCAAGATTTCGTCCCTGGACCCTGCATTGTTTTCGGGGAGCCAACATGGTGGAACAGAGGGTATCATATACAAGGAATACAAAGGAAACACAAACACCCAACAGACCGATAGGCCCTTTACAAACTGTTTGCTTTAACTAAACTACACTAACTAGATAATAAGAGAAAAGGATAGGAAATTTAGAAGGCTCCTCCCCACCCACCCAAATCCCTCCAGCCGAAGCTGGCCGGAAAAAAAGTGATACCATGCAATATAGAAAAACTGCATGGAATTTGTGAGGAAATTTTGAAAGCTGTAATCTATGGGTAACTACTACTAGTTTGGGGGGGTAGGTTTAGTGCTTGACAGATAGGTCATGTTATGTTTTGTTTTGAAATTTGGTGTGAACACAGTGTGGAGGTTCAAGGGTGTGCGGCAGCCTTGCCTGGCGCTTTCTTGGGAGGCAGCAGTCAATCACCCCCCAGTTTCCGTTAAATCCACTGCGGATTGTGAAACTTTCCATGTAGGACGCCGTACACTTCAATGCCTCCTGCAGCAGTGACCCCTGGAAACCTTAAATCCCGATGGTGGCCCACTAACTGTCAGACCCTAACTGAACCACAGCCCGTCACAGGTCGAGAGTAGTATGTGGTAACCTTTAAACTCGGGGCTATCTGTGGGTGTGTTATGAGGCTAATGTAGTGTTGGTTTAGGCTCAGTGTGGGAAGTTCAGGGGTGGTGCGGCAGCCTTGCCTGCGTTTTTCTTGGGAGGCAGCAGTCAATCAGGCCGCTCCGTTTCAATCCACTCCCGGTAGTGCACTTTCCAAGTAGGACGCCGTGCACTTCAATGCCCCCTGCAGCAGTGACCCCTGGTATATAAATCCCGATGGTGGTCACTACTGACAGGGCCCTTACTGAACCACAGCCCGTCACAGGTCCAAAAGTTGTTAGTAGTGACCGTTTACTCGGGGCTGTCTGAGACGTGTGGGAGGGGTTGTGTAGACGCGACTCGCAACCCTTTTTAACGCAATGAGAGTAAGTTTCGGGGGCCCGCGAGATAAATTTATTATTCCGAGATAAAACAGTGACAACCGGGGTTTTGATATGAAATATTTATCGAGGCGATTTTTAAATTATTCTATTTTTATTTGAGTTTACTACGTCTGACGGCAGCCCATTCCATACATTTACAACACGGTTTGTGAAGAAGTACTTTGCTTCGTTCGTTACAAACCGTTTCCTGCTTATTTTAAATCCGTTGTTTCTATTTGAGCTTGACCTTTCTAGCGTAAAAAGATTTTCTGGGACAAACGTTGGGTAAATCCATTGAAGATTTTAAAGACTTCGATGAGGTCACCTTTTTATCCTTCGTTTTTTAGTGGGAATAAGTTAAGTTCTTTGAGCCGATTTTCGTACAATTTATTTCGCAATCTAGGTATCTTTTTGGGTTTTATCTGCGCTGTATTTTTTCTAGTTTATCTATGTCCTTTTTATAATAAGGTGACCCAGAACTGCACACAGAAATTCTAGATGGGGGAAAAACAAGGGGATTTAAAAGAGTGAGTAAAAACTTTTTCAGATTTGAAACTGAAAGTTCGTCCAATAAACCCAAACCCAATTTATTTGCAGTTTTTACTCCCTCTATAATTTGGTTATTCGGTTTGAGATCTTTCGGATTATAACGCCAAAATCTTTTTCTTTATCAACACTTGTTAGTTGGAAATCGTTCATCACGTAACTTTTATGAGGGTTTTTTTATTACCGATATTTTGTACAGACATTTGTCAAGGTTGAATTCATTTGCCAGGGTTTTTTGACCATTCTGTTAGCGTGTTTAAGTCTTTTGTATGAGTGGCGCTGGAGATTCTGTAGAGGCTATGTTTGTGATTTTCGTGTCATCAGAAAATTTCGATATCCTGCATGTGATTCCCTCGTCAATGTCATTTATGTATATTAAGAACAGGATAGGTCCGAGAACTGATCCTTGAGGAACACCACTATTTACACTGGTCCAGTCAGAAGAATTTCCATTTATTCCACCCTTTGTTTACGATTTGACAGCCATTTTCTATCCAATTTGAAAGATGGCCTGTTATACCATGAGCTTTTACTTTGCTAATGAGACGCTTATGAGGAACTTTGTCGAACGCTTTTTGAAAATCGAGGTAAACAAACGTCTACTGCCCTCGGTTGTCGTATATTTTGAATACACTATTGTAAAAATCAAGTAAGTTTGAGAGGCATGAGCGTTTATTTCTGAATCCATGCTGCGAGTCTTTGATTATGTCATTTTTCTTCTAAGAATTTAAACATTTTGTCTCTTATGATGGATTCCATTAATTTTTCCAGCAACTGATGTTAAACTGTTTGGGGCGATAGTTTCCGGGCTGCGACTGCTTCCTTTTTTAAATATGGGTGTGACATTTGCTAGTTTCCATTCGAACGGTACATTCCGGTGAGTAAAGACTTATCAAATAAATGGAAAGTGATTTACTATTTCGTTCTTTGCTTCTTTTAATATGCGTGGCGAAATTTTTGTCAGGATCAGGAGCTTTGTTTATCTTCATGTTTTTATCGCGAGCAAAATGTCACATTCCTGAAAGGTTAATGAGCTGGGGCAAGTACCTTTGTTCTGGGTTTTCGGGATGGGTTGATTTTGCGTGTTTTCCACTGTGAAGACTGATGCAAAAAGTTATTTAGAGTATCCGCCAAGAACTTCATTTTCTGTGTGTTCGCCATTTTCCTTTTCCCAAAAACGGTCCTATGGTTGACGTCATTACTTTTTTTTCCTTTTAACATAGCTGTAGAATTCTTTAGGGTTTGATTTGCTCATTTCGGCAATACGTACTTCAAATTTTTCTTGCTCTGCTTAATGAGTTTTTTCGTATTTCGTTAAATTCTGTCGTGATCGCATTTGTCATCTTCATTTTGTGTTTCTATGTGTTTTTCATATGCACGCTTTTAGCTGCAAGGCTGTCCTTGATTTCGCGGGTCCCACCATTTCGGTTTAATGTTTTGAAAAGATCGCCTATATCGCATCGGGATTGAGGATTGTATTGCTAAGTTAAGGCTTACCGGTGAATTTATGCCATGGGTACTTTATGTCGTTACTTTCTGAGATAACATTCCAATCGGTGTTCGGTAAGATTTTTTTAGTTTTCTAAAGTCTGCCTTTCGATAATCAAGAACTTTTTCTTTACTTTCGACTTCGCTTGTCTTACTGATGTTAATACTGAAAATAATCGCCCGGGGGTCACTGCTACTAAATTCGGATCCGACGTTAACGTTACTCACAAGATTTTCGTTATTGTGAAAATAAGATCTAGAATATTTTGCCTCTCATTGGATGATCCACGTTTGGTATTTAATCACTTTCTTGGAGATTTGAATAGAGAGTGTGCCCCGAATGTGTTGTAAGCGAGGCGCCCCAACTAGTTAACGGGAATATTAAAATCACCGAATATTACGCTTTTCGTTCTGAGAACTAATTTCCAATATTTGTTCATAGAGTTCTTCGTCAATTGTATTTGTTTGAGCTGGAGGTCGATAAACAAGGCCAATTACTACTTTTTGAGAATGACGATTTAGTTGAAAAGAAAAAATTTCATTTCTGTTATCGTTTCGTGTTTAGATTTCTACAAGGGGGTGAAGGCAGGACTTTATATATAATAATACACCTCCTCCTGCTCTTCGTAGTCTTTTCTGAACTTAATAAGTTATACCCCCTGTATCGCAAATTCAGCCAAAAAAATTTATATTGTCGTATCTATCCATGACTCTGAAATTCCGATGATGTCGTATTCTGAAAAAAACTAGTTTCTCTAAATCATGAAATTTGTTACGTATACTACGGGCATTAAAGTAACAAGCTTTAATATTGGGATGGGTAGTTGGGGCTTTGCGGTTACTAAATTTTGGTGCTTTTAGCGAACGAGAACTTATATTGCGGGAACTAAGCTTAGGTTGTTGTCGGAACCTCTACCTGCGGGAGGTTTTTTATTTGTAGTTAGTTACCGCGTCATTTAGTAGCCCACCGAGTCGTGCAGAATCAACTGAATTTAAGTGGAGGCCATCGTTTCGGAAGAGGAATCGGTTGGTTATAAAAATGGTCCCATAAGTTTATATATTCAACTCCTTCTTCTTTACAGAGATTTGCGAGACGATTGTTTGTGCTGAAGGCTTGTTGTAGAAGCTGTTTGCCGCATTGATCCTCGGAAGAATACCAGATACGATGATTTTACTAGATTTTACTTTATATTTGTTCATCATCTTGCGATATTTAGTAAGGAGGGCCTCTGATCTGGTTTGTTTTACGTCATTTTTCCCGCGTTGAATAATGATCAGGGTGTTTGCGTCGGCGTCATTTGTTTAAAACATCGCAGGCTTCTGTTATGTTGTCCAGGACGCTCCTGGAATGCGTACCTCTTTCTGTGTTGGGGATCACGACCACAGAATTTCCCCTAGCTGATCACGAATGATTGAGTCCCCGATCAGTTTGACGTCCTTTTCTACTGAGTTTTTGGCAAAGATTTCGAATCTGTTATAGGTAGTGATGAGGAGTTGCTTCTTTATCAATGGCTGTTTGAGCCCTGTCTTACAAGGGTGAATGGGACAGAGGAGGAGGAGGTGGAGGGGGAGGAGGAGGAGGAGGAGGAGGGGGAGGAGGGGGGGAGGAGGGGGGAGGTAGGGGTGGAGGAAGAGGAGGGGGAGGAGGAAGAGGGGGAGGAAGGGGGAAGATGGGGAAAGGGAGGAGGAAGGGGAAGATGGGGAAGGGAGGAGGAGGAGGAGGAGGAGGAGGAGGAGGAGGAGGAGGGAGGAGGAGGAGGGGAGGAGAGGAGGAGGAGGGGAGATTTGGGGGGTGGAGAGTGGGAGGCGGAGGTGGAGGGGATGGGTGGGAGGGAGAGGAGGAAAAAAAACAGGTGGAGGGGAGAGTCAGATCACTAAGTACAAGGGTTAAGGGGAGAGTCAGGTCAACAGGCGAGGAAAGGAGTGTTGGTCAGGTCAACAGGCGGGGAATGGAATGTAGTCAGGTCAACAGGCGTGGAAGGGAGTGTAGGCAAAGGGTTTCAATGAGGGGGTCCCCATTATCCTGAGACTGGTGCTCTTGCATGAATATTTGATACATATCTTGAAACTTACGAAGTTTTGTGTTCATAACACTAAGCGGCATTTAGCCATGTTACCTAGATCAAAAAATTGCTTGGCAAACCTACCTCTGCACGTGGTACATAAGGTCAAGGGCGACGGCATGGTAGCGGAGAGGAAATTCCTTAAGGGATTATAAATGTTTTTGTGGAGCACGCTGTATTAGGGTTAAAGGAACTTTGCTATAAAACCTCTTATCCTATCAAGTTTAACATGGTGTTTGTGTATGAATTACTATGAATATGTATTTCCCCTTTTAATTACGAGTCAGAGAGTAAAGGCTATAAATTAAAGGCTAGAATTTAAACTATGGGACACTTAGCGTTTTTGGGGGAGGTGCAGGGGAGTGCAGGGTGGGAGCGAGGTGAGGGCCCCGTCTTTACAGGACACACACACAGTGGTGAGTGATATGCGTATATGGGATGACTTCTTGTGGGCTGGTACTATGAACTTTGAGAGCACATCATAAACCAGTTGCGTAGGACCTTCCAGGTCCCGGGGCTTTCGTGCAGAGTGGTTTAAGTATGTGGGGGTCAACTATTTACCACGAGGACGGGGGTATCACAATCGACCCGTTTCAGTATGGAGCATCGTTGAATCCGGTTGCCCCTTTGCAAGCGTTTGGGGGTTGGAGAAGACGAGTGATTTGTCAGAACAAGAGAAAACAGAATATCGTGCGTTGGTCGGGCAACTAATTGGATGGCTACTCCCCACCGCCTGGATATAGTGTTCGATGTGTGCGAGCTGAGTGTTTCAATTCCAAAGGCTAGGGTGTCTGACATACTGAGACTAAATAAGGTGATTGAGCGTGTGGGAAAACGGATAGTGTTGGGTTGTTTATCCCGAGGGTTAGACCCTTTTGATGAGTGCCACATTGAGTGCTAACGCTGACGCATCATTCACCAACCCGCAGGGACATGGGTCTCAAGGGGGCTTTATCATCTTTCTATGCGACACTAATAATGTACGGGCCCTATTTACTGGCAGTCAAGGAAGGTTCGACGGGTGGTCAATTAAACTCTTGCTGCGGAGACCCTGGCCCTTCTGGATGGTGCTAGTACTGCGGTGTATGTGGCCAGTATTCTGCAGGAGATCTCCGGATGTGGGAGGATACCTATCAGGTGTTTGTGACAACCGTAGCGTAGTGGAAGCCCTATACACCTATAAATTGGTGGACAACAAGCGTCTGAGGATTTATATATCAGTGCTTCGAGATATGTTGGATCAAGGGGAATTGAAGGAGGTAACGTGGGTGGAGACATCGAAGCAACTGGCAGACTGCCTTAACAAGAAGGGTGCATCGATTGTGCGGCTGCAGGAGGCAGTCAGCGGGATTAGGTGTTGACTGTCATCAGCAACATGTAGCGAGTGTAAATATGTATATTGGTGAACATACAATTGTACATAGTTGTATGTACTAAAGGGGACACTCAAAGAAAATAAAAAAAAGAAAATAGCGAGTGTGTTAATATATTAGCACAGTCACTTCTTTGAACACGCCCGCCACGGCTTGAACCAATGGCAGACCGCCATATCATCGGCTGGCTCATGACATCATCACTGGTGATCACGTGACAAGACAGACGGTGTGGAGTGAGCAGCCAGCGGTTCCCCAGACCTCAGTGAGTGCAGTTGTGTCTAGGATAATTAACAATGGATTTACTTATACAGTAAAAGCCTTATAACTTGGCACGATAGGGGCTCTGCCCCTTGCCGAGTTATGCAATGTCCTCCTCTGATATGGGTTTATAAAAAAAAAAAAAAAAAAAAAAAAAAAAAAAAAAAAAATAAATAAATAAATAAATAAATAAATAAATAAATAATAAATAAATAAATAAATAATAAATACAGTACAGTAAAAGCATAAAAACTATACTTACCAATGAACGGGTAGCAGCAGGCATGTAATCCAAGGAGAGGGAGCCTTGTTGTAACATGTAGAAGATTTAGGGGGACTCAGTCGCATTTTAACACTGGTATCACTTTAATCACTTATAATCACAACTCTGCAAGTACTGTATGTATACAGTACTGTACCTGTACAACTTAAATTTACATCACTTGAGCACTTAGTTTTTCTGCAACACTATGCCCTGTCCATTAACTCTACCTTCGACTGCGAGTGCATGGGAGGACACAGGGAGGGCGGCATGAGCCTCTAATCACAGGCGTCACTACAGTTGAAGTTACCCAAACTCGGCATCCAAGACTTCGGCAACACCCAAAACTCGGCTATGGTTCCGATTTTCCAAAACAGCAGACACCCAAAACCCGGCGCGTAGTTGCCGGGTCGGCCGCTAGGTGCCCACACTAGGCCCTGTTTCCGCG